>CM043361.1:43545141-43865141 GCA_023718395.1 Leucaspius delineatus
TTACATTCACACATCTTATTATTCAGACATATAGTAATAGTTACTTAGTGTGTTAATAAATGCTTTATTAACATGTATTTATACTGTAATTCAGGGTTAATTCGGGTAGTTATAAAGCATTTAGTAGTGTTAAGTTAAGTTCAGTTAACTATTTTTGTGAGCTCATCTAAAGTGAGGACTATTTATGCCTTGTAAAGCATTTACAAAGGAGTTGTAAAGGCTGTTAAATATTTCTATGTTCTGTATCACTGTGTTGTGTTTGTTTCATTTTTCTGTTTAGAAGATAAATGTGCCTTTAAATCTCCTCTGTAAATGCTTTACAAGGCATGAATAGTCCTCACTTTAGATGAGCTCACAATAATAGTTAAATGACTACTACTGAATGCTTTATAACTACCTGAATTTACTCCATTTACTTACACTTTCTAAGTGATCTTATGAATCACTGACAACTCTTAAATAATTGGTTTGTAAATAATGCTATACTTAATTTAGAAATTATTAATTGATCATTAACAAAGTATGAAAATACAATTATTAAACACATTATAGATATGCTTATAAATCAAGAAAAAAGCATTTACAGCTGTATTTATAAACTGCTTATTAATGTCTATTAATGCTTTATAAATGATGAATTAACTGTTTACTCATGCTTACCTAATGATAAATAGTGTGCAGTTATTATAAAGTGTTACCCTATTTCCCTTATCAATATAGTTTCCTCTTTGAATCAGAACAAAATTATGTAAACTATTTGCTCACCTGTTGCACCATTTCCTCCCTCCAGTAGACGTTCCTTGCTTCTGATTCAATTAGGCCCTACCGAATATTATAACTAGTGTAGCACGTCAAGTCACGTTTTGCGCTATATGCTAAAAAAAGTTTTCTTTGGATGAGTTAAAATTTCCTCATCCAAAGCAGTAGACAACTGCTTAATTGATGTTGCGGGTAAATATAATGTTTTATCATCTGCATACATGACTGTCTACACACTTTAAAACAAGAGGAAGATCATTGGTCTTAAACAACTTTCTTGAGGCACACCACATTGCAGTATTAAACACATACAAGTGCAGCTGCAAACTTGGTGTGTGATGAACTGTGTAAAGTCATAGGTATACTTTATTTTCTAAAGAAATCCACTTTTCTGACACTATTTTGTAAAAATACCATTTACTGTGCACTTGGAAAGCATGACAAGCATTGCTAATATATATATATATATATATATATATATATATATATATATATATATATATATATATATATATATATATATATATAGGCTACTTCTGAATATATTATAGTAGTTAAAATTAATCTTTAAAACAGCACATTTGATTTATGTTTGCATCCAACTAATATTTCTTAACATGGATTCAAAGCAAGAAACATAAAGCAGTCAGTTATCAGTGTTTGTATTTGTATATCTGCAGGTGCTGCGCTTTGATGCTGTAAATAAACTGGAATATTTCCTGTCCCTGAAATCAGTTTCCTGTATGTGTGACATTGTCACCCCTCTATCTTGCATGTTTCTCCCCACATTAGTGTCATAAGGTGGAGGAGGAGTCCTGTTCATCAGTGTTGACGTGCTTTTAATAAATATGGTGAGAATCATAAATACGTCTTCTGATTTGTCAGTGAAACTGTTTGATGATTTCCTCTCTTCTGTCTAATAAGGTAAAAGTGACTTTGATTGGCTTGTTGTTTGGTGATTGTAGAGACTTCTGTCTCTGTCTCTCTTGAACCTTTCACTTCTGAGTTGATCAAGAAGAGTGTATGATCAGTGAAGATGGAGAGCTATCTAACACTCATTTTTTTGTCATCTCTGATCAGACTCACCACAGCTGGTATGTACACACACACACACACACAGGATCATTATGTGTGAGTTAATGTTGTAGTGATTGACTCTGTTAGTTATGAAATGTTCATAACATAAGTTCCACTTTTGTATGTGTAATATTTGAATTAATATAAAATTGAATTTCCTTCTGTCATGGTCATTTTCTCTATTCTTCTCTTTCACTGACTCATTGTCTGTTGATGTCTATCGTCTCACACACACATTTTATACACAACTTTCTATTTCTTGTCTACAGGCAACGTGAGGCTGGTGGGTGGTAATAATTCCTGTGCCGGTAGAGTGGAGGTTTATTATAGTGGCGAGTGGGGAACAGTGTGTGATGATTATTGGGATTTGACAAACACTGCAGTGGTGTGTAAAGAGTTGGGCTGCGGCGATACTTCAAATACCATGCGTGCTGCTCACTTTGGACCTGGATCAGGAAAAATCTGGCTGGATGATGTGAGATGTAGTGGATCAGAGTCCTCAATATTAAAATGCTTAAGAGGAAAAATTGATGAACATAACTGTGCGCATAGTGAAGATGTTGGAGTGATCTGTTCAGGTAGGTTGGTTTTCTGTCTAGCTTTCATTGTTAAATTCATATTTATTGTCATTGCACAAGTACAACCTGTACAACGAAATGCAGTTTTACATCTAACCAGTTAGTTAATCATCAAAGTGTTTTTTTATAGCAATGCATTATTTATTCATATATTTATTAAAACATGTATCTACTAAAGTTTAGTTTGGTTTAGTTTAGTTTAGTTTAGTTTATTTTATAAAAATGTGAGTTGGCCAAAGTGCTTTCCATTAAAACAATATTCCAACAGCATGAATAGAATAAAACACAAAAAACACACCACACTAAAATACAATTAAAATGCAAGACAACAGTAAAACAAGATACACTCAACTACTAGCTCAACCATAAGCCTGAGCAAGTAAATGCGCCCTCAACCGTGATTTAAAAACACTAATTTTAGTACAACATCTAATATCCAAAGGCAGGTTATTCCAGAAGTGGGGTGCAGCAACTGAAAAGCCACAATCCCCTTTGGACTTTAGATGAGATTTGGGGATCTTTAAAAGTGATGCTTGAAATGACCTGAATAGCCTTGTCATCTGATAGACCTGGAGAATATCTGAAATCTATTCAGGAGCTAGGCCATGCAAGGCATTAAAAACAAACTGGACCCTGAAATTAACTGGGAGCCACTGCAGTGAAGCTAGTACTGGGGAAACACTAACTTGCTTTTTGGTTACAGTCAAAAGCCTAGTTGCCGCATTTTGTAAGAGTTGAAGGCGATTCAACAGAACACAAGGAAGCCCCAAATAAAATGAATTACAATAACCTACTAAAGCAAATTTTAACTGATTTAACACAAAACCTAGTTTAACTGATTAGAGCTGAGCTATGGGCTCAATGTTATATAAATCATACTGTACATGACCACTATCCTGATGTGATAGTATAACCAGTAAGTCTCTGTGTAAAAATATAAATAATATAAGTCGCATCAAATTGAGGTAAAAAATTGGGTTTTATGATTTGAAGTGATCAGGTTAATGCATGTTCAGTGACAGTGTAAGACCTACATCAGCAAACTCGCTTGTTTAATTTCATATATAACATTTACTCTAAATGTTAAAAACTTTCACCTATATAAGTTAAAAATAAACCCTAGAAAATTAATTTACAAAATGAATTCATGTATACAATTAAAACTGATGTTCTCTTAGCGTTAGTGTTACAACAAACCCAGGGCTGGACAAGCTAGGTGACAGTCAATAGGGATGTATCAATTCACTGATGCCAAGATTCAGTTTGATACACAATACTGATCTCATGATATGATACTCTCTCATGATACTTTAAACAAAGCCAAAATAGAGTTAGTAGCTTTTAAATGATCACTTGTAAGACTAAAGTTAACAAACAGTAAGCTACTGTTGATAAAAATGCTACATTTGGACTTGAATAAGCTTGTACTTGGACCTTCACTCCTATTCACAGGGCAATGGTGACACCAGAATAATATTAGAAATATTTAGCTATGAATAATCCTGAATATTTCTAATATTATTCTGGTGTCACCATTGCCCTGTGAATAGGAGTGAAGGCTACACATAATATTTTATTGAAATAAAGTATTTTATTTTTACTTATTAATAATAATTAATAAACAATGAAGCTCAAATGCTTGACTTTCTGGATTTACTGTATTGGATTTTTAAATTAAATATCTAAACTTTCGGTAACGCTTTAGATTATAGCCCGGAAAGTACTGCGTAATTAAGACGAATTTACAGTGTAACTTTAGGTAATTATAGTGTACCTATGATGTACTTGCATGTAAGTATAAGGGAACAATATGTAAAGTTTGGGGAATGAAGGAGTAACAACCAGGAGAATTAAAAAAATATTTATACTGTAAGTATTATAGAACTGAGGGGTACTTATTCTACTATTATGATACAACAATCACATTTGGGAGCAATTTAGCAAGAACATACACTGTGTACCTTTTTGTAATAATTGTGTACCAATACAAACTGTATAGGCTTTTTAAAATTTAGGCTACAACGGTAGCCTACCTGGAAAAGATGGCATTGATCGGAAATCTGGATCCAAATGAGGTGCTTGCAAGAGAATGTACTTGAGACCCCGACGATTTACCTCCTCTGACTTTTCCAGATATATAAACACTGGTGTGCCACAAGGGTGTGTGCTCAGCCCATTACTGTACCCTCTTCACCCATGACTGCTCCTCCATTCACAACAATAACTCCATTATCAAATTTGCAGACGATACAACGGTGCTTGGCTTGATCAGGGACAATGATGAATCAGCCTACAGGGAGGAAGTGCAGCATCTGGCTGCATGGTGTGCAAATAATAACCTTGCGCTCAACACCTCCAAAACCAAAGAGCTCATTGTTGATTTCCGGAAAGCAAAGGTAGGCACCCACATATTTACATCAATGGGGCTGAAGTAGAGCGGGTCACTAGCTTCAAGCTCCTGGGTGTCCACATTTCACAAGACCTCACCTGGTCACTCAATACCTCCATTATGGTCAAGAAAGCTCAACAACGCCTCTTCTTCCTCAGGAAACTGGAAAAAGCTGAACTGTCCCCTCAGATACTCCGTAACTTCTATCGCTGCACAGTTGAGAGCATTCTCACTAACTGCATCACGGTGTGGTATGGGAACTGCACAATGGCTGACAGGAAAGCACTACAGCGAGTGGTGAAAACTGCACAAAAAATCATTGGCACATCACTCCCTGCCATTACTGATCTACATCACTCACGGTGTTTGCGACGTGCTCACAATATCATCAAGGACCACACACACCCCAGTCTAGGACTGTTCTCCATTCTCCCATCTGGGAGACGCTACAGGAGCCTTAGAAGTCGCACCAGCAGGCTCAGAAAAAGTTTTTTTCCCTACACCATAACGCTGCTCAACATCAAGCCCCAACACTAGCCCCTGTTCCTGTGCTGCTCCGCCATTTCTTTCCTTTGTTTATTTCTTGCACTCAGATTATAGATTGTCTGACTACCTCTGATCACTATGCACTTTACCAATACATCTCATTTATTATGCACTATATGAAATTTCTACTTATATGGCCTATGGACCGTCTGAACTCTATGCATCACATTTGTAAAATATATTTTTAAATAATCATATTGCATTCTGTATTTTTATACATATATATATATATATATATATATATATATATATATATATATATATATTTTTTTTTTTTTTTTTTTTTTTTTTAAGCATTGCTATAAAAAAACACTTGATGATTAACTAACTGGTTAGATGTAAAACTGCATTTCGTTGTACAGGTTGTACTTGTGCAATGACAATAAAGTTGAATCTGAATCTGATTTGTGTATATTTAGTCTCAGTTTCGTAATTATAAATCTATGGAAGCCCACGTTCAGTTCACAAATGGCTGGGTCCATGACTTGAAAGCCTACAAACCGCTGAGTTGTTAAAACACCGTAGTTCGTACAAAGGTGTGTTGTAAGTCTAGATGTCCTGTACAGAGTACATTCAGGGCTTTTAAGAGATACCAATTCGATGTTTCACCATGACCACTCCCTCTCCTTGGTCTTTAAAAATGGCTGACATTAATTTAGTGATCAAGTTTAACACCCTTATGATAATATTTTGTACTTATTTAAATTTGACTAATTTTCAAAACAAAAATATATTTTTCAAAATTATTCTTATGCTCTAAACAATGTAATAGCATGACAAAATACTAAATTCACAAATGTTTTTTTCCCTGGTAGTGTTATGAATGCTCCGAGACACGAAGATTGATCCAAACGCAGCTTTATTAAATAAGGGTAATCCAAACTCGTAATCCAGTAAACAGGCAGTGGTCAAGGCAGGCAGCAATAAACAGAGTCCAATAAACAATCCAGATAGGGGCAGGGGCAGAGTCAGAAACGATAAACAGTCCAGGGTCAAAAACAGAAAACAAACACGGGAAAACCGATCAGAAATGCAGACTAACAGTACAACAAGACTTTGCGATGAGTGAATGTGAAAACCAGGTATTTATGGTGTGAGTGAAACAAGGTGATGAGAAACAGGTGAAAGAGATGAGTGCTGATGAGTCCGGGCAGTGCGTTATGGGGAATGTAGTGTTTGAAGGAGTGATCACAGTCTAGTGTGGAGTGGCCTCTGGTGGCTCTCGAAGGCACTCCAGCTGGTGACCGTTACAGGTAGTCAGGAGGATATATATTTATATTATACTTGTGCCCACTGCTATTTTCATTTACTGTTGTTCTGTATACAGTGCATTCACAGAGATTGAATTAGCCTACTGTAAAGCCCTGGGTCATTGTGAGCAGCGCTGGGAAGGTGGAGTGTGGTAGGGATAGCTGATACAGTACTCATGTAGGTGCTCTCTTGTTTAAGTTGGAGGCAACAGTTTGAATTCGTGGCACAAAGATAGTCACTGATGTGCCAGCATACTGAGTTTTGAGCAAGATTCACCCAGAAGTGGGATATAGGATCAACTACACCTCCTCAGTTGCACAAATGAAGACATTAGACCAGGGAATAAATATGCTGTACACAGCACCAGCCATAAGGAGTCTGGCACAGAAACTGAAAACTCCTCCAGGTAATCTTGAAGATTTATCACCGCTACTTGATACGTTACTGCAACATAGCAAGGCCGTTGATTTGTCAGGGATGGAGAAGTACTATGCACAATACACACAGCTGCTGCACCATCCTCTGCTTTACCTCTATGCCTGGCAAAAATCCCTGTATTTATTTATTTATTTCAGGTTTATTTAACAGGGACAATGCACACTAATAATACATAATTAAATGTACAGTGTGCCAGAATTTGCCAATAGGCTATTTTACATCTGCTGTCCCTGGACAGATCTTGATTTGTCACACCTAAAAATTAATCAATATCAACAACAACACCACCACACACAAGCCAAACTGCCAGTCCATTTAACAAACATTTTTTGGACATGCACAAAAAAACAATATAGCTGGGACAATAACCAACAACAGAGGTTTCACCTATCTAAACACAAGAGAACACAATGAGCCAGCCAACCTCATTGGCATAACACAAGAAGCACAAACAAACAAACAAACAGGCAGGACAAGGAAGACAGGGCAGCAGCAAGATTTCATATCAAGTGTAATGTAAACAGTCCTGACTACCTATTAGCCATTTCTTTAAGTTAAGTTTAAAAGAAGCATACGTTTTAAAATTCCTAATGTGAATTGGAATGAGGTTTCATTCACGAGCAGCCCTTACTGAAAAAGCTGTTTGACCAAGTGCACTCTTCCTCAACGGGACAATGCAGTCACCTCTTGCTGCACTCCTTGTAGATCTGCGAGCATTTGGTGCTGTGCTCACAAACTGGCGCAATACAGGAGGAGCCAGTCCATGCAAAATTTCAGAGATCGGCATATATAATCAAGTTTTCGAAATTCAATAAATTATATTTTTTTAAAACATGACAATGATGATAATATGTGACCCTGGATCACAAAACCAGTCTTATGTTGCACGGGTATATTTGTGGCAATAGCCAACAAAACATTGTATGGGTCAAAATTATAGATTTTTCTTTTATGCCAAAAATTATTAGGATATTAAGTAAAGATCATGTTCCATGAAGATATTTTGTAAATTTCCCACCTTAAATATATAAAACATTTATTTTTGTGAATGGATGCAGCACTATCACCAATAGAAATGGACAACTTTAAAGGCGATTTTCTCAATGTTTCGATTTTTCTGTACCCTCAGATTCCAAATTTTCAATAGTTGTATCTCGGCCAAATATAGTCCTATCCTAACAAACCATACATCAATGGAAAGATTATGTATTCAGCTTTCAGATGATGTATAAATCTCAATTTTAAAAAAATTACACATAAGACTGGTTTTGTGGTCCAGGGTCACATATATGGATTTCCTATCAAGTACTTTAAGAGTTTTCTTATATAGGGATAGTAGTGGTTTGAGAGAAGTGTTGCTAGCTTGTGACCAGGTTGTCAAACAATAGGCGATATGAGATAAAATCATTGAGTGCATGAACATCATAGTGGCCCTTTTTGACATGCAGCTACGGACATATCTAAAATTTGCCAGGTTGTACTTAATGTGATTACAAACTGTCACATGCCTGTCCTGTCTTGTGCTGCACATGGGTGTTTTTGTTGTTTGCCATGTGTTCTTGTTTATTGTCTAGCCCCTCCCATCTTGTTATCTGATTATTTGGTTAATTTGTCCCACCTGTTGTGTTCGTTACCCTCCTTTGTTTGTTCCCCTATTTAGCCTCCTTGTGTTTGTAGTCTTGTGCTGGCTCGTTGTCCGTGTTACCTGTATTTGATGTTCCTGTGCTGTTGGTATCTGAGTTCTGAGTTTTTGTATTTTGTCTATGTTTGTTTATTAAATCTTCTCTGCACTTGAATCCTCGTCTCTCGTTCAGTGTCCCGTGACAGAACGAGCCAGCCAAGTATGTGGATTCAGCAGAGCGAGATTTTTCCTCCGGGGGAGAACAAGGGAAACTCCATTTCCCTGTTTGAATATTTTGCCAGGTGTGCTCAGAGAACTTTGGAGGAGGAGAGCACCATGTCTGACGGTGATCAGATCGGAGGAGGTGGTTCGGTGGTTTCGGAGCCGGTGGTCAGGAGACGGAGGAGGAGGAGAAAGGCGCCACTTCAACGTCACGTCACATCTGCCCAGCCAGAGACTGTTCACGTCACGTCTGCCCAGCCAGAGACGGTTCACGTCACGTCTGCCCAGCCAGAGACGGTTCACGTCACGTCTGCCCAGCCAGAGACTGTTCACGTCACGTCTGCCCAGCCAGAGACTGTTCACGTCACGTCTGCCCAGCCAGAGACTGTTCACGTCACGTCGGCCCAGCCAGAGACTGTTCACGTCACGTCGGCCCAGCCAGAGACTGTTCCTGAGCCTATGTCTTCGGACAAGATGGTCGTCGCTGCCGCCGAGCCTGTTCAAGTCACGCCTGCCGAGCCTGTGTCCCCTGACAAGATGGCCGCCGTCGAGCCTGGGTCTTCGGACAAGATGGCCGCCGTCGAGCCTGTGTCTGAGCCGGTGGTGTCTGTTCCTGAGCCTGAGCCCTCTGTGACCGCGACACTGGCCATTATGGCCACAGCCATGTTGTGTGTGTGGGCTACGCACACACTTGAGCCGGTGGTGTCTGTTCCTGAGCCGGAGCCAGTGTCTGTTCCTGAGCCGGAGCCAGTGTCTGTTCCTGAGCCGGAGCCTGTGTCTGTTCCTGAGCCGGAGCCTGTGTCTGTTCCTGAGCCGGAGCCAGTGTCTGTTCCTGAGCCGGAGCCAGTGTCTGTTCCTGAGCCGGAGCCAGTGTCTGTTCCTGAGCCGGAGCCAGTGTCTGTTCCTGAGCCGGAGCCAGTGTCTGTTCCTGAGCCGGAGCCAGTGTCTGTTCCTGAGCCGGAGCCAGTGTCTGTTCCTGAGCCGGAGCCAGTGTCTGTTCCTGAGCCGGAGCCAGTGTCTGTTCCTGAGCCGGAGCCAGTGTCTGTTCCTGAGCCGGAGCCAGTGTCTGTTCCTGAGCCGGAGCCAGTGTCTGTTCCTGAGCCGGAGCCAGTGTCTGTTCCTGAGCCGGAGCCAGTGTCTGTTCCTGAGCCGGAGCCAGTGTCTGTTCCTGAGCCGGAGCCAGTGTCTGTTCCTGAGCCGGAGCCAGTGTCTGTTCCTGAGCCGGAGCCAGTGTCTGTTCCTGAGCCGGAGCCAGTGTCTGTTCCTGAGCCGGAGCCAGTGTCTGTTCCTGAGCCGGAGCCAGTGTCTGTTCCTGAGCCGGAGCCAGTGTCTGTTCCTGAGCCGGAGCCAGTGTCTGTTCCTGAGCCAGTGTCTGTTCCTGAGCCTGTGTCTGTTCCTGAGCCTGTGTCTGTTCCTGAGCCTGTGTCTGTTCCTGAGCCTGTGTCTGTTCCTGAGCCTGTGTCTGTTCCTGAGCCTGTGTCTGTTCCTGAGCCTGTGTCTGTTCCTGAGCCTGTGTCTGTTCCTGAGCCTGTGTCTGTGTCTGTTCCTGAACCTGAGCCGGTGGTGCCAGTTCCAGTGCCCGAGCCGGTGGTGCCAGTTCCAGTGCCCGAGCCGGTGGTGCCAGTTCCAGTGCCCGAGCCGGTGGTGCCAGTTCCCGTGCCCGAGCCGGTGGGGTCTGTTCCTGAGCCGGTGGTGCCAGTTCCAGTGCCCGAGCCGGTGGTGCCAGTTCCAGTGCCCGAGCCGGTGGTGCCAGTTCCAGTGCCCGAGCCGGTGGTGCCAGTTCCAGTGCCCGAGCCGGTGGTGTCTGTTCCAGTGCCCGAGCCGGTGGTGTCTGTTCCAGTGCCCGAGCCGGTGGGGTCTGTTCCAGTGCCCGAGCCGGTGGGGTCTGTTCCTGAGCCGCCCGAGGGGTCGTCTCCGCCCTGGCCGCCCGAGGGGCCGTCTCCGCCCTGGCCGCCCGAGGGGCCGTCTCCGCCCTGGCCGCCCGAGGGGCCGTCTCCGCCCTGGCCGCCCGAGGGGTCGTCTCCGCCCTGGCCGCCCGAGGGGTCGTCTCCGCCCTGGCCGCCCGAGGGGTCGTCTCCGCCCTGGCCGCCCGAGGGGTCGTCTCCGCCCTGGCCGCCCAAGAGAGAGTCTCCGCCCTGGCCGCCCAAGAGAGAGTCTCCGCCCTGGCCGCCAGATGGACGGTCTGCACCGCCCTGGACTCTCGAACTTTGTGTCCCGCCCTGGTCTGTCCCTCCCGTCCCGCCCGTCCCGCCCTGGTCTGTCCCTCCCGTCCCGCCCTGGTCTGTCCCTCCCGTCCCGCCCTGGTCTGTCCCTCCCGTCCCGCCCTGGTCTGTCCCTCCCGTCCCGCCCTGGTCTGTCCCTCCCGTTCCGTTCGGGTCTTGTGGAGCGTCTGGTAGCCGCTCCGTAGGGAGGGGGTAATGTCACATGCCTGTCCTGTCTTGTGCTGCACATGGGTGTTTTTGTTGTTTGCCATGTGTTCTTGTTTATTGTCTAGCCCCTCCCATCTTGTTATCTGATTATTTGGTTAATTTGTCCCACCTGTTGTGTTCGTTACCCTCCTTTGTTTGTTCCCCTATTTAGCCTCCTTGTGTTTGTAGTCTTGTGCTGGCTCGTTGTCCGTGTTACCTGTATTTGATGTTCCTGTGCTGTTGGTATCTGAGTTCTGAGTTTTTGTATTTTGTCTATGTTTGTTTATTAAATCTTCTCTGCACTTGAATCCTCGTCTCTCGTTCAGTGTCCCGTGACACAAACCTTCTTAATGTGTAATTTAAAAGTTAAATTGTTATCTATGTATACTCCAAGGTATTTAAAATCTGAGTCGACTTGTAGTCTACATCAGGTTCTACACAGCGGCTTTTAGATTTACTTAAAAACATACATACAGTACAGTTTTGGATACATTCAGTTGAAGGCAATTGTGATTTAACCATTCTGTAATCTTTTGCATTGAGTTTGATAGCAGATCAGCAGCTTGAGCTGCACTGTTAGCATGTACAAAGATTACTGTGTCATCTGCATACATTTGGGTGTTGGCATTAGGACAAACATTTGGCAAGTCATTTACATACAAAGAAAATAAAAGTGGACCCAAAATAGAGCCCTGTGGGACACCTGCAGATAATTAAAAGTTTGTAACTTAGATAGAAGTACTCCATGATTAATGGTGTCAAATGCTTTTTTTAAATCTAGAAAAACAGCACCAACAACCCCTCCTCGATCCAACTGTGACTTGACTTTGTCAATGAAATAGCAATTGGCTGTTTCTGTTGAATGATTAATACGGAAGCCGAATTGATCTGGATGTAAAGAATAGGAAATGAAAGCTTTAGCATAAGTTCTGCTGGGAAGACTCAATTACTACGTCACTTATTGCCTCCACTTCTATCCAATCATATTCTTATGCTCACTGTATAAAAGCACGGTACTTACACATGTTTGAGTTCGCAGATACTGAAGCGACGATTACCCCCATCCTCCCCACCACCACTAGGATGGTCCCGTCCATACCTCCCAGGGGGGGGGTCGGCTGCGCCCCTGCCTTCATCTTTAGGCAGGAATTGCAGATCCGATACTCTCGGATTATGCACTACGGACGGGGCCTACGCCAAATGACTTTGTAGATTATCAGCTTGCTGAGCTGTCAATAAATGTATGGTTTATTGAAATAACTCTCCCGAGTCTTTCTGGTAGAACTGGTATTTAAATGATTTATCATTTGTTCTGAGACAAGTTTTTCGGCCACCTTGGAAACCACCGGCAGGATACTAATAGGTCTGTAGTTGCAGATGGACAAACGATCACCTCCTTTAAACACAGGAAAGACTGCAGCCAACTTCCACACATTTGGGAACAATCCCTGAGCAATTAAAAGGTTAACAATTTTCGTAATTGGGTATACTAATGATTCAGAGAGCTCTTTCAACATAACAGTGTTCATTCCAATGACATCTTTCGCTCGAGATGGCCTCAGATGCTTTCATCAGTATGATGAAAGCATAGATGCCAGTGACCTGTCTGCTGTCCTCCTAGCCTGTGACAAGCACATGAATGCTGTAAGTGTGACTGACGAGCAGGCAGCAGCTGTAGAAGAGTCCACCAGGCAGCAACATCTGTCGTCTGCGTGGTATGATTACAGAAGCGGAAGAATTACAGCATCAAAAATGTATGCTGTATATGCCACCTCATTGGAGAGGCCATCCCACAAAGTTTTGAAGCAGGTACAGTATGTTACCCACACATACAGCACACAGTATCAACTGTCCAAACCAGATGAGGTATCAGTCATGAGGTGAATGCTAGAAAGGCCTACACTGAATCCAGAGCTGCATCTCACACAAACTTCAAAATCGAACCATGTGGCTTCATAATTAACAGCAGCTTCCCTGAAATCAGAGCGTCAACGCATAGCATGATTATGTGTGAATGCTGTGGGAAGGGCTGCCTGGAGGTGAAATGTCCTTTCAAGTATAGGTCCTGCAGCATCCAGCATGCATTGGACATGAAGGACAAAGACTTTTGTCTCCAGTTGTCCTCAAACAACCTTCAGTTGAAAAGAAACTACTGCTTCTACACACAGATCCAGACACAGATTTTTGTCACCCAAACAAATCACTGTGATTTTGTTGTTTGGACTGAAAACGATTTCACTTTGGTGCCTGGAGTTCTGGGAACCTTGTCTACAGAAAGCACAAGAATTCTTAAAAAAAGTGTGCCTCCCGGAACTAGTGGCAAAATATTACTCAAAGGACATGCATGTCACGGTTCATGAATTCACTGTCTCATCTCTCTCGTCTTGTTGTGTGTGTATTGTGCGTGTGGGCGGAGCTGCTGATCAGCACACACAGCCGCGGCTGATCAGCGGATCTTCACTGAAGGACTGGGCTGACCTCAGCATCCCTGTGCTGCCAAGTGCAATTCATCTCTGGACACTATTTCCACCACCACTCTCACCATCTCTGACCCACTCTCCTAATAAATTTAACTTTTACTTGCTATTGAATCTTCCTCATCATTTCATTATGATGCAGCCTCATGTTCCAAATAAAAAAGAGCAATAGTAAAGAAGTGGCTGTTGTTTATGAAAGAATTGCACTTAGGCCTACTCAGTTAAGATTTTTTTTTTTTAAGTGTTTTACTTGAAAGAGTGTTTTAATTTGTTATTTGAAATTCAGTGTTTTAAAGCAGTTCAACACAAGAAACTTGAATTTTATTTTTATTAAAAAAGTTTTGGTAACACTTTATTTTACAGTGTCCTTGTTACATATGTTACATGTACTTACCATACTAATAACAGTAAATTATGCATAATTACATGCAACTAACCCTCAACCAAATCCTAATCCTACCCTAACCATATAGTAAGTACATGTAGTTGCTTAATATTACTCAGTACTTAAATATATAATTACACTGTAACAATGACACCTTAAAATAAAGTGTAACCAAAGTTCCCTTTCGTAGTCACTTCGAGTTAAGTCGAATGACGACGAATGGGGTTTCGCTTAGAAAGCCTATCAACTTCGAGTATTACAAAACGAGCCAATGGCAAAGAAATGCCGTGGGTCTGCGGAATTTGCATAGCGCAACTCCGCCCCACCTCGTGGGTAGAAAGGAGGACGCTAGCAACATGCAGATATGTTTTTGCTTCGGAGCCAAGAGGATCTCTTCACTCCACAAGCCAACTCTGAGTTTTCTTCACTCTACGAGATGAGCGACTCTCCAGTGTTGGTGTGACGGCAATCTCCAGCGAGTTCACATTGCCTGCTGATCTGTGCAGTGGTCTGCCAGTGTGTGTGTTCTCCCTGGTTGCTTCAGCATCCGCAGAGTTTATTCCTCTCTAAAAGAACTTGCATGCGACACTTCTTTTTAAAGATGCCTCGCCCGTGCTCTTCTGGTTGCGGTCGTACAGTATCAGATTTCGATGGGCACAATCGCTGCTTTGTGTGTTTGGGCTTAGATCACGCTAAAGCAGCGCTTGTGGATGACTCATGTTCTCACTGCGGGAACATGACCATCGCAACATTACGGTAGAGACTCAATGAACTCACTAGAGGTAGAGTCCCCTCATCCACACCCCGATCTACCGCCTCCGCGAGAGGTTGTACTTCGGCTGGTGGCCAGGGTGACCTGAGGCTGTGCTGCCACCCTCGGGTGCTCCAGCATTGCCCGAGTCTGATTCTGAGATGACTGCCATGCCGCGAGCATTGGGATAGACTGGAATCCTCCACCCTGTCCTGAGCGCTCGTGGTTGGACGATTGGTTTTTGGGTGCGGCCACCGATCCCCATCGGCGTCCAACCCCAATACCTTTTTTCCCGGATGTGCATGAGGAGGTCTCGAGGTCATGGAAGACACCATTGTCTTCCCGTGATCGCTCGACGGCCTTCTCTGCCTTTCCTCCCCTCGGGCCACCAGGGGTACACTGGGGTTCCCTCAGTTGAACGCTCTGTTGCGATGCAATTGTGTCCTCAGAGCGCTTCTTCTCGGGGCGACCCTAAGCACCCGTCCAAAGCCTGTAGGTTTTCGTCTACACTCGTGGCGAAATCCTAGCCGCAGGACAGGCAGCCGCCTCACTGCATGCCATGGCCATTCTGCAGGTCTACCAGGCCCAGATGCTCAAGGACATGCACAAGGGCAGGACTGACCCAGGGCTCTTTGATGACCTGCGTGCCACCACTGACCTCGCTCTCCGGACAACAAAAGTGGCCCCACGCTCCTTGGGTCAGGTGATGTCCACTAATGTGGTCCAGGAGCGACACCTCTGGCTGAACCTGGCCGATATTCGGGACAACGAGCGGACCCGGCTCCTCGACGCCCCCATATCCCAGGCCAGCCTCTTCGGCGGTGCGGTTGAGGACTTCGCCCAAAAGTTCTCAACCGCCCAGAAGCAGACTGAGGCCATCAAACATATTCTGCCCCGACGGCCCGCTGCTGCCTCCACCCAGCCTTCGGCACAGACACCTCAGCCAGCTTGCCGCCGAGGGCGCCCTCCCGCGGTTCCCGCCCCTCCCGCACGGCCCCAGCAGCAGCCTTCACCCGGGCCGCGTTGTGGAGGAAGCCGCAGGAAGGCGCCCCAGCCCTCTCCAGCCCCGCGCCCCGCTAAACGCCAGGCCAAGCAGCGCTCCTGAGATGGGCTGCTCAGAGATGGCCATCAGTTCTTCCCAGGAAACGGTAGCAGGACCACTCCTTCCCCCGGTGGAGGGCCGGGGGAGAATCTTTTTTTCTCCACACCCCGCTGCGAGCAGCACCCTAATGTGGTTAAAGAAAGAACTGATGTACCCATCTCTGAGCACACAGAGTTCTCGGATGACAGTGTGTGCCGCTCACGGGCCTCGCCACTCTCGTCTCCCTCTGTCGCCAGACCCCTGGCAGAGCAGGCCCCCGTGGAACGCTGGTCCTTCCCTGGCCTCCTCTGTCAGGACGCGGCTAATGACCATGCCCCCACACCGGGCCGCTATGCCACCCACATCGTGTGCAGCCGAGCTTCAGCCTCAGACCTGTTTGCCTCCCACGACTCGTCCCATTGCGACCTGTTTTACTCCCTGACCGAGGGCACACTCGGGCACGGACGCACTGGCGCACAGCTGGCCGCGGGGCCTCCGCAAGTATGCATTTCCCCCAGTGAGACTTCTTGCACAGATCATTGGTTGGGCAAACTGGCCCAGCCGGACCTGGTTCTCCGAACTTGTACTCCTCGCGACAGCACCTCCCTGGCCAATTCCTCTGAGGAAGGACCTTCTTTCTCAGAGACGGGGCACCCGATGGCACCCTCGTCCCGATTTTGGAACCTCTACGTGTGGTTCCTGGATGCGACGAGGTAGGTTTGAGTACCCTACCACCAGCGGTGGTGGCTACCATCACTTCCGCTAGAGCAGTGGTTCCCAATCCTGGTCCTGGGGACCCACAGCTCTGCACAGTTTGTATGTCTCCCTCATTTAACACACCTGATTCAGATCATCATCTCGTTAGGAAAGAGCTCTATGAACTGAACTGGGTGTGTCAGATAAAGGAGACATATAAAATGTGCAGAGCTGTGGGTCCCCAGGACCAGGATTGGGAACCACTGCGCTAGAGCATCGTCCACTCGACATGCCTATGCATTGAAGTGGAACCTCTTCGTCAACTGGTGCTCTTCTCACCGAGAAGACCGCAGAAAGTGCCCGATCAGTGTCGTGCTTTCCTTCCTGCAAGAAGGGTTGGAGCGAAGGCTGTCTCCCTCCACCCTGAAAGTGTACGTTGTCGCTATCGCCGCACATCACAACGCAGTTGAGGGTAAGTCCGTGGGAAAGCACGACCTGATCATTAGGTTCCTGAGAGCAGCGAGGAGACTGAATCCTCCTCGCCCTCCTCTCGTTCCCTCTTGGGACCTCTCAGTGGTTCTAACTGCCCTGCAGAGTGCTCCCTTTGAGCCTCTGCAATCAGTGGAGCTTAAGTTCCTGTCTATGAAGACAGCGCTCCTGGTTGCATTGGCCTCCATCAAGAGGGTAGGGGACCTGCACGCATTTTCTGTTGACGAAGCGTGCCTGGAATTCGGGCCGGCCTATTCTCACGTGATCCTGAGACCCCGGCCTGGATACGTGCCCAATGTTCCCACCACTCCCTTTCGAGATCAGGTGGTGAACCTGCAAGCGCTGCCCCTGGAGGAGGCAGACCCAGCCTTGGCACTGCTCTGTCCAGTACGCGCCCTCCGTGCTTACGTAGACAGAACGCAGTGTTTCAGGACCTCAGACCAGCTCTTTGTCTGTTATGGTGGGAAGCTGAAAGGAAAGGCTTGAAGTTTTGTTTTTGTTTTTGTTTTTTTATTTAGTTTGACAGGGACATTGTACATTAATAAAAACATTCCTGTAAATGTACCAGAATTAGCCAAAGGCTATTTTTCATCCGTATTCCCTGGACAAGATGTTACAAGTCAGCCTAAAGAAAAAAAATTATTAAGAATACATAAAAGAAAATGTAATAGTTACACAATACAATAAAATCTATTTAAACAATTTTGGATCAATTAAAAACAATGCAGCAAAATACAAACAATAATAGGATGGCTAGCAGATATAAGATTCTAATGTTGACAAATCTGAGTACTGATTAACCAATTCTTCAATTGAGCCCTAAATAAAGCATATGTGTCTAGATCTCTTATAGTTGTCGGAATTATATTCCATTCTAGTGCAGCTTTGACAGAAAAAGCAGACTGACTAAATTTACTTCGTCTAAGCGGTATGATACAGTCTTGTCTTAATGCACCTCTTGTAGAGCGATAATCAGTTGTTCTAATACGAACTAGCTGACCAAGAGGGGGAGAAGATAAACCATAAATAATTTTATACCATTTTATACCAATTTTAAGCACCAACACTTCAAAAGAATTATATTTGAAACTAGATTTCTAAGTAATTCTGAAAATATTACTATAAATTACAGCAGCACCTCCCCCTTTGCCTTTCAGACGAGGTTCATGTTTATAACTGTTATGATTAAATCCTGGAGGCAAGTTGAAGTGAACCCAAATGCAGCTTTAATGAACAAGACAAGATTAAACATAAAACAAAAATATGACGTGGCATGGAATTCAAAACTCAAAACAAGAACCTGTAACAAACATTCAATACCAGACAAAGACACAGGGCAAACATGAGGGCTTAAATACACAGACTAATTACAAGACAAGGAACACCTGTGAACAATCATCAGACAATTAACAATTGACAAGACACATGGCAGGCTCACATGAAAAACAGGGAATCACATGACATACAAGAACAAGAAACAAGACACAAAAACCACACCATGACATAAACAGTAATCTTGGGGGGTGGACTCATTTAAAGTAATGTAATTGTTTGGTTTAGCCAGGTTTCTGTCAAACACAATGTGTCTAGGTTATAGTCTGTACTCATATCATTAAAAATAAGTGCTTTTGAAGTAAGGGATCGAATATTCAGCAACCCATGTTTTATAATTTGCTCATTTGTACTATATCTGTTTTTTATATGTTGAACATCAATTCAATTTTTACCCTTAGATGGGTTTGGAAGTTTTTTGTATGTCCTAATTCGGGGAACAGACACAGTCTCTATATGATGATATCTAGGTGAAAGAGTCTCTATGTGATGGGATTTATCTGACCTTGGTGACGTGAGACAGCTAGCAGACGGTTGGTTTAGCCAGTCGGTCTGCTTCCTGACCCAGATTGCAACTGGCAGGAAGGGCTTAACAGTAGTAAACATTGACAACAAAATTGCAAAACATGGAAGTCCTGTATAATATCGAACCTTCTCTGTATTATCTTTGAAAACTCTTCATCCATCTTCAACTTGTTTAACTCAGACCTTATTCTGCTCTTAGTCTCTTTTTCTGTTTCTGTCTGTTCTCTATTTTCCTCCTTCCGCAGCTCCTGCCTCAGCTTGATCCCCATGCTCTTCTTCTTCTGCATCTTCTGCCTCTGCTTGATCCATATATCCTTCTTCTTCTGTATCTTCTTGGACTCCATCTCTCTCATCTTCGTTCATGTTGTTTTGTTCATTTTGGCCTCCTCCCTCAGATTCTCTTACATGATCTCTATGTTGTCTGCGGCCATGCCGATCTGACACTGTGGCTGTGACTGTGACTTCAGAGTGACCCATGTGCAGGGTTGGAGCCCAGTCTGGATGAGACTCACCCATCTCATTTGCTGGTTTACCTTTGGGGAGACAAAAGTATCCATATTAAAACAAATTATTGCAATCAACAGTGGGAATACTAAACACTCACACACACTCTGTCATGATACAACCAGACACAGGTAGATCCAAACGCAGCGTGAGTTTATTATAGGGTAGTCACACAGGGCAAGGGTCCCAGAGAGCAAACACAGGATAGGAGACAAGGCAATACTCAGGATCAGAAACCAGGCGAGATGACAGAGGAAGGCGGCAGACGAGACGGAATCCGGGAAACAGGCAATGGGTCAAAAGGCAGGCAGCAGACAATCGAGGAACAAGTTCAGCAAGAATACACAGACAGGAACAGACTAGACTAGGATAACAGGACAATGTAGACAACAGTGAAACACGACTTCGCAATGGGTAATAGTGTGAGTGGGGTTTTAATGTGTGTGGAGCTGCGTGTGGAACTCGATGCAGGTGTGAGAGTGATCAATGGAGACAGGTGTGTGAGTCATCAGTCCAGAGTGTGTGCGTGAACAGTCCAGGGAAAGGCAGAGCAGAAGTGGAGCAATCCAGCCGATAATCATCACACACATATACACACACACACACACACACACACACACATACATACATATATATATATATATATATACATGTATGTATGTATGCTTCAATTCCAACTGAACTCATGTGGCAAACATACTTACAAGTGTTAAGAAAATTTCTCGTGCTTCAGTGAATAGCTCTCTAGTTCTGGCTGGGTTACACCTCAGAATATCTCAGTAGCTTAGCCGAGTGCTTTGTTTTGATCACCCCCTCAGATTTTTCCTCCCTGATAATTTTTTTGTCACAACTTTATTCCTATTATGCTCCATAATATACCAGAGCCTATAACGACTCAAATGTATTCTTCTGGATGTGTAATAAATCGGTCAGCATCAGCCCGCCCCTTTTTCCTAATATGGTGTCTGTGTATCAAATCTACGCTACGCGTGTAGCGCTCTAGAATCTTTGCTGTGTATGTTCAAGCAACTCACACATTGAGCTGGCAATGTTTTACAGATGGTCTTGAAGTGGTAAGTGGGCAAAGCAACAAATCGGCATTGAATTAGTTATCGGATGCTATTAAAAGGTAGTGGGATTATTTGTGGTTGACCTGGAAATTTTAACTTGATCAAAAAGTTATGGATTTGATATTAGCTGCGAATTCAGAGCATTGACTTAAGTTGTGTCAGTGTAAAGCTCAATTTATACTTCTGCGTCGAACTTACGCCGTAGCTACGTCGTAGGCTGTGTGTAGCGCGCGTACCCTTCGGCGTACCCTGACGTGCACCTCTCCAAAAATGTAACAACGCGTCAACTCTACGCGGACGCAAGTGCTGTGATTGGTCTGCTAGGGCCGCTCCCTCAGGTTTCACATGCTCCCTCTGCGCGCGTCAACGCATACAACGACGCAGAAGTATAAATGAAAACCAACGCGTTGCCTACAGCGTAGAGGCTCCGGCGTAGGTCCGACGCAGAAGTATAAATCAGCCTTAACGTTATCGATAGCTAGCCTAGTCTAACTGTAAACTAGTTGGCTAACGTTACTGCCATACAAAGCCATAGTAACGTTATCTGATCGGTTTTGAAACATCTGTTCTGTTTTGTCTTGTGTCAAAGTCACAAGTTGAAATCTGTCAAACTTCTTTCAAAGTCCTTCATCACATATTAATATTAAAATAACTTAATTTCAGAGCACCACAAAGTCAGACCTCAGCACCTTTATGTACCTTTAATGTAAGATCGTTCTTAGGTCACATACCAATTTAAAATCATAACATAAAAACTGCAATGGTACTGTTTTTAAAATCATGTGTAGTAGGCCTAAGTGTACAGTAAGTGTGTGTGTAAACATGCTTTAATGAAGTAGACTTCAAAAGCTTTTGAATTTGAGCTTACAGTTCTTTCATCAACCTGTCTTTTACATAAACTTACAAAATAGATACTTTAACTTAGTCCTCAGATAGAGGAGGGTTGCTGCTAGCTCCGTTAAGGTATTTCTGTCCCTCCCAAACTGCATTGAAATGGTATGTATAGCAGCCAGAATTTAAAAATTATGTTAGGACCCCTCCTAACATGATCCATTTCACCCGTCAGAAAACAATTGCAACGTCTCAGATTGTGCCCCCCCCCAGAATTTTGGCTTGCATGACGCCCCTGACTACTACTCTCGGAAAAAGAACACATAATCATTTGCTAAGTGAAGTTTATACACTTACCCGAATGAAAATGCCTGGAACACACTTTCAATGATCTTGGGATGTCTGGGAAGTGTATGTCCATGAGTCTTATGGCGGATATCCAGGCCATCCGTCTCCGCTTGGTTACATACACATGACTCCCTTCGTTCTGTTTCCAGGCCGGAAAACAATAACAAGAAAGTCCGTTGTCTAATTTTTTGCCCCGTCGATCATGTGAACGGACATTACATCCAACAACACATGTTCTTCCCATGACTAAAACTTCCTCGGCGCATCATAAATAGTGGCCTCACAATATGGCGATTTTTCCCATCAGCCACCGCGGCGCTAGAGCCATGATGTCACGCCCCGAAGCCCAATAGGCAATTACAAGTCCGTACGTGCTGCACTACGTTATTTGTGTACAACGCAACTTAAAATGTCACACACGTAGCCAACTTAATACTTAAAGGGAGATAATTAACAATAGCAGTTTTACCAGTATTTGAGAAAGCTCTACAAACCTTTTCACTCTGCCACAAGGCTGTAAGCCTTGTTTGCAGTTGTGCCACTCTGACATACAAATTGCTGTAAGTTATTTTGGGAGTTCAGGATAATAAAACATAAAATATGTATCATTTAATTGTACTAAAATTAATTTAAACTAAATGTTTTATAGATTAAAGTGATATATGGCGTGAATTTATCAAATGATTTTAAAAGGAAATAATGCATTTGGACACAAATATGCACGTCATGTCATTCCCATATACGATACATATTGTCCCTATGCACGATACACATTGCATTTTTGTATTGCAATACATTGTTACACCCCTAATAGTTAACCACCTAGGGTGTCAAATGGAGTAGGACCAGCACTGACCACAACTGTTACTCTAGAATGGAACGACAGCACTCTTTGTTCTTGACATTACTCTAAATTGTTTAGAAAAGGTTGTAGATTTCAAAACAGCTTTCAATTTGTTGCAAATTTGAATTTGCCACAAAAAAATCTCTGACTTGTGACTTACAAACATTAAAGCAAAACGATACAACACACGTCTCCCTATAATTCACAATCACATCTGTGAATTTTTTAATTTTGGGGAATGTTTATGTTTTTATATTTTAAATGTTTTTATTTTATTTTAATAATCATTTCAGGCATCAGGCTGGTTGGAGGTTCTCGCTGCTCTGGAAAACTAGAGGTGCCTCATGGGAACAGCTGGTACAAAGTGTGTGCTGTTGCCTTTGACCAGCAGGATGCAGAGGTTGTGTGTAGAGAGCTGGACTGTGGGGCTCCTGTACAGGTGCTGGGAGAAGATGCTTTTGGCAAAGGAGACGCTCAGATGTGGACACAAGAGATTCAGTGCAGAGGAGACGAGTATCAGTTTGCGCTCTGTCCAATGTTACCTTCACACAATTGTTCCCATGACAACGATGTGAACATCATATGTGCTGGTAGGTAAATGGCACATGAACTATACGAGTATTTACATCAAATCATTGAGAAATATTGTACGAAAATTATTTTTATTTTTTTCTCTATCATTCTTGTGCCATTTTTACCTTTAGAAACAGTGCGATTAGTAGGTGGTGCCAGTTCCTGTGCTGGTAGAGTGGAGGTTCATCGTAATGGTCAGTGGGGAAAAGTGCGTGGTCATTTCTGGGATATGACTGATGCTGCAGTGGTGTGTAGAGAGCTGGGATGTGGAGAGGCTTTAAGTGCACCAAAGAGTGCTTACTTTGGAGAAGGCTCAGGGGACAACTGGATTTCTAATTTACAGTGTACTGGATCAGAGTCTACATGGAAGAACTGTAGATTCACTGGATGGGGAATAATAGCTAATCTTACTGAAGATGCTGGAGTCATCTGCTCTGGTAAGATCATCTACGCTTTTTTCATACAGTAACTACTAATCTTTTTTCCCACAGAATTCCAGGATAAATACAAATTTTATCTCCACGTTCGATGTTGCATCAGGTGGTTGCCTCTGTGGGTTGAAGTAATGTATTATGGGACATGCTGAATAACTAGATGGAATGTACAAAAAGCAATTTGTGTGCAGCATGCATTTTTGTTCCAGACAATCCCTTTTGCGGACTACATTCATTGTACGCTGGGTGCATTTATTAGTCTACTAAAGATTTTATTTTTTTTTCATATGAAAATTTATTCACTTTTATGTGCACAAAATGCAAGGAACTTGTGTGTATTTTATGCATGAAACAAGCTGCTGACAATTTAACTGGTGGACAGAAATTATTAACTAATAAACTGTTTAATTTTATAAAGAAATAGGACAAGACGCGAAGCAAATATCATTAAAAATGTCCCTTTTTAACTCAAGGAGTCAGGCTGGTTGGTGGATCTCGCTGTTCTGGCAGAGTAGAAGTGCCTCATGATCAGTCATGGGTTTCAGTGTGTGACGCAGCCTTTGACCAGCAGGATGCAGAGGTTGTGTGTAGAGAGCTGGACTGTGGGGCTCCTGTACAGGTGCTGGGAGAAGATGCTTTTGGAAAAGGAGATGCTCAGATTTGGACACAAGATATTCTGTGTAGAGGAAATGAGTCTTCTATATCTTTGTGTCCAACATCATCTCTCAAATACAACTGTACCCATGAGAATGACATTGGACTGTTATGTTCTGGTAATGGAGCAAGAGTTTTCATCTCTTTAAGTTTTTTTTTTTTTTTCAAACATATTTTATTTGCATGTTTCATACTGTTTAACTAATCTCTCTGTTCTTTGTCCAGGTTACACTGATCTCAGACTGGTCAATGGTCCTGACATCTGTTCTGGTCGAGTTGAGCATCAGTACTTCAGTAAATGGGGCACAGTGTGTGATGCATGCTGGGATATGAGAGCTGCCAGTGTCCTCTGTAGACAGCTGGATTGTGGGATTGCTGTGTCTGTTGTGGGATCAGACTGGTTTGGAGAGGGAAGTGGTGAAATCTGGGCTGATGTGTTTGATTGTGACGGGAATGAAACAAAACTCTCAGAATGTTACATCTCTTCATGGAGTCGAGCTGATTGTTCTCATGGACGAGATGTTGGAGTAATTTGCTCTAGTGAGTCAGTATTTCATGTGTAATTTTGTTTCAAACTGAAAGAAAATATTCTTGTCAATTTATTTTGAATTGATTTGTTTTTATGTAAAATGTTTTACTGATATTGATTACTGTACTATTTTATTAAAACACAAGATCTTCTCTCTAGATTCCTCTCTGGCTGTTCATGACGGTCTGGTGCGGTTGTCTGGAGAGAGACAGTGTGAGGGGGAGCTGGAAGTTTCCATCCATCAGGTCTGGAGGAGAGTTCTGCTGGACTCCTGGAGTCTCACTGAATCCTCTGTGGTCTGCAGACAGCTGGGCTGTGGCTCTGTGCTGAACTTCTCCGGCTCCTCTTCATCCAGTCCTGAACACAGTCATGAGTGTGTGACGGGCTTCCAGTGCTCTGGGAGTGAAGCTCATCTGGGGAACTGCAGCTCTCCACAAACTCTCAACTGCAGCTCCACACAACAGCTGTCAATCACCTGCCTTGGTGAGAACAACAACATCTGGGCAGATTCTTCAGTTGTTAGTGATCAATAATGTGTTTTTCTCTCTCCTCTGAATATCAGGTCGCGGGTCCATCAGGCTGGTGGGTTCTGGGGGAGACTGTGCAGGGAGGCTGGAGGTTTTTCACAGCGGCTCATGGGGGACAGTGTGTGATGACTCCTGGGATATTAAAGATGCCCATGTGGTGTGCAGACAACTGCAGTGTGGAGTGGCCCTCAGTAACCAGCAGGTACCAGCCTGGTTTGGTCCTGGTTCTGGACCCATATGGCTGGATGAAGTGGAGTGTGAGGGGAATGAGACGTCCCTGTGGAACTGCTTTTCTCCAGGCTGGGGGAAACATGACTGTCAACACAAGGAGGATGTAGGAGTTGTGTGCTCAGGTAAACGTGCTGCTGTATTTTTGTTCTTTTTCAATATTAATATAAAGTTCTCTTTCATCATCTCGTTTCGAGATCCACCTATGGGAAGGGCATCCGTACCTGACCTCTGCAGAAGCATCCAATTGCACCAAGTCTGGCTAGACAGACAGAAGCGCACAGCCAATGCCAGGTAAGGCCACACCCCCTTACCTAGGCATATAACTTCTACGCGCGCTGCTATTCCTCAGTTGACATTCGCTTCTCGCGATCTCTGCACTGACACAGTTTGGTTGGATTAACGTTACGCTGCTCACTTTCGAGTCTTCAGGAGGACATATCGCCAGATCAGCCTCCGCCAGACGTGAGTGACAGTCATTTCTTCAGCCTATCCGCTGTGTTTTTTGCATCCGGAGCCGCCCGCGCTCTCGCTGTCCTTCACCTGCTCCTCCTTACGTGGCTGCCCGCCACGGAATTTCCGAGTTTTTCACCGCTGGCCCACCCATGGCTATGTGACCGTCTAAACCGCCGCTTCTCCGGGGAACAGCCTATCACGACGAGCCTGCCCGGCCGCATGTGGTGCTTTCATCGCCGCTAAGGACCCTCTCGTTCTGCGCGGTCTGCTTGGGCTTAACACGCTCAAGAAGCTTTGGAGAACCCGGAGAATTGCGGTCATTGTAATTGCTGCCCATGTAGCTTTTACTAAGCCGGCTTTAGTTGCACGACCCAGCGCGCCGTGCTCGGCCTTTCTGACTCGGATGGGGGACACGGTGATGATGACGCGCTACCGGGGGACTCCCGGAGCGCCACCTCTCTTAAATATTTGTGCTGACATCAGCCCAATCCGCATTCCCCGAAGAGAACATCTTCGCGGGAAAACCTCACTCTCGTGACGAACCGGCAGTTTCCGGCGATGGGGATGACGCGGTCCTTTTAGCGTTCCCTAGGCTAGCGCTCACGCGGCTTTGCCTCAGTCCATCCTCCTGGAAGTTTGTGGCGAACGGCCGTTCGTCTCAAAATTGTGTGGCCAGCTCCACAGAGCGCCACCGACCAGGAAAATAGGAATATTACGACGGGTAACGTTAGCGCTGGGACCACCGCCCAGTCTGAGGAAACAACTCTTAAACGGCTGGAGCGTCCCGCTAGACTGTTTACACGGTCTCACGGGCCTTGATGTGTTACGATAATGTGTTGAGGTTTTCAATTTATGCCTTCCTAGGAAGGCGGCCCCGACCGCAAGCGGCCTGCCTGTTGTTCGACCGTTGGGAGTATCGAGCCCGCGTTCACGGGCCACGAGCCCTCCGGATTCTCTCCCGGAACCGGAACCCCTGTCCAAAAGACACAGGGTCTCCCGCGGACGGTCGGTTAATCCCGTCTCGTGGCTGCCCAGCCAGTGTGTTTAGTGGACGTTGTGTGTGTGTGTCCACCCAAGTTTAGGGGGGCGGTCGTGGGAAAAGTACATAAGCAGTGTTACCACACCGCTCGCACTTGGTTCCCCTCACCCAGTTATTAAAGGCTTCGGCCCCAGTGTTTCCCAACACAAAACACACACATTACTAAACAACACAATTAACAAACGAATCAAATGTATTCGTGCAGAATTATATCTGCCAACATAGAGAGCAAATCTCTCTGATCCCATGCATGTCGCCCCGAGTCCATCCACAAGAGAGCGCCATTGCCTCACAAATCAACCAGCTGGGCTCACACAGCTCAGTTGCGGCTGCCCAGCCTATGTGTTTTTAGTGGACGTTGTGTGTGGAAGGCTTCGGCCCCTGTGTTCCCCAACACAAAACACACACATAACTAAATAACACTTTAAAACAACAAATTAAATAAATCCGTTACAGAGAGAGGTTCTCTCTCCGCGGATATTATTTTTCTGCCTGCACTTGAGACTGCCCAGTTCATGTGTTCAGGAGATGTGTGTTTTCCGCCCACTTACAGGTGCGGCAACTTGTGAGGGAAAGTTTAGCACAGTGGACACCACACTATGTTCCCCTCACTCTGTCAATAAAGGCTTCGGCCCCAGTGTTTGCCCAACACATAACACACAAAGTTACGAATCAAATGAATTCGTTTTGGAGAGAAGACCTCTCTCCGCAGAGAAAACTTCTCACTGCAGAGAGAGGAAATCCCCTCCGAACCCCTGCATGTCGCCTCTAGTGTGCCCACTAGATGGCGCCTTTGCATCACAAATGAATCAGCTGGGCCCATACAGCCCCGCTCCGGCCCGAGCGGGGGCGCTCGCGAGTCACGAAGCGGCTTGGCAAGCCATTTCAGCGCCCGAGTGGGTTTTGCGTACCGTAACCCAGGGTTACAGGCTGCAGTTTGCAATAAAACCTCCACGTTTCAACGGCGTTCTCTCTTCTCACACAGAAGAAAACGCCTCACACATTCTGAAAGAGGAAATTTCCTCCCTCCTAAACAAAGGAGCGATTCAGATGGTGCCACCAAATCTGATAAACCATGGTTTTTATTCCTGGTATTTTCATGTTTCAAAAGGCGTGGCGCCCCCCGCCCTATATTGGACCTTCGAGTGTTGAACAAACATTTGAGGAAATACAATTTCAGAATGTGACACTCTCGCCGTGCCATAAAGCAGAACGACTGGTTCTCATCAGTCGATCTGAAAGATGCTTTCTTTCACATAAGCATCTACCCTCCACAAAGGAAATATTTTCGTTTCGCCTTCCAAGGCAATTGTTATGAATTCACAGTTCTTCCGTTCGGGCGTAATTTGAGTCCCCGAACTTTGTGTCTGTGTGCGGAGGCAGGCGTGGCACCCCTGAGACTATCAGGGCTGGCTGAGAATTCTGACTTACATAGACGATTGGCTCATCATAGCCAAACCGAAGGAGAAGGTGTCGCTGGACGCCAGCCGGGTGCTCGCGCACATCACATCCCTCGGGTTCAAGGTGAATGCGAGCAAAAGCAATCTGACTCCCAGTCAGAATGTCATTTTCCTGGGCTTGGAATTGAACTCAGTCTCCATGCGAGCGCGTCTCTCTCAAGAGCGTGTTCGCTCGCTAATGAACTGTCTGTCTCAGTTCAGAGAAGGGGCGAGAGTACAATATCGCACATGCCTCAGGCTGCAGGGTCTCATGGCTTCATCTATCCAAGGTGTGCCGTTGGGTCTCCTAAGAATGAGAGCGTTCACGAAATGGGTTTTGTCACTACATTTCAGCCCGATTCGCGATCTCTGCCGCTCGGTAACGGTGACACGCGCCTGCTCGGCGGCCCTGCGCCATTGGGAGAGCGAGAACTTTTACGCACGGGTAACCCCCCTCGGGACGGTTACGATGCGGGAAGTTGTGACGACAGATGCGTCCTTAACAGGCTGGGGAACCACCCAGGAAGGCAGAACGGTGAACGGTCTGTGGCTGAGCAGACTATGTTCAGCGCACATTAATTATTTAGAGCTTTTACCATTTGGAAAGCTCTGAATCATTTTCTGCCTCGCCTGCAGGGACATCCCGTTCTAGTACGGTGCGATAATACCACGGCAGTGGCTTATATCAACCGTCAGGGCGGCATGCGCTCGTCGAAACTCCACGCTCTAGCGTACAGGCTTTTGGTGTGGAGTAGACAGGTTTTTTTCTGTCATTACGCGTGACTCATGTTCCGGGCATTCTTAACAGAGGCGCGGATCTGCTATCAAGGGGAAACCCAATCTACGGGGATTGGCGTCTTCACCCGCAGATAGTGGAGATGTTATGGATTAGATTCGGACAGGCAGCCGTATATCTTTTTGCCTTGTGCGAAAACCACCATTGTCCTATGTTCTTCTCGCTAAAGGACGTGGACGCGCCCCTCGGGGTAGACGCACTGGCCCACCCATGGCCCAAAGTGCTGCTGTATGCTTTTCCTCCCCTGTGCCTGATAATTCACACTGGCCAGGGTGAGAGAGCACGACCTGTCTCTCATTCTGATAGCACCCAGGTGGCCCAAGGCCCCGTGGCTGGCAGAGATAATCCCTCTGTTATACGCCGAGCCATGGCGCCTCCCCCCTCGCACGGACATACTGTCCCAAGCCAACGGGGAGATGTACCACCCCCACCCGGACAGGGTGGCTCTCTGGGCCTGGCCCGTGAGAGGACGAACCTAAATGCACTGGGGCTCCCGCCGCGTGTAATCGCCACTACTCAGAATGCCAGGGCTGTTTCCACGCCATCCCTATATGGCTGTAAGTGGCAAGTGTTCGAGGGTGGTGTGATGGGCATGGTCTCACATCTTATCAGTGCTCGGTGCCTGATATTTTGTGTTTCCTGCAAGACCTCATGGAAAGAGGCAGGTCATTTTCCACCATTTAGGTCTAACGGGCTGCGATTTCAGCCTGTCATGTGGGTTTTGAGGGCTCCACCGTCAGGCAGTACCCTCTAACCCGCAGTTTTATGAGGGGTGCACGCCGCCCTTTGCCGGTCATCAGGAGATCTGTTCCAGATTGGGACCTCTCCGTGGTGCTGGAAGCGCGGTCTCTGTATCCTTTTGAGCCTCTGGGGAGTATTTCCCTTAAGCTGCTGTCCCTCAAGACAGCTTTGCTCTCGGCCTTGGCATCTGCTAAATGGGTCAGTGAGCTACATGCACTCTCGGTTCACCCCTCGTGCGCCAAATTCTCCCTAAATGGAGATAAGGTTTCCCTTAAGCCTAACCCGGCCTTCATGCCGAAATGCTTCCCTGCGTTCACTTCAGAGGTTTTGGGAGCAATCCGCTTTTCACCCTCCACCTTTTGCCTCCCGGAGGATCAGAGGCTGAATGCTCTGTGTCTCGTCCATGCTCTGCAAGCATATATGACCAGGACCAGTGCTTTCTGCAAGAGCGACCAGCTCTTTGTTTCAAGGGTTCCCCTGCACAAGGGGAGTCCCATTTCAAAGCAATGCCTCTCACATTGGCTTGTGGACGCTATACTATGGCTTATGAAGCAAAGGGAGTGCAGCCCCCATGGGGCATCAGAGCTCATGCCACAAGGGGCTTAGCCGCCTCTTGGGCTTTGTTCAGGGGAGTGCCACTGCAGGACATCTGCTCCACTGTCAGCTGGGCCTCTCCTCATACCTTTGAGCGTTACTACCGGTTGGATGTCACCAGAACCTCGGTGGCACACTCGGTCCTAGGGGTAGGGTCCTCTTAACCCTTTCCCACAGCCCCGTTGGGTTAACCAACGAGGAGTGAATGGGCCGGCTGGCCGTGTTCATTCCTGTCACCTAGCATTCGCATTCCTTCTTGGGTTTAGCTATGTGCATTGGTGGTGCGGGGGCCATTATCATGTATGTGTCTCATGCATGTTTCATGCCCTGCTTGTCCACAGCAGTTTAGCGTGGCGTCACCCTTGCAGGGTCATGTTTGTGGGACATGTCAGGCACCACCTCTCTGAGGTGACCGTCCTTCTCTGGCCTTCAGAACCTCACTGTGAGTGTATTGGGCAATCGGGGAGCTGTCCATGTCTCCCATAGGTGGATCTCGAAACAAGATGATGAAAGAGAACAATAGGTTACTGTCGTAACCCCGGTTCTCTGAAACATCGAGTGGAGAGATCCACCAGCTTTGCCCCGCTTGCCGCACGAGAAGCGAATATACTTACTGAGGAATAGCAGCGCGCGTAGAAGTTATATGCCTAGGTAAGGGGGTGTGGCCTTACCTGGCATTGGCTGTGCGCTTCTGTCTGTCTAGCCAGACTTGGTGCAATTGGATGCTTTTGCAGAGGTCAGGTACGGATGCCCTTCCCATAGGTGGATCTCTCCACTCGATGTTTCAGAGAACCGGGGTTACGACAGTAACCTATTGTTTTTATTATTGTTTTTGTTAAAACAGCACCTGCTTTCTGCTCACTGAGTTAGCCTATCTGCTGAAATCACATTGGCACTTAAGCTACTTTATGATTTGCTGTAGCTATGTCTGAACAAAATAAATAAAAGTTAACTACCTATACCATATTGAATTGCATAGCATCATATTTTTCTCCATTGCATTGTATGTATTACATTGAATAGTATCGCGTTGAATCGAATCGAAATCGGATCGCACTGCATCGTAACAGTAGTGAATCGTATTTCATCGCATCGGTAGCTGCTTATATGTATCTTTAATGTATCGTATCATTGGCTATGCATCGAGATGCGTATCGCATCGGTCTCAGTTATGGAGATGCACATCCCTAATGCCCTCTGCATCCTCAGGTATGGCTCACATTGGTGTATTTGCTGATGCATATTGCCACAATCCACCCAGAGCACAGAACATTTTCTGAGGTCTCCGTCGAGGGGATTGCCTACAAGTTTTAGATCCTTAAAGCACCGTGCATATCTGCAAGATGTGCAGAAGCGGTGGTTGTCCTGCTGTGCCATCAGAGCATAATATCGTTCACCTATTTGGACGAACTGCTCCTGGCTTAAGACAGCATGGGACAAGCAATGTTACAAACTGTTATGGAATATGCAATTATTCTTTTAGAATTATGCCTTTTTGTGTATGAAGACTTGTGGGTTATAGTTAACCACAATTGTAACGTTATATAATGAAAGTGTTTTTATGAAGCAAGACACCAGAGGTTGTTGTTAAACGATTTGTTAAGAAAGTGTTATATAATGAAGGACACTAATTATTGTAACCATTTATTGAGAAAATGGTTTATAAAGTAAAACACTGCAACAATTATTGTAAAATCATTTATTGAGAAAATGGTTTATAAGGTAAAATACTATACAATTGTTGGAACACTATGTATTAGAAAGAGCTTTGCTAAAGAAAGAAGAAAAATGCAAGCATTACCGTCGTGTGTGTTGCGGACGAGGCACAGAATGCAACAAGGAAAAGGTCCAAGAAGGAGGACGAAAAGACGAAAGGCTTTATATGAACAAGTCCTAGGGAGTTTCCAGGCGGGGATTTCTGAAGATGTCAAATAGTTTGATGGACTTTAAAAGGACTGGAGAGATAATGTCCAGGCAGACGCTGATTCACCAAGGACGGCCTCTCCGGTGTTGGATGCCTTGCCATTGCGCCTCATGCAGTTAAAGCTTGTAAATTATTTGGTTTTGATTTACTTTTATTTGTGTTTTATATATTAGTACCTTTTATGTAAACTAGTTAACCTGTATTTAATAAAAAAAAAGAAGCTCGCCTGCCATAAGTCTCTGTTTTAGAAAAAGATTGAGCTGAACTGACCACGGAGAAGTCTTCTGTGATTTAAATACTGTAAGTATGGAAATTCAAATGCTTATTATTAAGGACAGATTTGACTTACTTTACCTAACCTGAGAATAATAAAATATGTTTAAAATGACGCACCATAAAACAAAACACATGTACTTGTTTTACATTTACAAGCTCTGTGATTCCAGATAATCTCAAAAGGGGCTATCATATATCTCAGTCTGTTAAAGGACAAGTTCGGTATTTTACACTTAAAGCCCTGTTTACAGATCGTTTCTGATGAAATAGAACGGTTAAGATTAAATTTTGGACAAATGCTGCTGTCCCGAGAATTTTAGGTTTCTTTCGCTTTCCCCCCCACCAGTAGACTGGGTGTATAGGTGCACTCGAACACTCCTTCCTAAAACACATTAAACTTTCGTTTACAAAGACGTGAAACTCACCGAGTGGTCAGGGGTGTCCACTGATATGCTCACACAAAAATCGCTGCAAAATATGCTTTCCAACAGGTGTTTTACCATTCGTTGTAAAACTGTGGAGCTATTTTTCCAAATGCCTCACACCCGAACTTCTTCCGTTGAGAGCTTGAATAATAGACACTCCAGCCCAGTTGGTGGCGATAATGCACCTTTGCAAGCAAACCACTTGGCATTTCATTGTTTGCGATCCGCCGTAAAAAAAAAAAAAAAAAAAAAACACGAAGAAGAAGAAGAAAACAACCCCTGAACCCCACTTCAGTTTCCGGCGTGGAGTAATACCGTACCTCACAGCACATCCAATGCAAGTCAATGGAGGAGACAAAAACTACGATAAGACCTGTTGGAAAGCATATTTTGCAACGATTTTTGTGTGAGCATATCAGTGGACACCCCTGACCACTCGGCGAGTTTCACATCTTTGTAAACGAAAGTTTAATGTGTTTTAGGAAGGAGTGTTCGAGTGCACCTATACACCCAGTCTACTGGTGGGGGGGGAAGCGAAAGAAACCTAAAATTCTCGGGACAGCAGCATTTGTCCAAAATTTAATCTTAACCGTTCTATTTCATCAGAAACGATCTGTAAACAGGGCTTTAAATGTTTGCGCTCCTGTTTGGCTATTTTTTTCTGATAAAGGCCAAGCTCGCGATCCCCGTGGTTCGGGTCCCGCGTCCGTTGAGGCGGCGCGGCGGCTTAGATCGTGGAGATCGCAGAAGGATTTTGTGGATGAGAACGAGACTGCCGAGGCACTTTCTCGTTCATCATCCGCAGATTCTATAACGCTCGCTCACGACGCAGAAGCCCGCGATGCGGCTTCTTCTGCCCGTGACGAGTGACCGATGCTCGACCTATCTGCTTCTGAGGAAGTGGATGCGCTCAGCATCGGGAGCGAGGAACATGAGTCACACTCGCCGGTGTTGTTTGTAACCCAAAAAAAAGAATTGTCCCACTGCATTACAATACAGAATCTATAGTAGATATTAACAATAAGATTTTGTGTAGGTGCGAGGCATGCACAGTCAGCTCCTGAGGGTGCTGGCTGCGTGTTCATTGAGAAATATCTCGACGCACACAGCCGTGCGTTTCGGTTAGCCTCGCGCCTGTTGACTTTCTTCTCGAGAGATAAAAGACAAAAAATATTGTGAACGACTCGAATCTCGCGTCTGCCGAGGCAGCGCGTAGATTACGAGTCTGCAATAAAAGGGACACACGCGATCTGTGAAATAATACTGTTTGGGTGCGAGGCATTCACAATCAGCTCCTGAGGGTGCTGGCAGTGTTCATTGATAAATATCTCGGGTGCGCGTGCAAAATTCCGTGCGCTGTCGGATGTGTCAACCTCGCACCTGATGACTTTCTTCTCGGATGAAAGCCAAATATATTGTAACGGCTCGAATCTCACGTTTGCCGAGGCAGCGTGTAGATTACGAGACCGTAAATAAATATTAAAACAGTATTGTCTGGTGATTATGGCTGCATTTAATTCTATGAATTAAAATGATGGAATATATTATCTAACTTTAAGAAGTTAGATATTTTAATTCAGCCTACCATCTAGACTGTGTTTCACTTATCCAGTGTTTTTGGCTGCATTTAATTCTGAGGAATTAAAATGATGAGCAGCGAACGTCGAAAATCGGTTTTGATTTTTTCCCTGCCGGTCCTCCGCGTCAGGGTATCGAAAACGAGACGAAGATGGCTGTCCCCCCCGTGGAGGGACGAGCGAGAATCGCTCCTCCGCGGAGCCCTTAGGAAATCGATGTTTGTATCCAGCGTCAAGTGCGCTTCGGGACGCATCGGTTTTCAGCGACTGCACGCTGTAGTGCCCGCCCAAAAGGCTTGCGGCCAGGCAGTGTTCGTGTCCGCATATCGGAAACTGTTTTCGATTATTCCCTGCCGGTCCTCCGCTTCAGGGTGTCGAGAACGAGACCGAAAGAGCCTCCCCTCTGGGGGAGCCCTCAGGAAAATCGATGTCTGTATCCCGCCGTAAAGTGCGCTTCGGGCTACATCGATTTCCAGCGAATGCACACCGTGGCGTTCACCCCAAAAGCTTGCAACAGGGCACCGACTATGGTCACAAAATCTTTCTCGGCTTTTTCCTGCCGGTCCTCCGCTTCAGGAGGTCGAGAATAGTGCTCGAAAAACACCCGAGGTCAGTCTCGAGGGGCTGGTTCCCTTAGTAGATTTTGTAGAAGAATGGCAACGCCTTCCGAATATATCTATATGGGTCCTGAATATTATAAAATATGGGTACAGACTGCAGTTCAGTCACCGACCTCCCAAGTTTGCTGGGGTGGTACTGACTGCAGTGGTTCCAGAACAGGCTCGGGTTATGGAACAAAAGGTACAGACTCTACTGGTCAAAGGGGCCATAGAAATTGTTCCCCTACCAGACAGGGAGTCCGGGTTTTACTGCCGGTACTTTATAGTTCCAAAGAAGGATGGTGGGTTGAGGCCGATTTTAGATTGGAGGCAGTTGAATCGTTCTCTGAGGAGATTCATGTTCAAGATGCTCACTATTCCCATCATGGTGAATCAAATCAGATCTGAGGATTGGTTTGTCACGATAGATCTAAAAGACGCCTATTTTTCATGTCTCCATCCTTCCATGTCACAGGAGGTTCCTGAGGTTCGCTTTCGGGGGCGAAGCATACCAATATCGGGTTCTTCCGTTCGGCCTAGCACTCTCTCCCCGCACGTTCACTAAGTGTATGGATGCAGCTCTGGCTCCACTGAGGCTTCAGGGCATCCGTATTCTGAATTATATCGATGACTGGCTCATATTGGCCCAGTCTCGAGAAATGGCAGTTCGGCATCGAGATGTCGTTCTTGGCATTCAGAAATTGGGGTTGAGACTCAACACTAAGAAAAGTGTGTTAGAACCAGCTCAGAAACTACTTTTCTGGGTGTGGTATGGAATTCGGTTACGATGCAGGCACGTATGTCTCCCGCATGTATCGAATCTATCCTGACCATGGTGTCAGGGATAAAGCTAGGCCAGGCCATCACTGTTAAGTCAGTGGTGGCTCAAAGCCAAGGGGTTTTTCCCCCAAGGGGAATCCGTTCCTTATAATAAAGGTTACGCACAGATGCCTTCGTTCCCTATTAATATGGAAGAAACCTTGGTTCTTGTCCCAAGGGCCAGTGTTAGGGGCATCATGTCGCCGGAAAACCGTTTCGACAGACGCTTCCCTCACTGGCTGGGGCGCGGTCATGGACGGCCGCTTTGCCAGGGGTCTGTGGCAGGACCATCATCATTCTTGGCATATAAATTGCCTAGATGTGTTGGCTGTGTGCAGGGCTCTGAGGAGCTTCCTCCCAGACTTCAAAGGTTACCACGTCCTGATACGTTCGGACAATACATCAGTGGTAGCTTATCTGAACCGACAAGGGGGACTCAGATCGCGCCCTCTATCCAGATTGGCGCATCAGATTATTTTATGGTCCCAAGGGAAAATATTATCTATAAGAGCAATATATGTACCGGGGGTTCAGAATCAGGGAGCATACATCCTGTCAAGGCAGGGGCTGAGGCCCGGGGAATGGAGACTCCATCCAGAGGTGGAGCTGATATGGCAGAGGTTTGGACCAATGGAAGTGGATCTGTTTGCGTCTCAAGGGACGTCCCACTGTCCACTTTGGTTCTCCCTCACTCATGCAGCCCCGCTGGGGTTGGATGCCATGGTACAGGCCTGGCCGAGGCTTCGCCTGTACGCTTTTCCCCCGATCGCTCTGCTCCCGGGAGTCCTGGAGAGGGTCCGTCAGGTGGGCATCAGTCTTCTTCTGGTAGCCCCGTTTTGGTCGGCCCGAGTATGGTTTTCGGACTTAATTTCACTCCTGATAGCTCCGCCATGGCAGATTCCTCTGAGGAGGGATCTGTTATCTCAGGCGGAGGGCACTATATTCCATCCTTGCCCAGAGCGTTCCATGCACCACTGAATGTTGGGCCTTTGGGGAGGCACCAACTGGTCATACTATCTCTCCATGGTACATGGAGGATGAGACTGACAGTCAGGTCCAGGGTTCCGTCCTGGGACCTGGCGGTGGTTCTCGAAGGGCTATCCCTGGCTCCCTTCGAATCCCTTCAGTCGGCTTTGCATAGGACCTCACGTTCTAGATAGCCTTTCTCTTAGGTACTTCTTATAAAGAGATTGGGAGGTCTCCAAGCCTTGGCATTAACGCCAGCTTGCTTGGGGTTTGCCCCGGCGGAGTTAAGGCCATCCTGCATCCGAGACCCAGCTATGTGCCTCAAGTGCAATTTAACATGGCTAGGTCCATTGTCCTGCAAGCATTTCATCCTCCACCACATGTGTCGGCAGAAGAGAAGAGGTTCCTTGCTCTGCCAGTCAGAGTTCCAAGTATTACCTTGAGAGGTCCTCTTCTTGGAGGAGGTCGGACTTACTGCTTACTACTCCCGGCTAAACAAACCGTATGTAGGCATACAAGGTGCGCAATTTGCCTTCACCTTTGGCTGTAAGGGCTCATTCTACTAGAGGCATGGAGTCCTCTAGAGCCTTCCTCTCGTGAGTGCCCCTCCAGGAGATCTGTGAGGCAGCCGGTTGGGCTACCCCGCACATTTTATCAGGTTTTATAGTCTGCACCTCCCTAGTATGCCTGGCGCACGTGTGCTCTCGTCCTAGCTGAGTGCCTGAGATCAGTTTCACTCTAGGGCAGGCCTTTTTTCGGTGCGTGGCTTAGTGGGCATTCGTTCCCCAAAGAGTCGTTTTTAACGACGCAGTGTTGAGTTCCCTACGAAAGGGAACGTCTCGGGTTACGTCTGTAACCCTTGTTCCCTGAGAAGGGAACGAGACACTGTGTCGTCTTGCCACGCCCCTCGATGCCTGAGAGCGGCTTGCTTCATCTCGGGTTACGTCTGTAACCCTTGTTCCCTGAGAAGGGAACGAGACACTGCGTCGTCTTGCCATGCCCCTCGATGCCTGAGAGCGGCTTGCTTCATCGCGAGGCTAATGTGTGTGTGTGTGTCGGCGTCACTTTTATGCATCCGTTATGCCGTCACATGTTATGTCACAACGCAACACCAATCAGGATTGGATTAGTTTCATTCATACTTCAGAGGCGCACGCTAAGGGAGCGTCCCCAAAGAGTCGTTTTCAACGACGCAGTGTCTCGTTCCCTTCTCAGGGAACAAGGGTTACAGATGTAACCCGAGACGTTTTTCAGAGTGAAAAATACGACAGTGGTCGTATTTAAGCAGGCAAGGGGGTACTCCCTCACTGTCCCTGCTGCAAGTGGCACAGATGCTCTTGATACGGGGCAGACCGGCGTTTCCCCTGGAGTGGCGTGTGCACACTTGAATTGTGGCGCAGATCTGGGATCGGTTTTGGCAAGGCCGATGTGGATCTTTTTACATTTGCAGAAAACACGGGCCACCCGCTGTTTTCTTGATTATGGACAGAAGTGCCCTGCTGGGGGTGAATGCCCTGTCACATACACAGCAAAATCCCCAGTGTTAAATTAACACTGACAGTGTGAATTATATAAACTCTGAGTAAAGTGTTAAATGAACACTGAAGCAGTCTTAAAGTTAATGAGACAATTAAGTGAATAATTGAGTGATGATTGAGCATTGTTGAAGACACCTGATGTTAACAAGCAGAATCACTGAAGCAGAAACCATAATTTTAAGTTACCATTATGGTAATCAGTGTTTGTTTTAGGTGGGCTCTTGACCATTAAATCATTAACTTTATATTTTGTTTAGCTGCTGTACATGAGTTATAACAGCCAGATGAACAAATAGAAAAGGTGATCTGATGGTGTTGGTTGTGTTTTAACAATCATTATTTCACAATAATTTTACCTGAATCACTGAACTCATATAGAGCCCAATTTCTGAGATAGGTTTACTTTATTAATTATAGCAGCACTGTCCTTGTACAGCATAATATTTTTAACTTGTACAATGTAATCCAAATAAATTCTTAAAAGTTTCTCTTATACAAAAAAACTTTTTTTTTTTTAGACACAGACATCAAGAAACAGCCTGTGAATCTCAGCAATGGTGACAATTATAAAGCATGTTGCAGTGCATTCTGGGTGCCACCAATCATTGCTGCATGAATAAATAATGAGCTTATGTTCTGAGGTGATCTGTTTGTCATCATTGCTGAGATTCATACGCTATTTCTTAATGTCTGTGCCTACATAAAATATTTTTTTTTAGAAGTTTTTTTTTTATTGATTTTATCATTTGGATTTCATTGAAAAGGCTAAACATGGTATGCTCTACAATGACTATGCTGCTATAATCCATAAGGTAAACTTAAAGGTTGTTTCAGCGATTTCAGGCCCAAAAATAAATGATCACATTCATCTAATCTTTCCTAACGATCCGCTAGCTGCCCGCCCCATAAGCAGGCCGCCAAAAAACGCGTCTCTGTAGGCAGCCTAGGCAGCCTGAGGTTTTGCGCTCGTGCACGGCTGCACGCGAAGTCAGATCCACCTCACAAGACCCACCCCTTGTCGGTGATTGGTTGGAACACTATTTATTTTGGTTTTGAATGGTTGCTGAAACCAATGTTTTTGTGTTCAGATCTCAGAGCCTAGGCTGCCTACAGAGACGCGTTTTTTTGACGGCCTGCTTATGGGACGGGCAGCTAGCGGATCGTTAGGAAAGATTAGATGAATATGATCATTTATTTTTGGGCCTGAAATCGCTGATACAACCTTTAACTCAGAAATTATGCTCTCAATGAGTTCAGTGATTCAGTTAAAATAACGATTATGTTAAAACACAACCAACACCATCAGATCACCTTTTCTATTAAATTCTCCTTCAGTGATTTTTCTTGTTAACATCAGGTGTCTTCAATAATTGTGGATTGGATTGGAATCCACTGATGCTTCAATGTATATGTAATGAGTGATTATAATAAAGGTATTAATCAATATTTTTCCTTCTAAATATCAAATGAATTGAATGACCTCTCTGGAGATTTTACTTGGTTATAGAAGTTACCAGTGTGATTACTGAAATGTTCTTTTCATGTATTCTTTAATGTCTGTATTTGATATCTGAATGCAGTAACAGTGCTTGCTTATTTAGCCCGGCTTCCAGAAATGAAATAGGGATTTGTTTTGTGTTTCAGAAAGGTCTTCAATGGGTTAAAACATATAGGGGGTCATTGAAGCCAATAGTTTAAGGGACCATTTCTTTGTTAAATCCTTACTTTCCAGTTAGACTAAAGTGTAGCTCTCCTTGAGAGAAAGAACGCATTATCTTGATGTTTTTGCACAGTTTGGAGCACAAGCCTTTCAGGGTATACTGTAGTTCTTTGGCCATAAGGACAGAAAGACGTGTTCTGCGCATGCACTTGCTAGGGAACTTTGTTTCCATTTTCCATATTCGCTACATCTTGTGCACAGTTGAGTGTGCAAGCATTTTAAAGTATACTACTTTGGAGGCCGTGAGCGCGGAAAAACACTTCCGGCATGCGCACTTGCTGGTGAACTTTGTTCCCAAGCGAGCAAGTCACATACACTCTGTTGTACGTGCACCATAGACCCTGCTGACGTAAATTACGCCATGCGGACGGTGTGCGTAATGCGGATAGCTGAAGTATACTTTGGGCTTTAAGGTCTGCGTTTTTAGGCTTGTTAAAAAATGTAATAGTATCGTCATGACCTGATGGTAGAACTGGAGGCTATATGTTAACCTCTGCTTGAGCCTTTAGAATCCTTGAATATAAGGATGCTGCCCTGTCGTTGGTAATCTTGCACTATGCACTATTGGTGCATTACTTTTGCACCCGATTTGCATTTGGTGGTGTTGCGTCCGAACGCAGCGTATATACCTAAAGTCATGTCTGGAGTGCGCTCTCGTTCGAGCTGCCTGCCCTGTAAAATCTCTGACTCAGAGGAAGACAGGAGACTTGCTTTGTGCCCTGTGCGAGTTATACACATGTACATTAAGCAGATACAGGCTTAACGCTCGTCTGACCAGCCTTTTGTCATGTTTTTCCAACTCGGCTAGTGAGAAGCCGCTATCTAAGCGATGTCTTTCACATGGAATTGTAGAAGGCTGTCTATAGCAGATAAGGAGTTGGTTCTGCCTGGAGGGGTGTGTGCACACTCTATGGCATGGTTCACCGCAGGGATTCTTTAACCAGGGGCTGTCACTCTCTTGAAAAAGGCGGTGCTGGTCCCTTATGTTTAGTTCAGCGACTTGGTGGGGCGTGAATATAAGTCCCATAGTCATGTGTTGTACCGAGTTGACTGACTGAATGGGAACGTTGAGTTATGCATATAACTACTGTTCCCAGAAGGAGGGAAACAAAGTACAACACCTCTGGGCCCCGCGTAGCTCAGTGAAGAGCTGGACTGAACAAAGGGAATGACGCATACGACTGCATTTATATGCTGTGGGCATGTGGCCCCGCCCACGTCGTCATGCCTCATTGGCCTTCCAGGTGTGAATAAAGGTGTCTTCAGCAGATGGCGCTAGAGCGCGATATCCCATAGTCATATGTTGTACCTCATTTCCCTCCTTCTGGGAACAGTAGTTATATGTATAACTCAACGTTTTAGAAATAACTTTTCACATGGTCATAATGACCAGATTTTTTGGTATTAAAAAAATATGTTTTTTTTTTTTGTTTTCATTCCCATATAGAGTTTAAAGAGATCAGGTTAACTGAGGGCTGTGAAGGGAATGTGGAGGTTCTCTACAATGGATCCTGGGGTAATGTGTGCTGGAACCAGATGAAAACAGACACAGTGAGTCTGATCTGTCAAGAGCTGAACTGTGGAAGATCTGGTGTTTTGTCTGATTCAACACCAAGACTGGAATCAGCTTCTAACTGGTTGGATAAAGTAACATGTCGACCACATGACTCCACTTTATGGCAGTGTCCATCTTCACCCTGGGGACAGAATGACTGTGATGAAGATGAAGTGGCCAAAATCACCTGCTCGGGTAAGAAGATATTGAAATAATTTGTTGAATGCCATGTTCATGTGGTATGTAAACAAAAATAAAATAAACTGCAAAAATAAACTGAACAGATGGGAAGTGTCTAAAATTATCTTTTAACATAGAGGATAAGTTTATATTGTTCATTTTTCTTAATTTTATAATGTTTTAATTTCAGCGGAGGAGAGTGATGAGTCTCATCGGAGTCGTCCAACATGTTCAACATCTCCTCATCAGAGAAAGTGTTCAAGTAGGTTCCTTGATAACAAATTTGTTAATGTTTGTTAGTGTAAGCCTGCATTTACCCAAGTGAATTATCTCTGCACTGCATGTTTTTAGTTCTGAATAATTTAACAAATCAGTATATATTTTTAGAACTCTATCTTCAGTTTAAGTGTGTGTTTTGTTGTGAATGGTGTCCTGAAGCTGGTCAGTGATGTTGCTGTGTGTGATTTAGATCATGTTCCTCTCAGACTGAGTGGAGGTTTGGGCCGGTGCTCTGGGAGGCTGGAGGTGTATCATAACGCTGTGTGGGGTTCAGTCTGTGCTGATCTGTGGGACATCAGCGATGCTCAGGTGGTCTGCAGGCAGCTGGGTTGTGGAGCAGCACTGAGGGCTGATGGGAATTCAGTCTTTGGTGCTGGTGAAGGTGTTGTGTGGCTGAACAGAGTCGAGTGCAGAGGGAATGAGATTCACCTGTGGGACTGTCCTCTCTCCCTGAAGAACCACACTGACTGCTCCCACAAAGAGCACGCTGGACTCACCTGTGCAGGTCAGAGCAAACCACTGAACAATAGTAGTCATTTTTACATAATTTAAGTGTTAATAATATTTGTGTTTTAATCATTTGCATGAATTTTAATGTGTTTGTGTTTTTTTTTTTTTTTTTTTTACATTGTCCACTACTCCTGCCACAACATCAGCTTCTCCTCTAGTTTCTCAGACAGTGCGCTCAACATCAGTCACTCCTCCACAAACTCCTCCAGCAGCGTCTCTCTCTGTGCTTGTGGTTGTACTGGGAGTTTTGCTCTTACTGCTCTTAGTGCCACTGCTTATACTGATTCAGCAGAACAGAGTGATGAGGAGAGGTAGGAGAGATCCAGAGACTGTCATATTGTGTGTTATTCAGTGTGTGATCAGTCATGTGTTGTGAACTGACAGCAGGTTTGTCTGTCTACACTCACAGCTCTCTCTAAGAGGAGACACAGGACGACGACTGAGGCCGTTTATGAGGAGCTTCATCACAGACCCACTAATAGACAGAGTTTATTCACTCAGAGGGGTGAGTAAATGACATAAAGTCTAATTTGTGGAGATCATAATCACTTTATTCATAGGGGAGAGTAGAATAAATCACACATATCCTTTGTGGGACTTTGTTTGTTATCTGAATTGATACAGGGTTAGTGTTGTGATTCAGTGTGTCAAACTGTCAATATGATTCAACATGTGTCTGATGAATCTACTTCTCCATAATAGGAAGTGTCATTTCTGAAGAACAGCATTCTGGGTATGAAGATGCTGATAAGCTTCTTTCAGGTTAGAGAACTCAAATATAAATCAATATAACTCAAATTTTATTTATTTATTTATTTATTTATTTATTTATTTATTTATTTATTTGATATGGACATAACAACAGCATTGGACAAACCAGATACATTGTTTTTAGTGTTATAGCAAAAACTGCTAATTTGCAACACTTGTCCATAGGAGGCTACACATTTCACAAAACACAACACAATACAGTATACAAAACACAATGCAAAATAGTACACAGTACAATATTTAAGAGGGTAAACAATACACATCATCAATATATATTTCATACAGCATTACCATGTGTGCAGCTTTGACTTGACTTCAGCCATTGTTTCAGACCTCTGTTAAAGCTAATCATGTCTGTCTGCAATTTTAAGTTAGTGGGCAGAGAGTTCCATAGTCTTGATCCATTAAAAGAGAAACTGGACTGTCCAAAAGATTTTGTAAATCTTGGAAGAACACAGTCCCCACTGACTGAGGCTCTGGTGGAGGGTCTAAGTGAGCCCTGACGCCTAATAATGAGAGCAGAAAACAGCGGCGACACATGACTGTTCAAACATTTAAAAACCTTATCTGCTACATAAAAAAATGAATGGATGTTAAATTAATTAAAAACATTCACTTTACAGGTTACTGAAATTAAATTATATAAACCATTCAGCACATAATCATTTTTCTTTCATCTACTCTTTTTAAAGCAAATTCTGCAGGAGGAGCCGCACCTGACTACTGTAATGACATCACCACCACTGAAGGGTCAAATAAAGGTCAGTGACTTTAACTCATTTCACTAAATTAAATGAACTATTGGGCCTCTGAATAGTTAAAGCAGTTTTGTTTATTTCCTCCTTGCTGTTAACTCATTTAGAAGAGCAGAAAATCACACCTGAGAATTATGATGACATAATCACTGTTGGACTGAGATCTCGTGATACAGGTTTATTTCTTATTATCTTTTCTACAGGTTTTAACAATATAGATTTATATGCACTTTAATTATACATGGGCACTATTTCAAAATCTCAAATTTTGCACATTTAATGGATGCATTTAATTTTTCATTATTTTGTCTATTTTGACTTGCCAGAAAACTATGACGATGTCATCATTGTGCGGCAATTCTCTAATGATAAAGCAGGTGTGGGATTCCAAATACTCTCTCAAATTGTACATTTTTTGTTTCTTCAAATTATAGTGGCATATATAAACTCATGTGATTTAATTATAAAAAAAATTATATTAGAGGGTGTGCAAGAGGAGTATGATGACGTGAAGAATGTCAGGGAATATATGACTGACATGTTTGGTACGTTACTGACACTTTTCTTCCTTACACTGAATTTTTGTTTAGTTTTTATAATTACTTTATAATATATATATTTTTTTGTGATTATGATAGCTCATTTAACTTGACTGACAATATTGATGTGTTCACTTATAATATTTTTAAAGCATATATTAATAAATTAATTTGGTCTTGTTTTCTAATAACAGACTATGACGATGTGGAGGAGGAGCCAGGAAAACAGGGAGAGACTTTATAACTCAACCAAATTCATTCAAAGCTTTGTTTTCTGCTAAGTTTAAGTGGCTTGATGCTATACAAGTTTCAACTGCTGTCCACCAATCTTTCATGTAGGCTAATATTTTGTATTGAAATCTTCTAAATCAATTACATTTAATCAGTTTTTGACAAAATGCATGACTATATAAAATGTCCCTTTAGCTATTGTATGCTACACTAATTGTAAAATAAATAATGAACATTAGAAAAAAATATTTTTAATGGTCATTAATTGGATCATAAATGGATCATAATTATCGCACAAATAGTATTTAGTAACAAAAAGCTAAAAATATTGAATAATTATTGAACTAAAATATAGTACATTTATTGAATTGATGAAAAGGTACAATTAAGGTGTTTGGTCACTTGACTGCCAAGGAGTATGAGTGTGTGTGACCCAATTATTAAGAAAACATGAGGGTTAAACTCAAGAAAAACATTAATGTTGTCTCTCCATCACTCCGCAGAATAAAATGGCCCAGTTAATGTGGCCTTCTTAGTAATCAATGCACATTATGTGTTAAATGATTAGTCTTTAAAAAATCTTTTGCTGATAATTTACTCACCCTCATGTCATCCGAGATGTCCATGTCTTTCTTTCTTCAGTCGAAAAGAAATTAAGGTTTTGATGAAAACATTCCAGGATTTTTCTCCATATAATGGACTTCAATGGGCCCCAAACGGTTCAAGGTCCAAATGACTGTTTCAGTGCAGCTTCAAAGGGCTTTAAACGATACCAGACGATGAATAAGGGTCTTATCTAGCGAAACGATCGGTCATTTAAAAAATAAATAAAAAAGTTTAAGTTTTATAAGCACAAATGCTCGCCTTGCTCTGTTCTGTGATGCGTGTTCGTGACGTCACGTAATGCACAATTACGTTGAAAAGGTCACGCTTGACGTATGTGGAAGTACCGAGTCAGAACAAAGCAAGGCATCAAAAACCTTCATTTCTTTTCGACTGAAGAAAGAAAGACATGGACATCTTGGATGACATGGGGGTAAGTAAATTAGCAGCAAAAGTTTTTTTTAAAGTGAACTAATCCTTTAATATTTAGCAGAAATTGCTGCGAATATAATGAAACTGCTGTCTATCCTGCTTAAACCTTTTAAAAAGATTGAGCGCATAGTTGTTTTGCACTATTGAGAGCTACATGAACCACAAGATCCAAGGTTGTAGCAACTCTCTTTCAACGGCTCTGCATCACTGCAACTGCAGAGGCGCCGGTTACCATAGAAACTTGCGTCTAGAACTGCACCAAGCCAAAAATACAAATTTTAACACAATTTGAGCAAGAGAGACAAACAGTGTTGTTTACCTATGTTATTTAACTGAGTTTGTTAAGCAGTTTTTGAGATTTCAGTATTCCCCATTTCAAATAGATAGTACTTCTTCAATCTTAAAAATTGCTGCCTGGAGGAATTGAAAATATGGCCTTCCATACACTGTACATTAAAAATTAACAGAATTTACGGTACTGATGACTGTTAAAACGCGTCATTACAGTCTGTGAAAAGGGTCCATTACTGTTGTCAAGTGCTCGATCCAAATATAAAATTTAAGTGGAGCCTGGAAATATCCTTCCTTTTTTTAAATGTCACATACTGTAGGAGCTTGTTTTAACCTTTTAGGGTAGGCAAATATAAGCCTTGGCTTCAGCCTACTCCTTTTTTTTTGGGTTATTTCATTGTTAAATTTACCAGAAAAAATAAATAAATAAATAAAAAATAAATAATTAAATAAATAAATAAAACCTGTAAAACTGCAAACACTGTGGACAACTTACACGATAAAATTACGAATAAGTTACAGATTTCAATATGACGAACTTGACACATGAAACAGAAAACTGGAGGGAAAAATCATAGACAGTGTAAGAGTTGAAACTGAGATCAAACTCATCCTGCAATAAAGCAATAAAAGGTACCCTGGACAGAAGATCTCAAAGAAAGAGCACAGCACATTGTCTTGTCCAAACGTTTCTCCTTCCTTATCCCTGCATCCCCTCTCCCTCCTCCCTTCCTTTCCCCCTGATCCAAGTCAATTAAAGTTCACTGAGAATGTCTATATATCACATATGATGTATCTTGTGAATCTATTGTTTTTCCTTTTCATGTTTGGTATCATTTTAAATGTCTCAGTGTGATTGGTAAAATGGTCTTAATTTAATTGCAGTCATTGGTATTATGAGAAAGATTGAAACTTAGGAGAATCCTGTTCTCCTTTTTGGGTGATGTCTCTTCAAGATATCTGATAATTCTCCCCTCTCCCCCTTAACCAGGTGTTACCCCCTGGGGAACATGAATTGACCCAAAACAACTCTAAAAAATATTTGTACAAGCCTTTTGTTCTGGTCTGAGTATTTAAGGCTAAGTGGCAGAGCAGTCTTTGGGAACCTGTGACTAGGAAAACCCCCATGCAGGGCTGTGTTAGTGTTTTTCTGTCGGAACACACTCACACTCCACTGTGTGTCTCTGTCAGGAATGCATTTCTTACTCTTGGAGTAATCTTTGAGCATTTGATGTTATATATTTATTATTTCTGAATTGGCTTTTAATCATTTACTTGTGTGATTGGCATGATACATTTTTACCTGACAAATAAAATGTTATATTTGATTCATTCTGCATTATTCTGAAATCATTCATTCTATAGATTAATGTGTAGTCTAGTGTTTCCACAAATCTCTGTCCAGGATAGATCAAACCGAAGACACTAATGAATGGAGCATGGGGCACATCATTAGACCTTCCGATTTCTGACTATCACTGACTTAGCACATTGTATGATGCAACTATTAAATAAATTACACCTTTTGATATGTGTCAGCCGTGAGCGGTATCTTAAGGGTAAAATAGTGCGCACTGCACCATCTGAATATTTCAGAACTGGCTAGTTTGTGTCGTGAGCTCATATTCGCGACATGTAGTCTCAAAGCGATACCGGGTCCGTAATGAACGAATATTTGAAACTATGGGATACCCAGAATAATCAAAGATCTAAACTAAATTCTAATAAATTAAGTGAACTTCACTGGAGCGCTGAAAAGACATACACGCATTATACCTTCGCCACACTGTTGGATTCCGTCGTTGGGCCAATGGGTGGTCCTTACAACAGTAAAAGAAATGGACACAGCGACCCTATAGACTTTAACAGAGAAAAGTGATGTCAATTAGAAGCACTCACTTCCTGATGGCTGAGCGTACTGCGCAGCCTCAAACTGAGCTTGACGACGTAGATGTGACATGAGCAACCTGTCTGACAGTACTAAAGCCCAATTTATACTTTTGCGGCGACCTCCCGCCGTAGCAACGTCGTAGGCTGTGTGTAGCGTGCGTACCCTTCGGAGTACCATGACGTGCACCTCTCCAAAAATGTAACAACGTGCCAATTCTACGCGGACGCAAGCGCTGTGATTGGCCTGTCAGAACCGCTCCCTTGGGTTTCACATGCTCCCTCTGCATGTGTAAGCAGAAGTATAAATGAAAACCAACACCTCTATAGCGTAGAGGCTTTAAGTCTTCTATTAGCTGTGCCAAGAGAAATCTGAATCATTCCCTTCTGAACCTTGCAGAGACGGAGAGCGTGAGTAGGAGCTGTCCATGAGCTAGCAGCAGGAGCAGCTTTATGACTCTCTATGGGCTTCTCCCTTGACTTTATGCCTCCACTTCCCCCCGATTGCCTGCAAGCTTCTCCTCCTGTCTATACGGTAATTTCTCTACTGTGCGAGAGAGATGCTGCGTCCCAATCAAGCGGCAACATTCTAATCTGACAAATGAAGCCTACCCGGAAGTGCGAAAAACTGCAATACATCGAAAATCCGCTAGGGGCAGGTCCCAAAAGGGAGCAAATGTCCGTAGACCCCCATGTTAAAATGTCCGTTTTCACAGCATAAATTCATGTTTTTACAGGTTGGACCCATGGACTTTTATTGTATTTTTTCGATAGATTCCGAGTGCCTGACAACTGTGAGGGGGGTGAATTTTTTTCTAACTCGTTAGTTTAGATCGTATTTAGATATAAAATGTATGACAAATAAGTGCGTGGTTAACTTCGATTGACAGCTTGATTGACAGCTGATAACGAGCATAGGCTGCGCCGAGTGGAATTCCTGAAATTTGATGTCTCGGCCATGATCTGACACAACACATCATACCACCTCTGTATCCTTTCTGAACATTTGTACTGAAATATCGTACACAAGATGGCGCCGCCCATACCCCCCATAAATGGCCTCAAAACCGTTCGTCAGAAAGTCTATGGGTGACGTCACAGACATTTTGTCCACATTTTTTACAGTCTATGGTCCCAATTCGCCTACCACTACGCCCTAAAAGTATGTACTCTTTTTGTGAAGAAAAAGTGCATACTTTTGAGTGTGTAGCAAGCGTAGTAGCAAAGAGTAGGCAAGCTTTGGGACATACTACTTCGTCATCTTTAACAGACAGATCTGTTGCTTGCATCCTATCACCGTAAACTGCCCTGTCAATCATCTTGTCACAGTTAAAAAAATCCACCATTCAATTTAATTTAATCTCTTACCGTTTCGGAGAGAAATGTTGTAGCACGTTCACCTGCCAGTCATGGGTCTTTCATGTGGAGACTCTCCTCATGTGTTTGCAATTTGAATGTAATGATGCATTTAAAAGTTAAAGGGCACCTATTATGCAAAATTCACCTTTACATGGTGTTTGAGCATAAATGTGTGTTGGCATTGTGTGAGCAAAACCCTCTTACTATCTCAATAAATCACAAGCACTGTCTCAGAACGAGCTGTTCTTGCTCTCACTGTGACGTAGAATTGCGCTAAGCCCCACCATAGACTGTAAAAAAATAGCCCCACCGACGTGGTTTGATTGACAATCTGGTTTTGGCATAGGCCCCGCCCTCTGTGATCTGTACACCATCAACGACAGCCGGTAATGTCTCCTAAGAAGAGTAACGTTAGGTGTTCTGTTGTGGGATGTAAGAATGGACATAGTAGTCTTCACTGACATCAGAGCCACTGAAAACGCAGCGGATGGATTTTATTTATGAAGAAAAGGCGCCACTTAAACTTCCTAAAACGTTTATGTTTGCGCGAATCATTTTCTGACTGACTGTTTAGTGAACAAGGGTTAAAGTTAATCCTCAAGTGTGGATCGTTGCCTACTGTTCGCGATCCAACGTCACCTTTAGAAGAAGTAAGTGTATTTTATGATTTTTGAGCAAATAGTCATTTCAATCGATGTCAGCCAGTTCAACATGCGTCTAAAGCTATTTATTGTCGTCGTCATAGGATGTCTCAACAAACAACGTCAGACAGTTTTATGTCACGTAACGTTATCATTTTTTGCAGCAATTACAAATGTAAATAAATTAAGGTCTGCTCTATCTCCATAGACAGTAGCCTAAACGTCTATCTCCCTGCAGCATATGTTTTCTGGTTCTGTAGCCATCTTCTCACATTTGCCACATAAGCACCTGTACGACAAGTAATATGAAGGACTAAAAATGACAGAACGAAAAATAAATAAATAAATAAATAAATAAAAGTAGAAATAAATAAATAAATGCAGAAATAATAGTGAAAATAAATACATTTTGGTAATATAAATGGCTATTTCTGTATTTTTACATGTATTTATTTATTTATTTATGCATTTATATATGTATTTATTTATGTATTTATACATTTATTTATATATTTATGTATTTATATATTTATTTATTTAAATATTTATATATGTATTTATTTCTACATTTATTTATTCCTACATTTATTTATTTCTGTATTTCCACATTTCTACATTTATGCATTTCTGTATTTCCACATTTCTACATTTATTTATTTCTGTATTTCCACATTTCTACATTTATTTTTCCTTGCGCATGTATGCTAATTGACCTATGGCTAAACCACGCCCCCGAACGCGATGAGCCAATCACAGTACGCATAGCTAACCCAATCAGTGTTGCCAACTTAGCGCCTTTGTCGCTATATTTAGCGAGTATTCAGACCCCTCTACACATTTTCAAAAAAGCGACTAGCGACAAATCTAACGACTTTTACTGGTGTTATTGGAGACTTTTAGAGACTTTTTGACGTGAAACCGCACATTGTTCTTACTCTTCTCAACGAGCAGCGGGTGCTGCCGTTTGACCCATCCCCCGTCGCAAAGCACTCACAGGCGGCCCAGTTCTCGCTCACCAGCCCCTCCTCCCAGCTGCAGTTAGAGCGCGGAGATGTTCACCCCTCCGTGTCCTGACTGCAAATGAATCGCGCATCATGTGCGTGAAGCCGCCGCTGGCTGATCCCGCCCTGTCTTACATTCAGCAAGGGATTTAAAATGTAAAATGTACTTTGTCTAAAATAATTAAATCACTTAAAGGTCCCATGACATGCTACTTTTTGTAGGCTTTAATATAGGCCTCAGTGGTCTCTAGTACTGTATCTGAAATCTCTTTTCAAAAATTCAGCCTCGGTGTAGAATTATAGCCACTATAAGCCAGTCCCAGAATGAGCTTCCTTCAGACAAGCCGTTTCGGTGTCTGTAGCTTTAAATGTTAATGAGGAGGATAAAGGCGGCGTAGGGTGGAGGGTGGGTGTGGCCTTGACCATCTGCGGCAACGGTACCGGTCCGTGCATGTTTACGTTGGATATATTAATGGCACGAAGACACGCAGTCGTTCAAGCATTTCAGTTTGACCCAGAATCTGATCCGGATGGAGAAGCAACAACTCAGCGGTTCCAGCAGGACGTTTCTGAATGGTTAGTTTAAAATATTATGTCTGGATACGGTACTTTATTCGGATGGTTTACAGTTATTATCATGTAGCTAACGCTAACCTACTGTTGCCTTTTCACGGGAGATCTGTAACGTCTGTAATTTATCTTATTACAATTACATCAAGCTCTGCAATCTTGAAATGCGGATATCGCGCGCGCCATATAACCAACAGGAAAACGGTTATCCAAGTAACAAAGAAGTGTACAACACTCGCGTTACAGTGTGTGTATTCACACACATAAACTGCATGGCTGCATAGCTAATGTGACAGCCACATTCTACGTGTAACAGTCTAGGCAACCATAAACAGTAAAGCAACACACTTATATCATTTAGTTGACTTACTGTTCCGAGGTGTGTAGCTGAGCCAAAGAGAGTGATCCAGACTTTAGTTTCAGACGTCCAGCAAGCCCAGCTCTGTATTAACCCTTCGGTGTTCATTTGTACATCCAATTATTGAGCAATTATTATGCTTCGCTCGCTCAAAAGCCATGATATCTCTCGTGGACAAACTAAAATCGCGCGCGCGCGCATTCCTACTTCCTTCCTAGCTCATTTTCTCATGGGCGGAAAATATTCTCTGGGCGCCTGGGCGGGCAAAGCAGAGAAAGGGGAGGTAACATTCCTCCTTATAACGTCACAAGGAGGAGATTCAAGATCAGCGCGATTGAGCTTCCATTTTCTCAAAGGCAGAGAAAGATAGCAAAAGCTTGATTTACACCGATTGAAATTTCTAGGAACTTGGGGACCATATACAGGCTAGGGGAACTCATATTAATGTTAAAAAACCCCAGAAAGTGAAAATTTCATGTCATGGGACCTTTAACAAAAATAAATCGCTGCATTTATTTTGACTCACACAGCCTCAGTCACTTACTCGTCTGGTCCACTTTCTTATCTCTTCGTGTTTGTGCTTTCTGTAACATAAGCTAAACTAGCTAGCTAGTTCATCATGTCTAAACTGTACTCACAAAAATACAGAAAGGAGTGGGAATCAAACGAATTCAAAGGTTGGTTAAAGCCGTTTATTGGAGACAATACACGGGCATACTGTTTGTATTGTAAGGCTGATTTCTATGCCAAACTTAGTGATGTTAAAAAACATAAGGCAACTCAAAAACACACTCAAAAGGCAAAGCCTTATGATAGTTCCACCCAGAAAAACCTGCCATTTATGATACAAAAGATTGACTCTGCTAAAAAGGCTGAGGCCACCATGGCATTAGCTATCGCTGAACACTGTTCCATGCTAGCATGTGACCACATTGGAGAAGCATGTAGAGCTGCTTTCTCAGACTCCACTGCTGCTACCCATTTTAAAATGCACAGGACAAAGTGCACAGAGATGATTAATGGTGTTCTAGCACCATACTTCCTCAAAAAGTTGGTTGCAGATGTGGGTGATCAGCGTTTCAGCCTCCTCCTCGATGAGTCCACAGATATTAGTGTTTCTAAATACCTGGGGGTTGTGATAAGGTACTTTAGTGACACCAAGCAGACAGTTGTCTCAACATTTCTGGGGCTTGTTGAATTGGAGGGAGGAGATGCCAGATCTATAGCCCGTGCTGTTGTGGCTTTCCTCGAGAAGTGTGGTCTAAAAAAAGAGAAACTCCTGGGGATAGGGACTGACAATGCCTCTGTCATGACGGGGATTAACAATGGGGTTCATTAAGTCCTGAAGGAAGAGTATGGCCTTAAAGATCTTGTTCTGATTCGCTGTGTATGCCACTCTCTGCAGCTTGCTGTAAGTCATGCTTCCAATGACACCATCCCCCGTAGCGTGGAATACCTGGTACGAGAGACTTATACACTGTAAAAAGGTTTTCAAGCAGTATTTCATCCAATTAATAATTTGTCTTTCAATTCAGTTTACCATTATTTGTTTTACTTTTCAAATAATATTTTTTTCGTTCAAAACATAGTTAAATATAAATATTTTTCATTAAGAGCTCAAATAAGAAATATTTGTTTCGACGAATGTACAATTTCAAGGTTACACACAGGATTGCGCATGGGCATTAAACACAAATCTTCTCGACGACCACGACCAGTCAGCAGACCGATGTAACCGCTCTTCTACGTTCCGTGGATCACTTTGCTGCTCCAGAGAGAATCAGATTTCATCGCGGATAAACTGACGTAAGTGAAACAAACAACCATTTAAATGTGCTGCTGTATTTAGTAGGCTGTACAAGACATGTTGCTCTGCCGAATTTATCTGGTAGATATCGTTATGTAACTTACATTAGTTTAAAAATGTGTTAGCTAGCTTAGTTTACACTAGGCAAGTTAACGTTAATGTGTCGACGTTAATCAATTCCTGACCGATTGCAAAAGGGAACATATACGTTTACCCCTGGCTTATTTTGATTTTACAATGGTAATTAACGTGAACGTTTAATCATTGAACATAACGTTATCTCGATGCAGCGTCATAAGAATGACGTTCTCTGGTTAAAACCGTAGAAACCTGATCAACAACTAAGGAGCTAACGTTAACTTACATGTAAAAGGACTGGCGTTCACTTGTGATTAATGGTAACGTTAACTAAAACGTATGACTGTCGACACTCACAATGGTCATTTATTTATGGATTGTATGCTTTTTATTTATGGAAGTATTGCTGCATTGGCGCCAATCGGTTGATGTCAGTTGGTTTTCAAAAAAGTGTAGTACTAGCCAGAGGACACTGGGGGGCAGACATTTTTTCGTGGCGTTAGTAATAGGATTGACACACTATTGAATCATATATTGTAATGATTATTATATCAACTGATAACATATATTGTGCTAAAGTTTGTTGACCATAATGTACCCTCATGCCAAATTTGTACTATCTTGATGCAGGATACTGACACCGCTACAAAGAGCACTTAAATATCTCATCCTTTACCTGGGAGAAACAGTGGAGGACCCTCATCAAAGATTTCCTGGTAAGGCCAGATTACTTTAGAGATGTGAAAACGCTAGATATGGCTGTCCACTTCAAAATTAGCCATCAGACTATGTTCAGATATATGTCTGAAAACAGTCTGAAGGCTAATTTCAAATATAGAAACAATTACTTTCAGCTAAAATCAGAGTCCCATGTGCTGGAAAGTTTGTGCAACTTATATTTATGTCAACAACAAATTGGAGTAAATTTTATATTTAGTTAGAAGTATTAGTATTATGTAAACTAATTTGGGGGGAAACCCAAGCTGTATTGATTCCTTATTCTTTTTTTCTTTTTCTTTTCTCCTTCCTAAATTCTTTTCCAGGTGTTGGAGAAGGAAGAGGCTGAAAAAACTCTTCAGCAGAAACCATGGAAATCTTTGTCATCAGAGATGCACAAGCTGTATACCCACAAACATTGGAATCATACTTGAGGGTCAAGAGGTTCTGAGGGACTTGCCGTCTGTCGCAAATGTTGAAAATCTGACACGAAATTGTGGATGTGTGGAAGTAATGTACTGTATATAATAGGGCTGTGTATTGGCAAGAATCTGGCGATACGATACGTATCACGATACATGAGTCACGATTCAATATATTGCAATATATTTCGATACTGTGCATAAGGCGATATATTGGGATTTTTTAAAAGTAAAATATATTAAAAATATTTAAAAAAAAGACATGATGTGCATAAAAGTCAAAGAAGTTTACTTTAGGTAAACAAATCAGTACACAGAAAATCAAACTGCCAGTTTGGGCTTGTGGTTTACAGGTTCTTAGTGAGCAAATGTTTATATGCTCAAGTAGGCCATAATAAAAGAAAATAGGTACATAGCCCCTGTCACAATACAAAACAACAACGTGAACTGGACGAAAATGAATGAAAGTGGATGAAAGTGAACAAAATAAATGTGTCATATTGAAATCAAGTTTTATGTGATAAAAGATTTTAAAAGAACTGGACGCGCGAATGAGGCGAACCGCGCCGCACTAAACGCCTCGTGCCGCAGGACCCCCAGACGCGCGTAAACGCGTCTTTGCATTGACTTAACATTGCAATCACTCGCGCCAGATGCTCTATTCGCGCGTTTGGTGTGAACGATGCACGCGATTACATTTAGAAATAGACAAGCTTTGTTTCCAAATGCACCAAGCAAAGATATCCTTTCAGTTGTATAAACTTTTATAAAACCAGCCAATATAATCACAATAAACACATCCAAAATGAAATATTTAACATATAGGCTATATAACAACTGCACAACGTCTAATTTGTAAACAAAATGATTTACGCACTAAATCCAGCATAAACTCCGGCACAATTTGCATATGTTTAAACTCTCAAGGTAGACGTCACTTCCCGAACCTCACAGCAATTGGCTGCCGACTGCGTTTTTCGCTTGATATTTGTATAAAGGAACTGCCCAACTTTTTGACGCTCTCGGTCGCTCTCAACGCTTTCTCCGGTCCGCTGTCAATCCTAAAATGTCCAGTGGACACGCACCGTTATAGGCGAGCCTGGCGAGGACACTAGTGGTGCGTCTCAGCATAGCTATCTAGTGGTAGGGATTTAAACAACATAAACGTGAACCACTGTCTTACGGTCTTACCATGAATATTTTTGGACGTAAAAAAAAAAAAAAAAAAAAAAAATCGATATTGCGTTTTTGAAAATCGATACAGTATTGCAAAATAAAATATCGCGATACTCAAGTGTATCGATTTTTTCTTACACCCCTAGTATATAATAATTCAATAAATATCGATTTAATGAAAATTATGTGTCTTTTTTATTTGATTTTGGACAAGATTAATTAATGTTCCTTAATGGGAAATATGTTTTATTGGATCCATATCTTTTTGTTTGTTTAAAATAAATAATTTCTATTAACTTGTATTTTTAAAAATGAGAAATAATTGTATTATTAAATCAATATCTATTTAATTGGAGAAAACAAATAATTTCTAATACATATTTATTAAATGAGAATTTTTGTTTTGATTAAATCTATATATTTTTGTTTAGATCAAAAATAGAATTTAAATTAATTGATTTTTTTCAACAAGAAAAATATGCTTTGTGCCAAGTGTTATAAAATAGTTTTCATTGACATAGAAAATATTGGTAAGGGCAAGTTATTTATTTTTCATTGGCTCAAGTTATAAAATATAGATGTGAACCATTACCCTAAATTTTTTTAATTGGATGAATGAAAATATTTTTTCAGTGTAACTGGTTTTCAGTGTCTCCAAAGCGCAGGGAGGCCTACAAGGCCATATACGAGACCATCAACTGTGGGGAAAAACCTTTACAAATAACAAAGGTCTGTGCCACACGTTGGCTCTCCATTGAACCTGCGGTTTCACGCATTTTGGACCAGTGGGAGGAGCTTAGGCTGCATTTCTCAGTCACAGTGAACACCAGTGAACACTGCTACATGGCTGAGGTGTTGTATTCCATGTATAGCGACCCTCAAAACATTTTGTATCTGACGTTTTTGAAGTCAGTGCTGGGTGAGGTACAGTTGGCCATCAAGGCTTTTGAGGGTGAACAAGTAGATCCTCTTAAGCTACTTGACAGCTTGGTTAGCCTGATAAAGTCTGTGAGTAGCAGGGTGCTGAATCCGCTGGCAAAAATTGATGTTCTTAAAGGGCCAATAGATGGATACATCAGTCCCAAACCGTACCTTGGTTACCTTTTTGAGTCAAAGGCAGCTGAGCTCCATCTTGTGCCGGAGGATGAAATCAATGTCCGAAAGCGGTGTGTAGCCTTCACCATCTCTCTCACTAATGAGCTGAGGGTGAGACTGCCGGACAACATCGAAGCATTGCAGTACATGTCAGTTTTTAATGTGGAGGAAACTTTAAAGCACAATAAGAGCCTTGGAGAAATAGAAAAAATAGCCAAGCTCCTCGGCTACTCCCCTGCAGAGATAGACAAGATTGTCCAGCAATGGCGTGCCATCCACCTTAGCAAATGGAATGAGACAAAAAACACAATGAGTTTCTGGAGTGAGATTAGGAAGTTCAGAGATGCAGCTGATATCAACCCATTTCAAGAACTTGCCATGGCTGCTGTGTCTGTGTTGTCCTTACCACACTCGAATGCTGAAGTCGAGAGAGTTTTCAGCCAGATGAGTGTGGTAAAAAGCAAGCTCAGAAATCGGATGTCCTTGCAGACCCTTAACTCCATCCTGTACATCCGATATGGACTGAAGCTGTCTGGTGAGGCTTGCTATGAGCACCAGCTCCCAGATAATGTTTTGCAGCTTTTTGGCACATCAGCTGCTTACTCATTCAAGTCAGCTCCCTCAGTTGCTGAACCTGCCATAGAGAGCCTTGTCCAAAATGACGATGAGCCACTCTTTCTGTGAGCCAGCACAGCCTGTCTGTATGTGGAGGGGGGTCTGAAAAAAATACAGTTAACCTGAATTAGGGCCAGGCTAGTTAACATTTTCTCAGATTTTCTCTACTATATCCCATTTTCTTTCTATTATCTCTTTTGTTAATCTAGATTGTATAAACATTTTTTTATATATATTATAGTTAAAAATGGTAATGTTTTACTGTGACTTCTTGTAGGTTCCTAAGTGGACCATAAGGTTAAACCCCAAACTTGAAAAAAAAAAAAAAAAAAAGATTGTATACAAAGAATGTTTAGTTAAAAATGTTAATGTATACTGTGAGTTTTAGGTTCCTAATTGGACCATAAGGTTAAAACCCAAACTTAAGAAAAAAAGAAAAATAAGATTGTATAAAATCAATAAATGTATGGTTAAAAATGTTAATATTTTAGTGTGACTTGTAGGTTCCTTAGTGGACCATAGGGTTAAAAACCAAACTTAAAAAGAAAAAAAATAGAAAAAGAAAAAAATGGTATAAAAAAAAAAGAAATTGGTTAAAAATGTTAATGTTTTACCGTGACTTATAGGCTAAGTGGACCAGGTTAAAAAAAAAAAAAAAAAAAAAATAAAAATAAAAAACTTTACAAAATAATAAAAAAAATATATAAAATAAAAAACAACAAAAAAACGAATTAACTCCGCCAGAGTGTCTCTTTTGGGTCACTTTTGCCGGTCCCAAGCCCGGATAAAGGAGGAGGGTTGTGAATCGTAAATAAAAAAATAATAAAAAAATAAAGAATCGACATTAGATCATTTGTGGTTCTAAACATATTCAGAGTGGTTTTTACTCACCTTTTGTCTCTCCAGCGACGTTACTCCTCTCTCTACAGCGTCCATCATGCACATGGTCAGTTATGCAAATTAGGCGATGACGTCATTTAGCGCCTTCTAGCTACTTTTAGGACAGCCAATAGCTACTTTCCTTACTGAGGAGTTGGCAACACTGAACCCAATACACTCTGCATTTTCTGCTTCCACGTCCATTGCAATGCATTGCAGTTAGTCAGTTTTCATTCGTTTTTATGTTTTTTCTTGTCATTTTGGCTTTTAAACAGCGTGTGTGTGTGATTTTGGTTGGAAGACAGTTGTAGGTTACAGTTTGACAAGAGTTTACAGTTTGACAAAAGCACAATGTTGTGTTTTACACAAATATAAGTAGGCTAAACACTTTGCAGTTTTAATTATGTCCTGTATGAACAAAATGGAGTATGTTTTTATGTTTCCACTGTTCGATCGCGCCTGCTTTCTGACACACACACACATTCCAGCATTGCAATCTTGACATCGCAGCCTGTTCATTATTCTGCGCTCACACCAAACGCGAATAGAGCGTCAAATTCGCGCGTATCGCGTCTAGTTCGACGCTTGAACATTTTGAATCCAAAGCGAATAGGACGCGTATAAAGCGAGCGTTTGAAGCGAAATAGCATCAAACTATAACGTTTACACTGTGAACTGTAAATCTTTGTCTGGAGCTGAAGCTTATCGACCTTCTCAACAATAAAATCGAGATGATATATAATCTTTCTGTCTCCAAAAAATCATCAATTGCCTCCTGTGAAATGTCTCCTACTGTGACAGCTGCCATAGCGCCTGTTACCGAATGTTGAATGTTTGTCTGAGTGAGTGGAGGGGGCGTGGCTTAGCCATGTCAATTAGCATACATGCGCAGGGAAAAATAAATGTAGAAATGTGGAAATACAGAAATAAATAAATGTAGAAATGAGGAAATACAGAAATAAATAAATGTAGAAATGAATAAATGTAGAAATGTGGAAATACATAAATAAATAAATGTAGAAATGTGGAAATACATAAATAAATAAATGTAGAAATAAATAAATGTAGAAATAAATACATATATAAATATATAAATAAATAAATATATAAATACATAAATATATAAATAAATGTATAAATACATAAATAAATACATATAGAAATGCATAAATAAATAAATAAATACATGTAAAAATACAGAAATAGCCATTTATATTACCAAAATGTATTTATTTTCACTATTATTTCTGCATTTATTTCTACTTTTATTTATTTATTTTTCGTTCTGTCATTTTTAGTCCTTCATAAAGTAATGCCAACATGACGCAACACCCCTCGCATAGATATAATTTCGTTTGTACTTAAGAAAAAAAAAATCGTTTGTGCTTAGCAAACGTTATCACAGTATTTGTGTGTGTGTAGTTTCAAAAAACTGCGCGAACGTTATCACAATTCGTGTGTGTGTTGCACATCCATAATTGCAAAGGGGACACGATTAAAACTTTGTAAGTACATAAATGTATCAAATAACCATTCCGAGACGTTTAGTCCATTCTCTTTTGTGTTTATTCTGTGCCGGACTCTCTTCATCATCTGGGTCCAGCACAAGCGTGCCGCACAAGCCCTGAAAAGTGAAGCCAAAACGTCTCGATCGCCCCCCAGTGACTGGTCCTAGTATAGGTCATAAGCCCCGCCTCCCCGTGTTATTCAACGGGACGTGAGACCAACTAAACAATTAAAATGATGTTTTATTAACAAAGTTCGGGAGGAGCACGTTCAAATAATCAAGTAATCAATCAACTCATCAAACAATTACCATGTCTACCCTATCAGCATGAGAGGAAGCATATATATTCACTCTGTCAACTCATCTAACTTCCTTGACAGTTTTCAGCATTTGGCCTCGCCCTACCTTCCTATCATTCCCGAAATGAGCTCTCCCGTCCAATGAAGAATCTTTCGTCCTTCAGGAATCTTTGCCGCAAATCTCTGGTGTTATCACGCGGGCGTCAGGCCAAACAAACGGGTCCTCATCACCACGGGCGAAACATCCGCAATCTCCTTCCGCGCATTGCTCTAAACCGGACCATTCAATAATTCCTGCAATAGAGAAATGGACTATAAGGCCCGCCGAGCACCACGCTCGCGTCTCGGGCAATGCCGCCCTCTTCACACGAACAAACGGGTCTTTCTCCAAGACCAGGCCGCCGCAGCAGGCCCTCAGTAAGCCGCGATTCAGATTCAGTCCCGGCCGGCCAGCTCACACTCTAGACCCGCTGGCTCTACTCCGTGAGTGCTCAGCTCAAAACCTTCTCATTTTTGTCCCTGGTTAAATTTCGCATCGCTTCAGTCGAGTCTCAAGCACAGTTATGCCATCTGGATATTAATTTTGATCGGGGGAATACACGTTTTAAACGGTTTCTGTTCAAATTATTTGACGTCATTAACGCGCTGCTTCCTTGTGGCTTAAACTCTCACGTACAAACAGTAGCTCGCACATTGGATTGCACGCACACCGAATCATTAAGAACCTATCGTTAACGTTGTTTTGCAATTTATCTACAAAATCGCTTTGAAACTTCGTTATAGCAAAAAAAAAAAAAAAAAAAAAAAAAAAAAAAGATTCAGAACGAACAAATCGGCAGGTAATGTGACCCATAGAAATGAAGAGAAATTTTAGATTAAATACACACAAGCAGTGTGTTTCCACGGCAAAGTTTGAAGTCCTTAGTTATTTTAAAACACAATTGGATAAATTCAAGGCGCAAAATTCTATGAAGCTTTGTCTTTTACCGTAAGTGAGTCTATTTCGAACTTGGCTAAATAAATGAAACAGCAACCGATAAAGGAACAAACGATCATCTAAATCAGATTGTACTTTGCTGTTTGATGATCAAACAACTACAGTATCAAATCGATGCGTTATCAAATCAGGTTATAAACCATTTAGGCTTCTAATGTATTCATTCAAAATAAATAAAATAAAAATAATTTAGCAATCGATCTCTCAGCCCCACACGGTTCTGGTGAGCTTTGGATTCCAGTCACCCAGGATAAACCATGGGTCTAGCCACATCCATTGAATTCTGGGCATTAACTTGGATACAATTAATTTCCAGGCTGCACTGCAAAGGATATTTCTGGTTTCATCCACCTTCTCAGACATTTTAAGCTGTCCTAAACGCGAACTACTATCTTCGCTCGGCCACTTAAACTTCAGATGTGCATAATCCTGCAAGGCTGCTCTCTAAACTCTAAACCTACAAGCTCAACATATCCACCTTTCCCCACCGTTCCCGTAGGATCCCATTTGCTTCTCACATTGCCACAGCAGTGTCATCTCCTCCGCTCCCACAGCAGCTCCGTCTCTGCCGTTCCTCTGGTTAAACTTCTTCACTGTCACAGCAGTCCATTCTGCTCCCACTGGAGTCCAGTTTCTCTGGCTAACATTGACTTCACTGCCGCAGCAGTGATGTCTCCCCACGCTCCTGCAGGAGCTCAGTTTCTCTAGCTAATGTTCTCCACTGCCGCAGCAGTGATGTGACCATTGGCTCCCGCAGGAGCTTAGTTTCTGTCTAACCTTCCTTAAATAATTGAATGGCCTGTCCTTTTCTATAAAAAATCTGATTTCTCTCCCTGTGGATATCCAACTGTACACCGACGCAGCTCCCTCTATCGGTTTCGGGGGATTCTACCAAGGCCGTTGGTTCAAGTTTACATGGCCCGCCCAGCTGTTAGACTCACCGCAGTCATTAACATCCTCAGCGCTGTTCGAGTTGTATCCTTTAGAGGAAGCAGCTTTCCTGTGGGGTAAAGAATGGTCCTCTAACAGCATCATAGTACACTGCAACAACGAAGCATCCGTGCATTGCATCAACAAGGCCGCTCAAATTTCCCCTGCAGTAATGCCTCTCCTAAGATGCCTCATTTGGATTGCAGCCTGCGATCAGTTCTTCATAACTGCAAAACATGTTCCCGGGTCACGTTTTGCTTTCCAGAAATTCAGGTTGCTGGCACCAGACACGGACCCATTCCCAACCTCAGTACCTCACTTCAGAGCTGATATCCACATTAACCACCCATTGAAACCACTTCTTGACACCTCTCTTAATTCAATTCTTCAAGCCTTTTCACCCAGCACCCTACAATCCTACTTAACCGCATGGAAGCTTTATAAGTCTTTCCACTTCCCATACAACCTACCTTTTCCCAATTTCTCTGCTCGCCATCACTTCATTCATATCCTATCTCAACAGCATCAAGAACTGCAATGCTCTTCTAGCTGGACCTCCATCATGTGCAACTAAACATCTACAAAGGATTCAGAACGCTGCAGCTCGTCTTGTCTTCAACGAGCCCAAAGGGCCCACGTCACTCCTCTGTTCATCTCTCTGCACTGGCTACCTCTCGCATCAAGTTCAAGGCATTGACGCTTGCTCACAGATCTATCACAGGCTCAGCTCCCTCCTACTTTTACTCACTCCTACAAGCCTACATCCCTACCAGAAGCCTACGGTCGATCAACGAGGGACGTCTCGTGGCTCCATCACAGAGAGACACAAAATCACTTTCCAGTACATTATCATTCACAGTTCCATGCTGGTGGAATGCTCTCCCCACCCTCATCCGGAATGCAGAATCCCTGGCAACATTCAAAGACAAATGAAAACCCATCTCTTCCATGAGCAATTAACCTCATAATCCAACCTACTCGCCCAGATGCCAGACAACCAATAACGTTAGACATACTTACTATATGCATCTCCACCCTCCGGCAAGGCTACCACTCCACCAACACTGCCCGCACACTGGACGCAATGTTCATAGTGGCTTTTTTCAGTTTCCTCAGATGCTCAGAACTCACCATCACTTCCAGCTTTAACCCAAAAGTCCACCCCACAATCACAGATCTATCAGTGCTAGACAATGAAACCATCTCCTACTTCATAAAGCAAAGTAAGACAGATCAAATTTTGCTCCATTCAGGCATCCCAGCAGACCACTTTTCCAGCCATTCATTTTGCATAGGCGCAGCAACAGCTGCCCAAAAAAGGCCTCTCTCAGCAGCAGATCCAAGCACTTGGCCGCTGGTCAGCGGAGGCTTTCGAGTTACATCTGCTCAAATCGCTTCCATATCAAAGAAGCCCAACGAACCCTCATAAATTCTTTTGACAACTTCTCATACACCCAACCCTACAGACCACCACTCCTGCAGGAGCCACGTTCCCCATCCTAAAACGCTTTACTGCCACATCAGTGCTATTTTCCGCTCCAGCAGGAGCTCAGATCTCTGTCCCACTCACCTTTCGGATCACAGTTTGAAAGCAAGTTGTTTCCAACACCACAACAGCAGCATCATCTCTTCTTCCAACAGGAGCCCATTCTCCACCCAACTGGCTCATCAGACAGTTAAAAGCAAGTCAACCAAGTCTACTACAGCTAACCTACTCCACTCCCGCAGAAGTTCCGTCACTCCGTCCAAACTTATTCCACTTCCGCAGCAGTGTCTTCTACTCCGCTCCCACAGGCAGCTCCGTTACTCCGTCCAAATAGTTTGGATATTTAAGAAAGCAAGTTTGGTCCACTGCCGCAGCAGTGTCAGCTACTCCGCTCCCTCTGGAACTTCGTTACTCCGTCCAAACTTGCTCCACTGCCGCAGCAGTGTCATCTACTCCGCTCCCGCAGGAGCTCAGTTCTATATCCAAAATTGTTTTGGATATTTAAAAGCAAGCTTTGGTCCACTGCCGCAGCAGTGTCAGCTACTCCGCTCCCGCAGGAGCTCCGTTACTCCATCCAAACTTGCTCCACTGCCGCAGCAGTGTCATCTACTCCGCTCCCGCAGGGGCTCAGTTCTATATCCAAAATTGTTTTGGATATTTAAAAGCAAGCTTTGGTCCACTACCACAGCAGTGTCATCTACTCCGCTCCGCTACTCCGCTCCCGCAGGAGCTCCGTTACTCCATCCAAACTTGCTCTACGGCCCCAGCAGTGTCATCTACACCACTCCCGCAGGAGCTCAATTCTATTTCCCAAATTGTTTTGGATATTTAAAAGCAAGTTGAAAGCAAGTTTGGTCCACTGCCGCAGCAGTGTCTTCTACTCTGCTCCTGCAGGAGCTCTGTTGCTCCGTCCAAACTTGTCCACTGCCGCAGCAGTGTCATCGCCTCCGTTCCCACAGGAGCTCCGTTACTCTGTCCAAACTTGTCCACTGCCGCAGCAGTGTCATCCACTTCGCTCCCGTAGGAGCTCCGTTACTCCATCCAAACTTGTCCACTGCCGCAGCAGTATCATCTACCCCGCTCCCGCAGGACCTCCGTTACTCCGTCCAAAATAGTTTGGATATTTAAAAGCAAATTGAAAGCAAGTTTGGTCAACTGCTGCAGCAGTGTCAGCTACTCCACTCCCTCAGGAGCTCCGTTACTCCATCCATACTTGTCCACTGCCGCAGAAGTCTTCATCTACTCCGCTCCTGCAGGACCTCCTTTACTCTGTCCAAAATAGTTTGGATATCTAAAAGCAAATTGAAAGCAAGTTTGGTCCACTGCCGCAGCAGTGTCATCCACTCCGCACCTGCAGGAGTTCCGTTACTCCGTCCAAACTTGCTCCGCTGCCACAGCAGTGTCATCTACTCCACTCCCGCAGGAGCTCAGTTCTATGTCCAAATTGTTTTCGATATTTAAAAGCAAGTTGAAAAGCAAGTTTGGTACATTGCCGCAGCAGTGTCAACTCCTCCGCTCCCACAGGAGCTCCGTTTCTCCATCCAACTCTCTTTCACTGCCGCAGCAGTGTTTCCTCTTCCGTTCCCACAAGTACTCAATTCTCCATCCTTCTGCATCAGATAATTGGAAAGCAAGTCGAAATCAAGTGTGATCCACTGCCGCAGCAGTGTCACCTCCTCCGCTCCTGCAGGAACTAATTCTCATCACACTTGCTTCATCACACTGCAGCGGTTATACCATTCTCTTCCGCAAAGTACATTACGTACCATCCCTAGCCTACTACTGGAGAGGCACAACCATCCAACGTCATGACAACCAACTCCCATCCGATGTTACAAGAAGCCTTCCAGCGACTAACCCTTTCCCACTTCTGATACCTTAAGCTTTGCACTCTGCAAGTTTTTGGGGGGTCATCAACATCATTCTGGTGGCTGTCCGGCATTTATTTGCAGCTTTTGGGGGGAGTACTCTGGGTTCGGGCCGAATACCGAGCCCGGAGCCCTCTCCTCGGACAGCACGCCAAATACGCATTTATTCTATCTGACTTATTTGTAAGTGTGAACTCGTGAAATGATGTTTTATTAACAAAGTTCGGGAGGAGCACGTTCAAATAATCAAGTAATCAATCAACTCATCAAACAATTACCATGTCTACCCTATCAGCATGAGAGGAAGCATATATATTCACTCTGTCAACTCATCTAACTTCCTTGACAGTTTTCAGCATCCCTCCACCACCCTGACTCCTCACTCTTGGCTTGTTCTTTCACAGCCAGGAATACGGGGGGAGTACTCTGGGTTCGGGCCGAATACCGAGCCCGGAGCCCTCTCCTCGGACAGCACGCCAAATACGCATTTATTCTATCTGACTTATTTGTAAGTGTGAACTCGTGAATTACACTTCAAATATCTTTTTCCAAAGGTGGTTTCTTTCATTTGCTGTCGTTTTTATCACGCTGATGTAAGTTCAAGTGTCTGCTTCAAAAATAAGTTGGTTTTTAGTTAGTTACGTGATGCGGTGGTGTAACGTCATGATTGACAGCTGTGATTGACAGGTTCTCTGAGCGAAGTAGTCACTGAAGCACCAACGGACATTTTTTTCGGGATCTTCGAGGACTGAGGAGATTGTGTTTACTTTATTTTAACAAGCCTCTTGTCGTACTGCAATACATTTTTTAAAAAAGTGTGCAGAATACACTTTCCCTGAGTGCATTCTGCGAGGGTGAGGGCGGAGCGTTGATTTCGCGGCTTTACTTCCTGCTCACTACTGCGCAGGTCTGGTCCCGAAATCGCTACTGCGCAGACTCAAGTTCCAATATGTCAGCGCCATATCGGGACTCTGGCGGCTTCAGTTCTCATCAATGGAAGAGAGCGAAGGGGCGTCGTCCATCTTTTTTTACAGTCTATGGTCCAGCACGGCGGGGATATGCAGCTCATTTACATTTAAGGTGGTACACACCAAAACAACTCTTTTTAAAACAGGCCCCAAAAATGACATTTTCAAATGGTTATAATAAATTAACTGTGGGGTATTTTGTGCTGAAACTTCACAAATACATTCTGAGGACACCCAAGACCAATATTACATCTTGTAAAAAGGGGCATAATAGGTGCCCTTTAATGGCTAAACGTATCTTACCGGAGTAAAGATAGTTTGCGGTTTGATATTCTGATTTCGTTTCGCTGTGGTCCCGCAGTGCGGTGTCGTAGACATGCAAATAATATCTAATGTCGTTATTCATGATTTGTGAATTCGTGTAACGGGGTACTCCGGTCTGAAATAAGTGTTTTTTTTCTTCTGATTTTTAATTTTAAATTGGGTATAGCTCGAAAAGTCGGTCACTTAGGTGTCTGAACCCAGTGTCATATTGACATGCTAGATTTGTACATTTTTTCACAGCAAAGCTCTTGTCTGTAAACCGGGTCGCTAGGTCCGGTTAGACAGGAATGTGGAAAATAGGCGTTTTTCATGTTTAACAATGTATAATAACAATTTATAATAAACATACACACCGCTGGATTACAAAAACACTTGTTTTAGATTGAGCTTGATTTGTGAAAACTTTCACAGGTCAGTTTGGGTCAGTCAACCCTTCCCTGAGAGTTTAAATTAACCATTCTGATTTGTGAAAACCTTCACAGGTCAGTTAACCCTTCCCTGAGTGTTTAACTTAACCATTCTGATTTGTGAAAACTTTCACAATGCAGTTTGGGTCAGTTAGCCCTTCCCTGAGTGTTTAACTTAACCATTCTGATTTGTGAAAACTTTCACAGGTCAGTTTGGGTCAGTTAATCCTTCCCTGAGTGTTTAAATTAACCATTCTGATTTGTGGTAACTTTCACAGGTCAGTTTGGGTCAGTCAACTCTTCCCTGAGTGTTTAAATTAGGCCTAACCATTCTGATTTGTGGTAACTTTCACAGGTTAGTTTGGGTCAGTTAACCCTTGAGTGTTTAACTTAACCATTCTGATTTGTGAAACTTGCACAATGCAGTTTGGGTCAGTTAACCCTTCCCTGAGTGTTTAAGGGTCAGTTAACCCTTCCCTGAGTGTTTAACTTAACCATTCTGATTTGTGAAAACTTGCACAATGCAGTTTGGGTCAGTTAACCCTTCCCTGAGTGTTTAAGGGTCAGTTAACCCTTCCCTGAGTGTTTAACTTAACCATTCTGATTTGTGAAAACTTGCAGGTCAGTTTGTGTCAGTTAACCCTTCCCTGAGTGTGTAACTTAACCATTCTGATTTGTGGTAACCTTCACAGGTCAGTTTGGGTCAGTCAACCCTTCCCTGAGTGTTTAAATTAACCATTCTGATTTGTGGTAACCTTCACAGGTCAGTTTGGGTCAGTTAACCCTTCCCTGAGTGTTTAACTTAACCATTCTGATTTGTGAAAACCTTCACAGGTCAGTTTGTGTCAGTTAACCCTTCACTGAGTGTTTAACTTAACCATTCTGATTTGTGAAAACTTTCAAAGGTCAGTTTGGGTCAGTCAACCCTTCCCTAAGTGTTTAAATTAACCATTCTGATTTGTGGTAATTTTCACAGGTCAGTTTGGGTCAGTTAACCCTTCCCTGAGTGTTTAACTTAACCATTCTGATTTGTGAAAACCTTCACAGGTCAGTTTGGGTCAGTTAACCCTTCACTGAGTGTTTAACTTATTCTGATTTGTGAAAACTTTCACAATACAGTTTGGGTCAGTTAACCCTTCCCTGAGTGTTTAAATTAACCATTCTGATTTGTGGTAACTTTCACAGGTCAGTTTGGGTCAGTTAACCCTTCCCTTAACTTCACATTCATTTCTGTAGCGCTTTACATAATACAGATTGTTTCAAAGAAGCTTCACAATTGTAACAAATTCAAATTCTGCTGTAAAGCAGCTCTAACAAGCCAATAGTGTCATTATTCAGCTCAAGTCCAGTTCAATAACTGTAAAGTTTATCGATTCTGCATTCATACTGTACAGTATTTGTGCACATACATGTAAGTGTGACAAACTCCTATACACTCCACTGCACAGTAGAGCCCGACCGATAAAGGATTTTTAAGGCCGATACCGATACAAATATTTGGTGATTTAAAAATCCGATATTCCGATATATCGGCCGATATAAATATTTAAAAAAAATCCAGAAACGCGTAACAAAACATGAACAGTTCTGATAAATATAATATATAAAAATACAAACTTAAGATATGAAAACAACAAAAATCAACTATTATTATTAATATTGACAGTAATAATTTAAAAAAAATCAATGATGATGATTATTATCATCATTTGTATTATTATTAAACAAGACAAAGGTCATTCCGTGTGTGTGTGTGGTCATGGGTTCAAAGCAAGAACTGATAAGATTGTAAATGTGTACCTTGAAATGCAATGTAAGTCGCTTTTGATAAAAGCGTCTGTCAAATGTCCGTTTGCATTTTGATTATTTCGAGAACCGTTCATCCAATCGACTTCACAAGGGAGTGTAGTGTCGCATTTGGTGCAATAGCCTATAGATGGACACGCGAGACGCGGCACGCCACACATTCAGAATTAATACACTTTTAGAACAGCGCGAGCGGGAAGCGGTGCACCTGACCCCTCATTTACACTGCAAACGCCTGCGGCGCATTACGGCTGCGACAAGGTTTTATTCCGTCCTCCACGCGGTGCCAACTCACACCGGGAGCATATCAGAAGCGGAGCGACTGGATGCGTGAGACCACGTGATTTGCCTGACTGTGTGTTTTTCAAATTCCAGGATGAATCTCTCCTCGTCCATTTCTGGTCTCCTACCAAGGATATATTGCCAATATACGTGCAATACGTTTGGGAGTCTGCACAGGGTGTTTATTTTGAAATTTTACTTTTATTTTGTATTTCCGGTGCGACTTGGACGCGCGTCTGTCAAAAATAGACTAGGCGCCTATATTTAGCAAAGCGGCGCGGAGAGAAGCTTCTGAAACGCGCCGCGTCGCGGCCGGTGTAAACACAAGCATTGACTAGAATGGGCGCGATCAGCTCCGGTAGCCGTGTCGCAGCCGTAATGCGCCGCAGACGTGTGCGGTGTGACGCCGGTTTCACACTGCACGCGATAGCAGAGCGTGAGCAGAGCAGGAGCAGTGCGTATGGTGAGCAGGAGCAGGACACGCGCGTTTTGCTTTCACACTGGCAGCGTTTGTTACGCGCGGCTGAACCGCGGGTTGTGTACAGACAGAGTACTCTATAATCAGGGTGAGTTGGCATTGCTTTATTTCGTTTTCAAATACATTTAAGAGAAAAGACTTGGGGCAACAAGTTTGTTTTTGGACATTTGTTTTCTTTTTAAATTGCTGTTGGTCATTTGAGTGACTGTTTAAAACACAATAGATATCATCAATGCGCTTTTGGGGTAAAACTGCGGTGTATTTTGGCCTTGATCAATGCGTGTCACTTTAATTCAGCGTAAGCGGCGCGTTAAAAATAGACTGGGCGCCGAAACTATCGCTGCACTGCTGTTCCTGCTCTGCTCCTGCTACGCGCTGCCGCGCCGCTTCTGCGTGCGATGTGAATGCACTCATTGAATAACATGGACGCCGAAAAAAATACGTGCTGCTCACGCGCCGCTGACGCTTGCGGTGTGAAACCGGCGTGACCCCTCATTTACACTGCAAACGTCTGCGGTGCATTACGTCTGCGACAAGGTTTTATTCCGTCCTCCACGCGGTGCCAACTCACACCAGGAGCATTTCAGAAGCGGGGCGACTGGATGCGCGAGACCACGTGATTTGCCTGTCCGACTGGGTTTTTCTTGATTTTTGAGTTTCTACCTTACAGTCTATGGTTTCTACCAAGGATATTGGTGTGTAATACATTTTGGAGTTTGCACTGGGTGTTTATTTTGAATTTGACAATGTTTTTTTTTTACTTTTATTTTGTATTCCCGGTGCGACTTGGACGCGCGTCCGTCAAAAATAGACTAGGCGCCTATATTTAGCGAAGCGGCGCGGAGAGCCGCTTCTGAAACGCGCCGCGTCGCGGCCAGTGTAAACACAAGCATTGACTAGAATGGGCGCGATCAGCTCCGGTAGCCGTGTCGCAGCCGTAATGCGCCGCAGATGTATGCGGTGTTTACGCCGGTTTCACACTGCACGCATTAGCAGAGCGTAAGCAGCGCAGGAGCAGTGCGAATGGTGAGCAGGAGCAGGACACGCGCGTTTTGCTTTCACACTGGCAGCGTTTGACACGCGAAACTGAACCGCGGCGTGTGTAGCTACAGACAGAGTAACCTACTCTATAATGGGTAAGTTGGCATTGCTTTCAGTGTTGCCAACTAATTTTCAGGGGAAGTTGCTAAAGGCAGATCGATTTGTTGCTAAAAGTTGCTAAATGACGTTGTGACGTCATAGCGTTATGACGTCATTACGTAATCGCAAAGCAAAACTACGCCATTATGAAATACGTAGATATTATTGTTTGTTAAAGAAATTTTATATATATATATATATATATATATATATATATATATATATATATATATATAAACTTTTTTTTTTTCTAAAAAAATTTGGTTTAGGGTTTAGTTACTAAACTAACTAAACCCTAAACCAACTTTTTTTTAGTTAAAGGTGGGGTATGTAATTCTCTTTTTTGGCCATTTTTTCAAAATCACTTGAAATCCTATTCCTAAACCCCTTACAGCCACTGAGATAGAAACGCTGAAATGAAAATTATGCAATTTAATCATCTGTGGAACGGGCAGGACTCGAAAAACTCCAGCCAATCATTTCCAAGATCACCTAGAATCATTGGACAGTAAGTGCGTCAATCAAACGGTCGTACCATACCCCTCTCCCCCATCCATGTCCATGTTCTTCGAATGGGTGGAGTCAAAGGAAAGAAGGACCATTTGAGTTGTGTATTTTCAAAATCTGCCGGCCGTTTTGCAAATCACATACCCCACCTTTTAAGACCTAAAACAACTTTTTTTAGTTAATGATCTGTAAGACTGGGGCTTTATTAATGCTGTTCATTTATTCAAGTAATTTATTTGACATTTGGGTATAAAGTGTTTTAATTCTACAATATATGCTGTAAAAAGGCTGTTCAACCTCTTCAGGTAGAACGGTGACTACTGCAGTTCAAATTTCCTATTGGAAGTTGTGGTGCCCTTACCAGCTCACCACACCCTTGCGAGTGTTGTTTGGATTAGAGTCACTTTCCAAAAGTTGCTAAAAGTTGCCAAATAAACTTTAAAAATTGCTAAATTTGTTGCTAGGTGCTTTTTGAAAAAAAAGTTGCTAGGGTAGTCTGAAAAGTTGCTAAATCTAGCAACAAAATTGCTAAGTTGGTAACACTGATTGCTTTATTTCGTTTTCAAATATATTTAAGAAAATACTTGTCAAGAAGCTTATTTTATTAATTGATATATTATAGCGTAACTTTTGGTTCATCTTTGTTTTTGTTGACTTTGTTTACCGTGTAGTGCGAGTTGTTGATAGAAGGAAGGCCATTGCGTTGTATTTGCTATTAAGAAGACTACGGAAAAGACGCAGACTTTGGGTTCACTCCATGAACCGACGAAGGAGAGAATATGGTGCATATTACCATCTTGTCGCTGAACTCCGCCTTGACCGTGACCGCCACCTAAACTACTTCAGGATGAATGCAGAGCAAATGGATCACATTCTTTCCCTGATTGGAGGCCAACTAACAAGGCAAACAACAAACTACAGGCAGTCTATTGAACCCAAGCAGCGACTTGCAGTTACACTGAGGTAAATATTAGGCCATTGTATTTATTTTTAAATATTAATGAATAAATGTAGCCTATTTTGCTTCAATTAAGTTAAAATATGTATTGCACTAGTTTCATGCTTCAAATAAATAACTTTGACTTGGGTAAATCAACTAAAAAAAGGTTTATTAAGTATATTGAACTAATATCTCAACAAAGTCATGCATAAAATTATTATGAACATTGGCTACATGCTTAACAACATGAACAATACAAAAAATAATAATTGAAACTGCTAAACTATTTACAACCAATGGTTGGATTAAGTAAAAAAAAAAAAAAACTTTTGGATTGCTAAACTGTAGTACTACAGTCGATGGTAAGTGCTGGAATGTTGTTCAGGCATGGTGGACATTGGCGAAGGAGTGACTTGGTGGGGGTGATAGTGGGTTTGTTCCTCATGGTAGGTGGGTGTGGGGTGAATAGGCTGAAATCCAGATTGTGGGTGCTGGCTTCCTCTGCTAGGGAACACTGTGTGTGATGCTGTCGCTTGTTGCCTCTGAACCTCATCTTCTAACTCCAGGTCAGCCAGGTAGGTCATTATGTGTATTTGTGCCCTGGAACGGTTTCTGGGAAGCAACCGATTCAGTTTCGGAATTAAACTGAGGGCAAAATAATACATTTCATCCTCCTGTGTGGGGACATTTGGTGGTACAGGTGTAGTGGGTTGTGTTATTATGTCCAATAACTGTTGCTCTGTTGTATTTGGGGAAACCGTTCTTCTCCGCTTCTGTCTGTATTGTTGAAGGGTGGGGGTAGGGGTGTCAGCTCTGTGAGTTGTTATTTGTGGTGTGGAGGTGCTAGGCAGTGGTGTGGGGGTAACCGATCTTTCGTCTGCCAGTAAGGGTGCTGCAGGCCTCTGTATGGCAGGAAGGGGACTGAAAGGTGTAGTGAGTTCTGAAAATTCTGGCTCCACTTCCTCCTCTGCAACGGTCATGTCCAGAGGTTCCAGCTCACTCTGTAAAGTGTGTCTGGAACTGCAATTAAATTAATTAATATATTATATAAATATATGGCCCCAACACACAAGTATTGTTGTACATTACACACAATTAATAATATTCTCATAATATACTCATGCTCAGTGAAATACTATTTAGTACTAATTGTCTATAAAAGAATTTAAGACACTAAATAGCAAGGTAAAACATAAGGTCAACAACAATGGCATACTAACCTTTTAGGCTGCATGTGTGGCAACAGAAATGACATTACTCTGTCATACTTCCATTCCCTGACTGTGCCACCTGCAGAACCACTGGGCACAACTTTTTTTTGCTTTTTGTTTCTGACAAAAGCATCTCTTAGCAACTTCCATCTTCGCCTGCATTCACTCACTGTAAAATACATTAAAATATGTATTACATATGTAAATGTAGCCATAAATAAATAAATAAATAAATAAATAATGCAGAAACAATAAAACAATGTTATATTTGTTTGGTTTTAACAGATTTCTGGGAACTGGAGAGAGCTTCACCAGCCTGGCCTTCCAGTACCGTCTAGGCATAAGCACTGTTGCTGAGTCTGTCCACATGACCTGTCAAGCAATTGAGCAGCAGATGATGGCATCACAGTTCCCTAGACCAACAGAGGACATGTGGAGAGCCATAGCGTCCACGTTTTGGGAAAAATGGAACTTCCCAAACTGCCTGGGTGCTATTGATGGGAAACATGTTACCATTGTGTCACCTGCACATTCTGGTAGCTTGTTTTTTAATTACAAGAAGACTTTTTCTATAGTTCTTCTAGCACTAGCAGATGCAGACTACAGGTTTACGTTTGTCCAGGTCGGAGACTTCGGCAGAACAAGCGATGGTGGAGTGTTTAGTAGCTCTGCTCTTGGAAGAGCCATGGAGGCCAAAGGTTTGTCTGTCCCTGCAGACTTCCCTTTACCAGGATCTGGTGTACAGGGCCCAATGCCATACACCATGGTGGGTGATTCTGCATTCCCACTAAAAACATATTTGATGAGACCTTTTCCAGGGAACAGAATCCCACGATGGAGACAAATGTTCAATTACAGACTGTCACGGGCAAGGATGGTGGTGGAATGTGCTTTTGGCATTCTGTCATCCAGGTGGAGGGTACTCCATACAAGGATTAATGTGAAGCCAGAGAATGCAGACTCTATAGTCACTGCAGCCTGCATCCTTCACAACTACCTGACAAACCCATCAGAAAATCAGAGGTGGGTGGAAGAGGCAGAAGAAAGGGGGGAAGTCCTACCACCTGTTAGAAACATGGGTGGAAATAGGGGATGCAGAGAAGCTTACGATGTGCGTGAAAAGCTTTGCACATTTTTCTGCTCAATTGAGGGTAGAGTGTCCTGGCAAGACAACATGGTCTAGGGTTTGTTTTTGGACATTTGTTTTCTTTTTAAATTGCTGTTGGTCATTTGAGTGACTGTTTAAAACACAATAGATATCATCAATGCGCTTTTGGGGTAAAACTGCGGTGTATTTTGGCCTTGATCGAGGCGGCGCGGCAGCGCGTAGCAGGAGCAGAGCAGGTGCAGCAGTGCAGCGATCGTTTCGGCGCCAAGTCTATTTTTGCTGCGCCGCTTACGCTGAATTAAAGTGACAATGCATTGATCATGGCCAAAATAAACCGCAGTTTTATCCAAAAAGCGCATTGATGATATCTATTGTGTTTTAAACAGTCAATCAAATGACCAAAAACAATTTAAACGAAAACAAATGTCCAAAAACAAACTTGTTGCCCGAATAATAAAAACAAAGATGAACCAAAAGTTATATAAATGAAATTATTAATAAAATAAGCTTCTTGACAAGTATTTTCTCTTAAATGTATTTGAAAACGAAATAAAGCAATGCCAACTTATCCATTATAGAGTACTCTGTCTGTACACAACCCGCGGTTCAGCCGCGCGTGACAAACGCTGCCAGTGTGAAAGCAAAACGCGCGTGTCCTGCTCCTGCTCACCATACGCACTGCTCCTGCTCTGCTATCGCGTGCAGTGTGAAACCGGCGTTATGCTCCGAGAACGGACACTGCAGTGATATAAAACGCACACGTCTGTTAAATTAAGCAATACTTTTAAGGTAGTCTAATATTTTTCTGACTAACAAATTACTGACACAGTAAAGGGTAGATTTAAATAAAGAGAAACGAAATTTAAATAAAGAAAAACGAAATTTAAATAAAGGAAAACGAAATTTAAATAAAAGAAAAAACGAAATTTAAATAAAGAAAAACGAAATTTAAATAAAGAAAAAACGAAATTTAAATAAAGAAAAACGAAATTAAGTTAAATTAAAAACGAGATTAATTTAGATTGATAATAAGGTGTAAAAAGGCTAATACGTTTTGTTTCTACTATTATTCTATTTTCCACAATGTCAAAGCAACGCAGCTTAACCCAAAACACAAGCTCAGGCATGCACTTAGGTCCATACAAACTCTGCTGTTCTGCGCTCTAGCCAGAGAACAGTCCAGTTGTTGGAACATTGCGTCGGTTCTATTTCTAGCATGCACGCGTTTTCCGCGTGGCTCGAGCCGCATTTTAGACGCGTGTCTCACACAGGCAGTGTATGGCAAGCCAAAGTATTCATAAACGCCTGGACTATGAACGCCGTTGGGGACAATACTTATTATATGCAACGCGTGAAATTTGGACGCATTAACACGCACAGTTTGTACGCGTAAATACGAAGTATATGTTCGGGTGTCGCGTCAGACCGCACAACAGCCAATAGCGTTGCTCTATTTAGGATTTAATTTGCATTTGTGATGCGATGGTACATTGCTGTATACATACCTGTATATAAACATCAGACGACATTTCTTTCCGTGAGGGATGATGTGCTGTTAGGTAAGCAAATACCTATGCAAACGTCACAAGTAACATTTGTTCGTGAATGAGATCGTAATTTTACGTTGGCATGTACATAGGCAAGCGTAAAACTTTAGAGTCAATGATGCATTTATACGTTGGTTGTGATGTCAGTGCTGTGTCATGCTGTGGCATCTCATCCCGTTTGTACTCATGCAGGTTTTTTGTCTCCGGTAACGTGGAAAAGTGGATTGCTCTCTACGATGGCTCTTAGAATTTTTTTATTAAACTGTCAAAGAACTTTTACAGACTGCGTTCAGTTGGCATCCTCTTATAACAGGCTATATAGGCTACACATGTATAACATATGTTAACATATGTATACAACATACAACACTGGATACGGCCATAGCCAGGGTGTCAATAATTATAGGCCTACATAATAGTGCCAATAAATGCCATAAATCATTCAACTTTAATAAATACAATGAATAATAAAGTTAGCAAAGGCTAAATACTAAATACTGTGGCTATTGTTTTTTTCAAAATGACTGGAGTAATCTCAGAGTGGGCCAGCATCAATCTGGTATGAGAGATATGGAGCGAATTATGTGCCATAATTTAACAAACAAATCCAGCATTTTGCAAACAAACTCAATCTACTTCGCAAAGGAAAACTCGACTCGCAAACAAACTCGATCCGCTTTGCAAAGGAAATCTCGACTCGCAAACAAACAGAAAGCAATGTGCAAGCACAAAGGTCACAAATACGTGCAGGCAGATTTTCTCACAAATGCGCCCAGGCAGATTTTCTCACAAATGCGCCCAGGCAGATTTTCTCACAAATGCGCCCAGGCAGATTTTCTCACAAATGCAGTTGAGCAACTTCCTCTTCTAAAACAGTAGATGGCGCTAAACTATAGGCTAATTTAGTGCTAGTCTCCCGGGAGAAGCACTGATTTGAAACTTGCCTTTGCCTACAGCTGAGGAAAATGACCGGTGAACGGGAGTGTTTCTGTCTTATTTGATCTATAATGAACCTTTTTGAGGTTTTCTCTTGCCAAACGTTTATTGCATATCTAGACAGAAATCCACATTAGCACTTAGTAGCACTTCTTGTGATCGAATTTATTTCTTTCGTTCTCCATAAATGAATGACAACATTTCATTTAGTTGAGAGGCGGGTTTCATTTGTGTGTCCAAAATAATAATTTGGGCACTGCATAGGCTACGTCACAGGCAAGATAAGAAACAATTGTATATATATATATATTTTTTTTTCATTAATTATTGTATTACATTAACTGTTAAGCTGACTGAATTCCAACTAACTAAATAAATAAATAAGTGGGAGCCTCCTTTCAATTAAATTAAATGTTCTCATTAATTTATGGAGAACGAAAGAAATAGATTCGTTCAAGTGTAGACATAATCACTAATTTAGTAATTTCGCATGAGTCCGATGCAGAAAAAAATGACAAAAAGCAACAAGATGGCAGAGCTTTCAGCTTATAGATTCCCCGATCCTAGAGAGAGTGAAGTGCTACTAAGTGCTAATGTGGATTTCTGTCTAGATATGCAATAAACGTTTGGCAAAAGAAAACCTCAAAAAAGTTAATTATAGATCAAATAAGAGAGAAACACACCCGTTCACCGGTCATTTTCCTCAGCTGTAGGCAAAGGCAAGTTTCAAATCAGTGCTCCTCCCGGGAGACTAGCGCTAAATTAGCCTATAGTTTAGCGCCATCTACTGTTTTAGAGGAGGAAGTTGCTCAACTGCATTTGTGAGAAAATCTGCCTGGACGCATTTGTGAGAAAATCTGCCTGCACGCATTTGTGACCTTTGTGCTTGCACATTGCTTTCTGTTTGTTTGCGAGTCGAGATTTCCTTTGCAAAGCGGATCGAGTTTGTTTGCGAGTCGAGTTTTCCTTTGTTAAGTAGATTGAGTTTGTTTGCGAGTTGAGTTTTCCTTTGCGAAGTAGATTGAGTTTGTTTGCAAAATGCTGGATTTGTTTGTTAAATTATGGCACATAATTCGCTCCATAGAGAGACTCTGGAATGCTCCTTGAAGTCGGAATGTCAGTTTGACTGGAAATAATTAATACACATATACTGTATGTGTACTGTATATGTTAGATAAAAAATAATCTAATAACAACAATATATTGTAACAATCACAAATTTAACAATTAGCCTATATTATAACAATAAGGCAAATACAAAAGCAGAAAACAAAGCACCAGTAGCCTATGACAATTTACAAATCTTTATTCAACATTTAAACACAGACACAATCATACGACACATAAACATTACAGAATCACTACAGCAGGCGGACCACGTAAACTGTGGGGCAGCCAGTCCAAGCCCACGTAGCAAAATTTGTCTGGCCCACCTCTGGGCCTCATCCTTGCTTCAATTCTGGCCCAGTTATGGCTGGGTCCCCGGCCCAAAAATGGCCCAACACACTGAAAACGGACTCAAACAACTTCCTCTGGGCCAGATGTGGCCCACACCCTGTAAAATGACTCTTATTTATTGATATGGCCCAGGTCTGGCCCAGGCACTGTAAGACAGAAATGGCTGAGAGTCGGCTGGGTCCCCGGGCCAGATGTGGCCCACACCCTGTAAAATGACTCTTTATTTATTGATATGGCCCAGGTCTGGCCCAGGCACTGTAAGACAGATCTGGCTGAGTGTCGGCTGGGTCCCCGGGCCAGATGTGGCCCAGAAACTGTGAAACAGTGGCAGTGAAACACAAATTCAACCATTTAAAAAGATTAAGGGTTTTTATTATAAAATTAACTAGTACACTTTAATATAATCATGTATTAACAATGAACAAATACTTTATTAACATTTATTTACAACACAATATGTAAACTACAAAATAACAAGTAAATTATATTTACTGTATATGATTAAAATAAAAACATCACTCTTTCACACACAAACTATCTTTCACTCTCTTTAACACTAAATAAATTCCTTTTGCAAATGTCAAGTCACCATTAAATATCTAGCGCTATATACAGTAATGACTGTTTCAAAGCAGCTTTACAGGGTTAAACAGGAAAATGATCAATGATGCAAACAGAGTTCAATTTGGCTGTAAAGCTGCTCTAAAAAAAAAATAGTGTCATTGTTCAGCTGAATTCAGTTCAGTGTTGATTCAGTTCTGTTCAATAAGTGTATAAAGTATATCAATTATAAAAAGAGTTCATTTTCATTATTAAGCAGCTCTGCGGAAAACAGTGATGTCATCATCCAGCTCAGTTCAGTTCTCATATAATAGTGTCAATGCAGGCAGATCAATATTATTAAGAATAAGTGTCCCCAACTAAGCAAGCCAGAGGCGACAGTGGCAAGAAGCCAAGAACCCAAACTCCATCAGTGACAGAATGGAGAAAGAAAAGGCAGTTCTCTTCTGGTTAAACAACGAACATGGTGTATGTTAGGATTCAGGGCGCTTCACAAGTCAGATTGTGGACTGATATCATTCAGAGTATTTTATTCAGCTCCTTTTGCTTGAAGATTGGAAAAGATTACAGCAAGGTAAAAGCTGGCCATTGGGTCTGTGCGGAGGACTGGTCTGGTTCTCGTGGATCTGATCTGATGACTGTGCCGAGGACTGTTGTGTCAAAGGGGTCTTCACAGTGTTTGTGTCTAGGTCTCGTCTAGTTGTGATGTTCTCGTCTGGCATTCAGGGCTGTTGTGGTCATCTGAGGGTCCAGGTCTGGATACGGACTAGATCCGGCTGACTACAGTAACCTTGGGATAAGACTGAGACAGAGAGACTAACATTAGCATAGATGCCATTCTTCTTACGATGTACCAAGCACATTCAGTGATATGGGAAGTGTTTCCGGTTCTGGTTGACCGAATTTATGCAGCTTAACAATCCGTTAACAGATGTGAATTTTAGAAATGTGAGAGTGTGTTATGTTTATGCTAGGTTAAAGAGGTGTGTGTTTTTAAATAGATGTAAACTTATCTTGTGTCTGCCCCTCGATCTGCTGCCAGTCCATGATCCCTCGATCCCTCGATCTCCATCTCAGCAGCATTAGCTGTGAGGGTTTCTCTGAACGGCATCTTTTAAATAAAGGAATAGATATTGTGAGGTCAATATTACATCTTAAGCATTAGTTTAAGCACATAGGTTTAACAAATGTTGTTGCCAGAGTTCACACAGCAGTTTAAAATAGGTAACACTTTACAATAAGGTCTCAATTGTTAAAATTAGGCTAGTTAATGTGTTAACTAACATTACCAATGAACAATACATTTGTTCCAGTCTTTGTTGACATTAGTTAATAAAAATACAATAAAAAATTATAATAAAAATTAGTTCACTGTGCATTAACTAATGTTAACAAACACAACTTTTGATTTTAATAATGCATTAGCAAATGAACTAAGATTAATAAATGCTCAAGTATTGTGCATTCTTAGTCCATCTTAACTAATGTAGTTAAACTTATATTAACGAATGAAACCTTATTGTAGTGATACAAAATTATCTGTAAAAAGTGTTGGGTCAGATTCCAAACAGTGCATTCAGATGTTCGATTATAATCATATCCCCTCTGCAGTAAAATGTTAAGAACTAGCATTTTAATAACATTACACAGTGATATATAGCCTACGCTTTAAATTTTTCTTTAACTCTAAAATGCTAACGCAGATTACGCTACATTCAAGAACACAAGACGTGCCAAAGACAATGAATTAAGAAGCTGCACTTATTTTGCAGCTTCTCTTATGTAACTTAAGTTAGGTTATCTAACGTTACAACGCTTTTCCGTTTCGGAGTTCCCCACAGCAGTGTTAAAAGCAAATAAATCTTATTTTGTATTTCAGATTGTAGCCTACACGTCTCCGCGGGTGTAAGTTAGTACACTGTGGTCAGTGTATTTCGAATCACAAATAAATGACTCTTTTGAGAGGTTAGTGAATCAAATCAGAAAGAGTCGCCTGTATAGAGAACTATGGCGCCCAAAGCGTAACGTTATAGTCCGACTCCTATGATTCGACTCCTACTAATCACTCGTTGAAAAAGACGAATTGGCTGACTAAATTTGAGCACAAGAATACCGGTATAACTCAATATCATTTCATTAGCCAAAATCACAGTGCACTGGATACAGCACAGCAGTATTTCTAATAAAAAAAGACTCGCATTTATTCTAAAAAGAGACCGTAATTAGGCCTTCTCATCAACACTCTCTCTGGACCGAATGGATATTCAAACGTTAACGTATTATCATCGTAAACATCTGATCTAACGTTAGATATAAAACAAAACTATATTTATCTTGACAATTAATACATCAAACAGTAGAACAATAAATGAATTCAATTACTTACTTGTTTTTTTTTTTCAGATGAATGATTCCTCTCGAAAACGTTGGTCTGCGTCTGCAGGATCTTCAGGATTTAAATTAACCGCCCAAAACTTTTTTCAAGCGGCTGAGTTCCTTAATTGTAGTAGTGGCCCGCTTGTGACAAAACGTACTCGGTTACTAATGTAACCTCGGTTCTCTCTAGAAGAGGGAACGAGTATTGCGTAAGGTTAGCTTACGCATCGGGAAAGTCTTCTTTCTTCGAGATCTGAAGCCAAAAAATTATCCTTAATTTTGTATACATTGTCAACGCAGTGCAGCAGCCGACAGACCTAGGCAGGCTGTATAAGCGTGCTCATTGGCTGCTCGGCGGCAACTGCTTAAGCCTATCGGTGAGCGCTCTGAACGCGGCAACCAATGAGGGCGCTTCGCGCCCTCCACACCCTTCTAACCGTCAGAATGGGTGTGGCCAGCGTGTATATATTCAGCGCTCATAGGCTAAAATTCTGGTTTTCGCAGTCTGAAGCGCAAAAGCTCGTGGCGCGACACGGCAGGTTACGCAATACTCGTTCCCTCTTCTAGAGAGAACCGAGGTTACATTAGTAACCGAGTACGTTCTCTTACGAGAGGTCTCTCGTATTGCGTAAGGTTAGCTTACGCATCGGGAACCCTTTGTCAACGCCGTGTGCGCCGAGCATCCAGCCCATGAATCCCAGGGAAACCGGGGAAAACACTCTGCTGGGAAATGTGGCCGGTCGGAGAGACGGGCCAGCGCAGTACAGGCACTTCATGCAGCATATGAAATAGAGCGGCGCGGCTGGTCTATAAACATATAACAGTACAAACAGTAGGGCCGGCAGAGCGAGCCCATACAGTACATAAGCACTCATAAGGGTAGGAGAAAAACGACATAGTCGGTCTCACATGAAGGAAAAAAATTCTCGCGCGACAGAGAATAATACGGGCGGCCAGCAGCGCGGGCCAGCACCGACAACAGCGCGTAACGGGAAATAGGAAACAGAGTGGATCAGCCGGTCTGAGTCAAACACTTCACCCTGAGTATAGTACCAGAATAGCGCCAGCATATGAACGTAGTCTGCACACGAGAAATGGGAAGAGCATACATGTCACTTATGCTGACAGTATTTTTGCCTGTAGGGCAGGAACTTCCAGGTTATAAAACCTCACGAATGTTGACAGGGAGGCCCAGACTGCCGCCATACAAATACCGTGATTAGAAATTCCGCTGGACCAGGCCCACGACGAGGCCATGCCTCTAGTGGAGTGGGCTCTGATGCCCAGAGGGCACTGCAGGTGTCTGGAGGCATAAGCTGCTGCTATCGCGTCCACTATCCACCTGGACAAGCTCTGTTTCGAGGCGGCAAGACCCTTGGTGCGTCCGCCGAAGGAAACAAAGAGCTGCTCTGAATGCCTGAAAGCGGCGGAGCGCGTGATGTAAACTCTCAGCGCCCGGACAGGGCATAGGAGGTTATCACTGTCCCCACTGTCGGATGCTGGCAGAGCCGAGAGGGACATAACTTGTGCCCTAAACGGGGTTCCAATCGCTTTGGGGATGTAACCGTGTCTCGGTCTGAGAATGACTTTCGAGTCATTCGGCCCGAACTCAAGACATGCAGGGCTAACAGATAGCGCGTGCAAATCACCCACTCGTTTGACTGAAGACAAGGGCCGCTAGGACAGATCCCACGAGGGAACCGAGGGGGGCCGCGGGGGATTCATCCGTCTAGCTCCTCTGAGGAAGCGGATAATGAGCTCATTCCTTCCCATTGCCCGGCCGCGCGTCGTCTCAGCGAACGCTGCAATAGCGGCCACATATACTTTGAGCGTGGAAGGGGATCTGCCCTTTTCCAACAGCTCTTGTAAGAAGGAGAGCACCCGCGGGACCCCGCATGCGCGCGGATCCAAGTTTTTAGTAGCGCACCATTTAGAAAACACCGACCATTTAGACGCGTAGAGCCGTCTCGTGGAGGGGAGCCACAGGGGAGAATACATTAGTACTCGGTTAGCGAGGACGGAGTAGCTTTCTTGTAACGTAAAGAGAGCTCCAAGACCGTCCGCTCCTGTCATCCCTTGTGAGCGGCGCAGTTTGCGCGGCTCGAACAGAGGGAGAGGAAACTCGCTCCGAGACCGTCCGCTTCTGCCATCCCTTGTGAGCGGCGTAGTTGCACGGCTCGAACAGAGGGAGAGTACGGGTATCTATCACATTCGCCTCATCTCCTGACGCGGCGGCGGCGCGGGCGAGAGCCGGCGGTTGAGCGGCCGGGAGGGAGAGGGCGAGAGAGAGCTCGAGGGAGAGGTTCCGGCGAGCTCCTCAGTCACAACAGTCTCCGGTGGTCGTAGCAGGCACGGATGGCTGAAGGCGGCGAAGACGGCCGGCTTCCTCAGGCGCTGTCCTAAGCTTGCTGGTCGCTGGTTTCAACGGTGGCGGCTCTCAAGATCCAGCGATGCGAAGAGCGTCGCTGAAGACAAGAAAATCAGAATTTTAGCCTATGAGCGCTGAATATATACACGCTGGCCACACCCATTCTGACGGTTAGAAGGGTGTGGAGGGCGCGGAGCGCCCACATTGGTTGCCGCGTTCAGAGCGCTCACCGATAGGCTTAAGCAGTTGCCGCCGAGCAGCCAATGAGCACGCTTATACAGCCTGCCTAGGTCTGTCGGCTGCTGCACTGCGTTGACAATGTATACAAAATTAAGGATAATTTTTTGGCTTCAGATCTCGAAGAAAGAAGACTTTCCCGATGCGTAAGCTAACCTTACGCAATACGAGAGACCTCTCGTAAGAGAACGAACTCGGGCCGATTGTATACACACAGCTATACCGAGTATGTTAACCGCCAAAACCTTTTTTCAAGCGGCTGAGTTCCTTAAGTGTAGTAGTGGCCCGCTTGTGACAAAACGATTCAGTAGACATTTAGATCCTATTTACTTATAAATAGTGACAGATAATGTTACTATTTGCTCATCAGTATTGTTGTGCATTAAACATCCTGCAATATAACTGACAGTAGATCATTAGATTTATAAAACAATATTAAAATCATGGCAACTTATTGAGATATTAAAGACCTAGAGCTACCCCTAACCTTGCCCTAAATGTAACTTTTATGAATTAAAATGAATTTTAAGTCAAATCATTTTTATTGAAAACAAATGCGTTTAATAACTGTAAAGTTATAAAAAAAAGAATAGAACCCCGGTCTCCCTTTACACGTTACGCCACAGAAACCGCTGACTAAAGAGGTGACTTTTTCCAAATATAGGGTAGACTGGCCTAGTGTAATTAGTTCTGCCAACAAGTAGCTATTTGCAGTGGTCCAAATAGTCACCTCGAATGTATTAACCAGAGGGGAAATATGGTCGTTGGATAACAGAGACCACTCACTTTACCTACAGGACAAATTCCTTTAACGTTACAAAAGAATATAATGTTAATTCATGCAGTCATTGAATGTATTTAATCATTGACTCTAAATTATCACCAGTTTAGCTAAAACAGAAAAATTTGTAGGCTATGTCGCACATCAAATAAGACTCAGAAATATTACACGTTCAAAAACGTCATGTTTACACGACGAAAACGTTCATCTAGAAACACGTAACAAAAAATACACGGCCAAAAATGTTGCGTTAAGGCGATACAAACGATCGTGTCTTTAAATAACATGACAAAAAACTTCGCGTTTAGACGTACAAAACGTTCGCGTTTACACGGACCAAAAAGACGCGTACAAACTGTGCGTGTTAATGCGTCCAAATTTCACGCGTTGCATATAATAGGTATTGTCCCCAACGGCGTTCCACACGCAGCCAGTGTGTCGCCGGCCTTATTCAAGCGCGAATGAGAACCGTATCGCGGGGGATCCCAGGTGTGAAAAAAACAACACAAACAAAAAAAAATATTCAAATGTCAAATTTTCAAATCGAATACCAACCCACCGAACGAATATTCGAATGTTTGGGTCCAGCCCTAGCTGCTTTTATTTTATTTTTTAAATATTCATTTCGGCCGATATACCGATAGTTTGGAAAATGCCTAATATCGGGATAATATCGGCCCGCCGATATATCGGTCGGGCTCTACTGCACACTGACGTTTTGCAGACTTGGTCTGAAGAATGGTTACGCTAAGTGGGCCTCAAGTACAAAGTGTGTAAACTTAATTAAAAAAAAAAACTGTAAATATAGATTTGAATGAAGTGTTTGCTTTTGCAAGAGATGTATTATGTTTTGCATCTTGTGTTCATGTTTTTTGTGTGTGTGTGTGTGTGTTTAGAGTTTAAAAAAATTAAGAACTGAAGTTTCAGAAATTTTGTGCAAGCGATTTAAAAAAAAAAACATAGTTTCCACATTTTTTGTTTTATTGTCCTCCATTTTATTTATGTAAAGTTGAGACCAATTATTTCACTGTATGCCTCCTCTAAAAAGACAGTGAGAAGACATTAAATAGCTAATTGTTTAAAATACATAGATTCACAATCTCATCCTTTTCTATCTAGAGTTTAAAGAGATCAGGTTAACTGAGGGCTGTGAAGGAAATGTGGAGGTTTTCTACAATGGATCCTGGGGTAATTTATGCTACAACAAGATGGACAGAGACACAGCGAGTCTGATCTGTCAAGAGCTGAACTGTGGAAGATCTGGCAGTGAACCCAGTTATTCAGAGGGACTGAAGTCTCATAATTGGCTTGATAAACTTAAATGTCGACGTCATGATTCCACTCTATGGCAGTGTCCATCTTCACCCTGGGGACAGAATAACTGTGATAATGAAGTGGCCAAGATCACCTGCTCAGGTGAGAAGATATTTAACTGATTTAAGATAGTTGGAAAACATCATGTTTGTTTCAGTATGATTATTATTAATTATGTTTCTTTCTATTCAGCATTGAATTCAATTTTAATGTTTTAATTTTAGAGGAGCAGACTCGTGATTCTCCTCGGAGTCATCTGACATGTTCTACCTCAGAATCTCCTCACTTGAGACAGTGTTCAAGTAAGATAATTAAAAGGATGTATTTTCTTTATTCACAGTATCTTGAATTATTAATATCTGAGCACTTGTACACTGAATCTACATTCCACATTCATAATTTGTCACAACTTTAAATAGTCATAAAATGCATTGTAAATGTATTGCTGGTCAGTGATGTTGTTGTGTGTGATTTAGATCATGTTCCTCTCAGACTGATTGGAGGTTTGGGCCGGTGCTCTGGGAGGCTGGAGGTGTATCATAACGCTGTGTGGGGTTCAGTCTGTGCTGATCTGTGGGACATCAGCGATGCTCAGGTGGTCTGCAGGCAGCTGGGTTGTGGAGCAGCACTGAGGGCTGATGGGAATTCAGTCTTTGGTGCTGGTGAAGGTGTTGTGTGGCTGAACAGAGTCGAGTGCAGAGGGAATGAGATTCACCTGTGGGACTGTCCTCGCTCCCTGAAGAACCACACTGACTGCTCCCACAAGGAGCACGCTGGACTCACCTGTGCAGGTCAGAGCAAAACACTGAACAATATTAGTCATTTATAGTATAATATATAGTAGTAATAGTGATTTTCACATCATTTTAGTGCTACTAACTGTGTATTTGCATGATTTTTAATCTGTCTGTGTCTGTTTTGCCAGATTTGTCAGTGTCCACTACTCCTGCCACAACAACATCAGCTTCTCCTCCAGTTTCTCAGACAGTGCGCTCAACATCAGTCACTCCTCCACAAACTCCTCCAGTGTCTCTCTCTGTGCTTGTGGTTGTACTGGGAGTTTTGCTCTTACTGCTCTTAGTGCCACTGCTTATACTGATTCAGCAGAACAGAGTGATGAGGAGAGGTAGGAGAGATCCAGAGACTGTCATATTGTGTGTTATTCAGTGTGTGATCAGTCATGTGTTGTGAACTGACAGCAGGTTTGTCTGTCTACACTCACAGCTCTCTCTAAGAGGAGACACAGGACGACGACTGAGGCCGTTTATGAGGAGATTCATCACAGACACAATCACTTCACTCAGAGAGGTGAGGCATGAGCCGTGAATCTTATTTAATATGATTAATAAGAGAGTCTGTCAGACACTTAATGTTCATCTATTATTAGTCCTGTTAAACCTCCGGCTTTAAACCAGAGAATTCCTCACAGAAAACCACAGAGCTGCAGGTGCATGTATTTGTGTGTGTGTGAGTGTGTGTGTGTCTCTTCCTGTGTGTATTTCGAGGGTAATAAGGAGGAGCTCGTATGTTAGTAAGTCAAGGTGCAGGTGTGTGTGTGTATTTGTGTGTTTGTCTCTTCCTGTGTGTATTTCTGGAAGGCAGTGAGGAATGGGTTCATGTGAGGATACATGTGTTCAACTGTTCACAATACTAAAACTTTTATCTTATTAGAAAAAGAGTTCAAGACTGCATATTATGATGATGTCACCAATGGCAGTGTCCTGAAAGGTCAGTGATCCCGCTGTGACCCAATCAGAGGCTGTGTCCCAATCAGAGGCTGTGTCCTCCGGAGGTCGCATCTGAAGACTGCATACGTCATTGAGGCGGTCTCATTTAAGAAAAATAACCGTTATATTGCAAAGTAATAAAGAAATTTCAGTTTTTTACACCTCATGAGGTATAACAGTCAATTTTATTACGGTTACTTCTCTTAAATAAGACATCCTTGATGAGGTATACAGCCTTCAAATGTGACGACCGGAGGACACAGCCTCTGAATTCGGACACAGCTGACATTCATTACCCAAAACCTGCAACAGTATATTTTACATTTATTTTGTTTCCCAAAATATTAAAAAATGTATAAATTATACATGTTTTGATGCAGAAGAGATGAAGGAAATCACACCGGGATACTATGATGATGTCATCACTGATGGACTGAAACCAGATCGTGAGACAGGTGTCGTTCGGTTATTCTATAATAGGAAGAAATATTTAAAATATATAAAAATCTGTATATATTTAGAAATATATATACATAATATATTGTCTCATGTTAAATTTACATAATACACACCTGAGAGCTATGATGATGTAATGACAAGTGGACAGAACTCTATCAAAAATGGTGTTTACTTTTTATTGTTATTGATGTATTTTCCATAATCCTTTTATAGTGATTTATGATATTATGTATTAATCCCATTACATTGTAAGATATAATGCAATGTTTGTTCTGTCTATATGTTCATGTGTAGTGGACACACCAGAGCATTATGATGATGTCATCATTAATGGACAGATCTTTCGAGATGTAACGGGTGAGTCACACAGAACTGCATTTCATGATCACCTTCACCCACTAATATTGAACATTTCTACCATTAATGAATCATCACGACTTTATCAGGAGTAAATCTAATAATCTCAGACAGTCATGAGGTGAAAGAGATCAATGACATCATTAATGACACAAGCTGATTTACAAACTACAATGTGAGGTTTTTATTTCACATGTGAATCAGAGGGAGATCAGGAGGAGTATGATGATGTGAAGAACAGCAGTGAAGATGAGAGGAACCTGTTGGGTAGGTTATTATAACATTTCTATAGCATATTTAATTTTTATTTGTTATGTTTCTCATTTAAACTACATCTTGATGTAAATATTACAATGAAAATGATCAGTTTGCTTTTGTTTTTAAAAACAGACTATTATGATGTGGAGGAGGAGTCAAATAAAGAGGGATGAGCCATATGACTCTGACCACACCCACTGCCTCTTCATCAAATCATATTACAGTTACTGGAGATATGGGGGTTTCTTAAACTACTGTTAAAGATTCATGTTTTTGTTATCGAAAATATTTTTGTATAACAGGTTACATGCATTGCAACAAATTTTTAAGTATTTGTATTTTAATATTTGGCCTATTCTTTTTTTATTTTAATATCAATATATTTTTCACCTAATAAACAAAATATATAATTTATTTATTACAGATTTGTCACAATATATTTTAAAAAGCAGTTAGAGGAAATGAGAAAATGATGCAAAACACTATAAACATTTAAAGTTGTTAAAAAACGTTAAGCAGTTCAGTGGCTGACAGCATTATCTACCTAAATATAATGATAAAATGGATTTACCACTCAATAAATTATTATTATTAGGCATCACATTTTTCCATAAATTTACTGCCATAGTAATAGTATTTCTAATTTTATGTAACCTTTTATTTAAAAAAAAAATGATTACTGTAAAGACACAGTTATACAGATTATGTTAAAAAAAACTCACCCAAACTGCACATTTTATTGTGTGAAGGTGCACTTTTACTTTAAAATGCTTTAAACACCTTGAAACAGTTTTGATGTGTCTGTCTGTCAGTCTGATGTGAGTTATTTGCGCTGCGCTTGAATCTTTTGCAGCAATAGCTCCATCTGCAGGTTGAGGTTGGGCTGACCCTTCTTGGTTTTTCTCTTCAACAGCTGATATGTTGCTATTTTCTTTTCCTTGTATTTCTTCAGAGCCTCCTCACGCTGAGATTTGTCATTCAAGACTTCCTACAGAGACAATAAAACATGTGTCAATCATTTAGGTAAAGAATGTAAGGGTGGTGAAAATGTGTATATGTGCATGACATAATGAATCTTCCTTAAAGGCTTAGTTCACCCAAAAATTAAAAAAAATGTCATCAATTACTCACCCTCATGTCGTTCCAAACCTGTAAGACTTTCGTTCATCTTCGAAATACAAATGAAGATATTTTAAAAGAAATATGAGAAATTCTTGTCCTTCCATTGACAGTCCACGCAACTACCAAGAGACACGATCATTGTATATGATGAACATATTGAATTTAGGCTTTTATTCACATATGTGACCCTGGATCACAAAACCAGTCCCAAGTAGCACGGGTATATTTGTACAGGTATATCAACAATACATTGTCGGTCAAAATTATCGATTTTTCTTTTATGCCAAAAATGATTAGGATATTAAGTAAAGATAATGTTCCATGAATATAATTTGTACATTTTCTACTGTAAATATATAAAACATTTGAGTGAGTGAGTGAATGCAGTAAAATCAGCAACATAAATGGACAACTTTAAAGACGACTTTCTCAATTTTTCGATTTTTTTGCTCCCTCAGATTCCAGACTTTCAAATAGTTGTATCTGAGTTGCTGAATGTTTATATGTGAATAAAATCCTAAATTAAATCCATTCATCATCTAATTTTCTCTTCAGAAAATTCAAACTATAGTTTTACAATCTCTTTATGACCTTTTTGAAGCGTCAAAGTGGTAATTGCGTGGAGTGTCAATGGAGGGACAGAAATCTCTCAGATTTAATTAAAATATCTCCATTTGTGTTACGAAAATGAGTGGGTTTGGAACAACAAGAGGATGAGTAAATGATGACAGAATTTTCATTATTGGGTGAACTATCCCTTTAATGACATCACATAGGAGACAAAAGGACTTCATTTGTAGACTCTAGCACTGAGTATACATTTGTTAGATGTAATCCTTTTACACTGGCCAGTTTCTATTGCCTCACCTCTCTTTTTCGTGCACGTTCCTCCTTCATCCTCTCATATTCTTGCTTTGTCTTTTGATACGAAGACATTTTATTCTTCCTTTGGATGAACGGGGCCTTGTGGGAGCTGATGACACAAACAGGAATGTGGCTTTGCTGATGCAAATGGACTATTATTTGAATATAATACACACACACACACATACACATATACATATATGTTATATACATACCATATATACATATCATATACATACATATCAGTTACTGTAGCCTACCTGTGTGACTGTGCTGGTTTATTAGATGAATCAGGATCAGGGTCGGTAGTTTGGTCAGTCGTTGTGTTTCGTGACGTGTTTCTCAGGAGAATCTAAAGAATCCGACCCCATGTTTAGTTCATCATCTGACTCTGTCTCTTTATCCAGTGCTCTTCCTTCACATCTTTTCTTCTTTTTCTCCTGTTCTTCTTCATCTAGTCGTTCTCTTTCAGCCAGGTACAGATGTCTCAGATGCTATTACATATAGGGATATTTCTCCTCTAACTGGACTTTTGAAGCTTGATTTTTCTTCCTCTCCTTTCGAAGAAGTTTGTTGTATTCATGCCTTACTTTCTCCTTCCTTTTGAAGGCAAACCCCTGACCTGATGAAGCATGAGACAGAGATGAGATTCAAACAGAATACATTCACATTTTAGTCCTTTATTATGGATTATTACAGATCTATTAAGTTATTCAAATATACATTATTGCAGTTTATTCAAAAATTAAATATATTTTATATACATTTACTTAAATGTTAAGTTTTTACGTTGATGGATTTAAAGTCAACTACTCACCCTCTTTTAAACTACCATCAAAAACTTTGTTCTCCGGAACCCATTTTCTTTTTCTTTTGGCGTTGTGTGATAAACCACCATGTGGAAATTTGTTATTGAAGTGTTTTCCTCGAAACGGACCTTGACTTCTTGAGTTTTGTTTTAACGGTGCCATGTTTGACGCTAGTATGTGGACAACACGGATGTTTCTCGTGTAGAGACGCACAATAATGACGTGCGTATGGTCGCAAGGCATTACTAATCAAATAAGCGCCATTTGTGTGAGGGCAATGTGTTATATTCGCTCATAGAACAAAACGCTGTATGGTACACCCAACATGGCCGCACATTTGGTCGCTCAGAGGAATCATCTCCTTATTTGACTACTTATGTCTTAAATACAGAAAATGTGTCAAAAGCTGCAGCTCTCATGAAATTCTCACTGTTCTCGGTCCGTGAATAATGGCATTTAATGACCTGCCTATTAAAACTTTAAAAAGTAAAATAGATGAAGTAAAGCGCTTTCTCTCTATATCGCTAAGCATCTCGAATGCGCACACAGTGGACTTCTACACGCGTGATGTTTGGAGCACGTTCATGTGTGTGAGTCCAGAAGAAGTGTTGCAGTCTATCAGTTCCACTGATGACCGCACGGGGACAGTAGAAGGTAAGAAGGACTCAATCTGGAAAAAGAAAATATCGTTTTATTGTTATGCAAAACATTTAAAAAAATAAAATAAATCATTTATAAGTTGTGGTTTAATTATGACACTACGCAACAGAAGAAACTGCTCAGAATTATAATGACTAATATATGTTTTAATATAATTTTCTTTAACATTTACTCAGAAAACTGTATGTATACATTATTTTGTATGTAGTAAAATGACAAAATGGTCTGCGGCAGTATCATTTAATTTGATCAATATTTCAAATTATTAATTTGATATAGCCTACCAGTACGTTGTATTTGTATGATACAATATATATTTTATATGTATTGAACTAAAGTGCATTGGACTCTACTCTATTTAATCAGCTGTATTTGATAGTAATAGTGTTTTTGCTTTTAGAAAAGGAAAACACCACCTTTGGTTTCTGTAATGCCTCAAAGAAGCTGGTGGACATATCAGCCCTGCTGAGGGCAGCGAAAGCCCACAGTTTCCCGGGTCTGGGGGTCTGTATGCAGCTGGAAGAGCTGATGGAGAATCTGACACTGATATATGGAGACTCTATAGCGGGTATCTGCAGTCAGATCAGAAGCTCTGAAAAGCACATTTAAATTCCACTCTGGATTTTTACTGTGATTATTATGCACGTCACATTCAGGTTATTACAAGGTTATATCTCATGCATTGTCTGTAATTTCCATAGGAGAGTCATCAGGCAAAGTCCCTGTTCCAGATGAGTTTATGAACTGTAAGAAAGCCCATGAGGTGCAGGCAATGTCTGAGGTTGTGGCTAGTTTGGCTGAATGCTGCCGGGTCAAACAGGTAAGAGCATTTCAAATGTAGTTAAGTTAAATTTGTTCTTCTGAATTGCATCTTTTTCATCGTCAGTTTCTTCATCTCAGGTGATAGACGTGGGTTCTGGGAAAGGCTACCTGTGCTCCTATCTATCCATGCGGTTTAATCTACAAGTTTTCAGTATCGACTCTTCCAGCACCAACACACATGGAGCTCAGGAGAGGAACAGGAAACTGAAGAAGTTCTCCAAAGCCTATCAGAAAACGAACAGAGCCACTGGGAATCAAGCTTTGGACAGTGAGGATGGGAGTAAACAACACAGCAGAAACTGTGAGAACAGTGATGGCAACACAAACTTTATTACAAAGGAAAAAGGAAGGTTTGTGGCTCAAGAGGAAACCAGTGATTTATCAAAGCAAGTCTCCAGTGATTTATCCGCTTCAGATAATGCCACATTAGAGCCCAGTGATTGGGATGCAGGAAGCAGCTTCCTCAGCACGCTGTCTCTAGACGTCATAGAGGACGCTTCTCCTCGTGTCCACCCCAGCCAGCTGAGCCTGGAGGAACGAGAGAGGAGGAAGAGGGACAATCTGGAGAGGAAATCTCGAGAAGGGAGGAGGAACGACAGCGACAGCAGCCTGTTTTCCCCTCTGACCTCATACGTCACTGCAGAAACTGAACTCAAGATGCTGATCACAGAGCTGGAGGTGAGTGGATGTCAGAACACACACGGTTTCAATGAACCAGGGGAGAAAACTAGTGTAATAATAATCATTTATAATTCACTGTAAAATAATTAATTATACATTTTAGAATTATTAAGGGTTATTAGTTTTTTTTATTAGGTTAATTATTAGGTTGCCACCAAGAGAGAAAAATAGCGTAATAATAATAATAATTTATAATTAATATAAATAATTTATAGAATTAATAAAGGGGTTTCAACCAAGGGAGAATTAAAATAAATATATATAAAATAACAACAACAACAATAATAATGATAATAATGTATTATTCATTTAAAAATAAAAATAAATGTATAATAATAATAATAATAAAATTAAAAAATTATTAAATTTATTAAATCTACTTCTTACATTTATTAAATCTATAGTTTTACCAATTGTAAAACTTATTAAATCGTTTATTTAATTAATTATTTAATAATAATAGTTATTATTATTATTTATGAAATGTATTATTTTATAATAAATGATAAATTATTGTTGTTCATTTATTAAATTAATTATTTCCTTCATTATTTAATATGTTTTGTTATTATTATTAATTATAAATAATGAGTTAAGTAAATAATTGATTTAGTAGATTTGTCAATTTAAAGCTGCAATGCGCAACATTTCATGTTAAAAATACCGTTTTTTCTAACCCATACATGCTTAAACAATTGCCTGATGGGCTGAATGAGCCCTTCTCTGATAACTGCGATTGCCTCTATAATCCTGTACAGTAAAATAAATAAGAGGGATTCGGGACGGAATTTTAGACTGGGCGTGACGTCATGCGCGTTCACGCTCACCTGGCTATGTCTGGCAGGTTTGTGTATTCGCCGCCATTCTCCGTATCAGCGAAGACAACTCGAGCGACAAAACTTTAGTCAACTTTCGACAAAAGTAGAAGATGGATTCAAAGAGACCGTGTGGTCCATGAGCGTGCACACCTCTTGTTGCAGTTTCGCTTGCAGGGGGGCATAGTTCTGCAAAAACTCAGAGACTTGCGCATTGCACCTTTAAATAAAATGTAACTATATTATCATTGTAATTATTACTACTGCAACTACAACTACTTATGAACAAATATACTATTATTATTATTAAATAAAGAATTTGTCTTTTTGAGTCTTATATAGCTGCATTTGTATTTTAGTAACCTAAAAAACTAGCTGAAGCTGTGTTTCTTCATACTTTTTAAAGCATTTGGATCATGATAAAACTTTTTTCTTCATTGCGAATGTGTTGTGAATTCATTTCATATGATATTCTCTAAGGATCAAATAATGTATGTGTACTAAACTCATATAATAGCACAAGAGACACGCTATGCTGCAATAGTTGTCCAGCTGTGGGCTTTGATTATAGAGCAGAAGTTGTATCATTGCTATTACAGCTCAGCGAGATGCCTGCGATTATCCTAATCATGTTAATTAGGTGAAATTGAGCTCAAGAATGGAGAGGGACTTGGATGTGTCCATAGCAAATTATTTATGATCAATGAGAGATGGCAAACGGTCTGTGTTGATTTCACCAAATTACCCTTCTCTCTCTCTCTCCCTCTTTCTCTGGCCGGTACCCAGGATGCAGTTCTGGTTGGCCTGCATACGTGTGGAGATTTGGCTCCCAGCACTCTGCGGATGTTCGGGGCCAAACAGGAGCTGCGGGCCGTTTGCAGTGTGGGCTGCTGCTACCACCTGCTTTCTGAAGAGTTTGATGAGGACAGACAGGGTAAGAACACTTTCTGTCCCACACACACGTGAACAGATCAGTCTCTGTCAAACTGGGAGCCCAAATCTTCAAACAAGATAAGATTTGTGGAATTTTAGTTCTTTGCATAATGTTCTTTCCAGCAATGTGCAGCCCTGTGTCAATCCTGGGTCAAAAATGTAAAACAATAATAATAATAAAAAATACTACTAATAATTTGTTATTATTGTTATTATTATAACATGTATAAATAATTTTATAAAGAGTTGTTGTTGTTGTTGCTTGTTTATTAAATCAATAATTTAATATTATTAATAATAATATAATAATCATAATGTACTTGTAACATTCTAATAATTAATATATACAGTAATAAAATAATAATCTGCAATTATATACCATCCTAATAATAATAATTATTAAATAATTAATTAAATAAAGAATTTGACATTCTTTTGCAGCCCTGGGCCATTCCTGAGCTAAATAATAAATTGTTGTTTTTGTTTATTTATTAAGTAAATTCAATATGTAATGAATAAGTTAATTAATTTCATTGTTTATTTGATTAATTATGTAATAATAATAGCCGTTAGTATTATTAATATTTTTTTCTTTTTAATTATAAATATAATTATGATGTAATTTAAAAATATGAATACTTAATAATAATAATAATAATAATAATAATAATAATTATTATTATTATTATTTGACATTCTTTTGCAGCCCTAGGTTGATTCAGGATCAAATCATGTAAAACAACAACAATGTATTATTAACATTTATAACAAAATAATAATAATGATAATAATAATAATTATAATTATTATTATTATTATTATTATTTTCATTATTATTTATAAAATGTTTTATTTTTCATTGTTGTAAACAATTCATTGTTGTTGTTTATTTATGAAATAAATGCAATTTTTCATTAATAATTTTATTATTTAATAATAATGCTTGTTATTATTATTGATATAATGGTGACTTTCGTTGTATGGACAAAAAACACTGATTTCAAAATATCTTCTTTTGTGTTCTGCAGATGAAATTAAGAATAGCTATTTTTAGATGAACTATCCCTTTAAGAAACTGGTGCTAGTCCCAAGAGACCATGTGGTTTCTGTCAGTCGCTCTCTGTCTTTCCCCTTCTCTTAGATACTTCTTCTTAGTCAATAATGATTGAGTGCCTGCAAAATATGATATTTTGATAACATAATTACTGTCGATTGAGTCAGTGTCCAATGCTATGAAGCACAGCAGGACTACAATAATGTCTCATTGTCTTTTAAAGCCTGGTGATCACATCACAGACTCTCGATTGCTACAGGGACAGAGCTAAAACACATAAAGTGTGTTCAAATGTTGGACTGACATCACAAACACTCTCCCTCTCCACACACAGTCTGTTTGATCTCACTAAATCAAGAAGAGTCCGTACAACATGTGGCGTTTTCAGCATGATGATGTCAGAGTTTTCAGGGCTTCAGCGGCTTGCTTTACAAGCGCGTTTGTTCTGAAGAAGAAACACTACGGAGTGAAACAAATGCAGTTCCAATGGAAATACACAATGTGCCTTTTAGTCTAAAGTACCTGGCATGATTACAGCATCATGCTGTGCGTTTAAAGTCGAAGTGTGTAATTGTTGTGCCACTAGCGGCACCCCACAGAGTTACAAAGATTTTGCACTGAGTTTTGCTTGCCTGATCACAATTAACAGCCTAATACTTTTTCTGTGGTATCTCTGCAAAGACCCTGCATTTGCTTACTCAATTCAAAAGAGCCATGCAATGTCTCATACCGAAACAGGAAACAGGAAGTCCTGTCCACAAACGTCATTAGTTAAGCAGTCAACCTGTGAATGGCTTACTTACAGTTGTATCTGCGCCTAAAATTGGTATTTTCATCCAAAAAATCAGCTTTAAACCCTGTTTTATTGGGGAACCCACAAACTCAAACTGAAGATCCTTCATTTTAAAGCCTCACAGTGATTGGTCGAATTAAGACTTTAAGTGGTATGAAGTAAAGTTCTGAAATCACTAATGTCAGTGTTGCACACGGTCCTTCTCTCTGTCCATTTTTTTATACATGCCTCATTCTGTTTCACTCACACACACGTTTGTTTCACTATATTAGTGAGGACATTGCATAGACTTCCATTTATTTTATATCCGGTTAATGGTATTTATATGTTTTGGCTGATTTGTATGCCTTTTTAACTAGTAAGGACCAGTAAAATATCCTCACTAGTCTGGTGTCATAATATTTCAGGACATTTGGACCTCAAGTATAGCCAAACCTGTACACACACACACACACACACATATATTTCAGGCCTGTGCTGAACTCTGGATCCTGTTCAGTTTGGCATGGTTTAGATTAGCATGATATCTGGAATAAACAGTGTTTATCTGCACCATGAATAGGCCTCAAACCACAGTATGGGTCTCGTTTGAATGGCATGTGCTCAACAGGTTCTAATCCACAAAATGTTCAGTGTTTAGAAATCTGCTTTAGTTTTGACATAAAAACCCTAAAAAGTTTGGGGTTGGTACGATTTGTTAATGTTTTTAAAAGAAGTCTCTTATAAATTGTTTATATTTGATTATAAAATACCGTAAAATCAGCAATATTTTTAAAATATTATTACAATTTAAAATATATTTTCAAAGGCAATTTATTCCTATGATCAAAGCTGAATTTTCAGCATCATTACTCCTGTCTTCAGTGTCACATGATCCTTCAGAAATCATTCTAATGCTGTGTATTAGTGGGAAAAAATGTTTTCCAGGATTCTTTGATAAAATAGAAAGTTCAATAGAACAGCATTTATTTGAAATACACATCTTTTTTTGATCAATTTTAATGTATCCTTGTTGAATAAAAGGCTAATTAAAATCTTACAGACCCCAAACCTTTGAACGGTAGTTAATGTAAAAAAGATGTTTGATTCTTCATCTGTTTTTTTTTTTTTTGGTGTGGGCCAGGGTGTGTCAGTGGTGTGTGTGGTTTCCCCATGAGTCAGTATCTGAAGGATCAGGCCTGTTTCTGTGGTCGAAATGCCAGGATGTCAGCATGTCTCGTAAGTCTGCCTCACACGTCACGAAAACATCTCACGTTGCCCACGCATCATAAACCACATCCTTTGCTTATTAGATAAACGTTATAAAAAATGTATTTATGATAATCAGATGATTTTTCTTGTAAGATGAACACAGTGTATCTACTATTAAACAAAAAGCGACTATCAAATCATGTCACAGTGTGTTTAGTTATCACATCCAAGCTTGTTTCCAGCAGGCTTGACAAATATTGAGCTCTTCACAAACTAATTTTCCCCCTCTCAGGCTCTGGAGAGGGTGTCTGCCGGAGGAGGGGTGAGTACTTGATTGTGTCATATCATATTAATATTAATATTTCAATTAAAATCCCAATTCCCCTGTAAGATTTGCATATTAGGAGGACAGTCTCTTGCAACCAGAGCTGTTTGCACAGCTGATCATAATGTGTTGGTCAGGCTTGAATGCCAGAACGTACAGCATATGCGGCTTTGCATATTTATGTGATTTAATTAGACGCACTGTGTATTTTAATTAGATTTTTTTCTCGATTAAAAATGGATGAAAGTTCAGAGGTGAAGCGGCCAGCACGTACAGTCTCTTTGTGCTGTCTTCTGCACGGCTGATTGTTTGTATGACATAATTGTAATGGAAAATATGACACAATCTGTTTTTAAAGTTGCCACAAATGGGACAAACATTTCAAATGATGTGATTAAAAACACAAATAAGTAAGCAAACATAAGTATGCATTGCATAAATAAGTAAAAACAGGCTTAATCAGTTTTGTTTGGACTGATGTTAACAGGGTTTCTTGACTGTTACAGCTGCCTATGGAGTCGCTTTTTTATCGGGCAGTTCTCCATGTTATTTTACAGGATCACTACGATTGCTTTAAAAGGTATCCATCATATGTACCACCATTGATTTTACGTCATATTTATAGCATGCTTGATTTGTTTTGTTACTGTGGTATGCATGATATTAATAATAATAGCTCTGTTTGTTTGAAGGCTTTTAGATGCATGTAAACATCTGGAAAAATGAACTGTTGCCACAGTAAATTTCCATGATTTAAAGTGCCCCATTATGCTTTTTCGGAAAGTATTGTTCATGTAGTGTTATATACAGTAGCTGTTTGTGAATGTAAAAGGTCTGCATATTTTTTTAAAGATGAAAGTGCAGGCCTGAAATGAGTCTACAGAGGTTTGTAACAAATGTACACAATGCCAGCCTATGATCTTCATTGGCTGCCGGCGAACAACGTCTACTTCGACCCGCCCTCAAACACTGTAGTTGAAGATTATGATTGGAAGAGTTTAGTTTGTGTTGTCGACATGTTGAGAAGATGCTGTTTTCTGTGCTGCGAAAGCAAATCCACTTTGCATGCACTTCCAATAGACCAATCACAACAGACTAGGGCGTCTGACCAATCAGAGCAGAGTAGGTTCTCGAAAAAGGAGGGTTGAGAGAGACTGAATCTTTTATCAAACGTTTCAGACACAGTGAGAAAAGAGGTGATGCTGCAATGTATATTATGAGAAAGTTAAAGTGTTTTTTTGCCCTTGGATGCATGTAAACGCACTGTAGGACACCTCCAAAACTAAATTAGGAACCTTTGAAATAGCATAACAGGGGCACTTCAACCAAATATTAGAGGTTTGGCGGTTAATTATAGTACAATGCCGAACCCTAAAAATTAGTTTGCTGTCCTAGATTTGAAAACACTCCATAAAAACAAAACACACACCCCGGACCCCCTGATGAGCCACTCTCAGTGTGAAACGCACACGATGACAAATATTAAGCTCCCTCACTGACGCCGTTCCCCTCACAAACACCAGGATCAGATATCTCATCGACAGCACTCTCACCACATCATCTGCTCATTAGACAGAAAACAACCGCCTGTCTTTGTTTAAGTCGCCGGAGAGCTTTAGTAAACTGGAGGAGAGAATAAAGAGGCTCCAGATTCCCTCCGGTCCTTCCTTCCTTTTGCGGAGGCTGATATATGTTTATCGAGATATTTGATCATGACTGTACTGAGCAGATCTGATTCAGTGGTGACTGATGCTCATGAGTCAAACCCTAAAGCCCTGTTTTCAATTTTTTATTAAACTCCTGTGAGTCAAAGCCAAACCATCAGGTTACGGTAATGTGCAAGTCAACAAGGAGTGCAAAGTTGACCCTCTGCATGTGACTTACTGTATGTACGTGAATATCAGTCTCTAAACTACTTTAGAAATCAATTCAACTTTATGTTAGTTAATTTTTGATATGATGCAGTGTTTTATTTCCTATTGGCAGTGAGAAACGTGTTGGGAACGTGTACTCCAAAGCCTCTTCGTTTGTGGACTACGTCAGGCGGGCACTTAGGAAGCTGGATCTGGATGAGACTAAAGTAATAACCGATTGTTCTCATATTACGTTTAATGTTTTGTCAGTCTTCCCACATGCATCTGAATTACACCACAATGAAACTAATGAGATAAACAGACTAAAGTATGTTTGACAAGTAGGGAAATATGGGTACAGAGACCAAGAGACTATTAAAAAGGCATTAGCAGGCCCAGACGATATCAGTTTAACCTGATTTTGGGGAGAAATATATATATATATATTTAAAGTTATGTGTATATGTATGTAGAATTTATTTAAATACATTAAATATAATATATTTACGTATGTTTTTATATAAATGAAATATTACATATGTTTTTTAATTTGTTTAAAAAATATTTTATTTAAATTATACAATTTTTGCTTATTGTAATATTTTAATTATATATATATATATATATATGTACACACATACATACATACATATTATATTTAAAATTGTATTTTTATAATTTTATATTTATAAATTAATCTTTTCAAATTTTAATTCATGTATGTTATTTTATATAAACAAAATAGTACATATGTATTTAAAATAGAAAATTGTTTTAATTACATTTAATTTGACAAAATTGTGTGTATATATAGTTAAAAAACTTATTGTGTGTATATATGTGCTTACTACAGCAAAGATTATATAAATATTTTTATATAAATATTATACTGTACGTGTATTTATATATTTATATATATTTTTTTAATTTAAATTAAAAATATACATTTAATGTTTATTTCATATTGTTTAATTATTGTTTATTTTGTAATATTTTCAACATTTTTAGGTCCTGGTTGGTGAGTAGGACATGATCTCGTTCCTTTATTGATATAAAACCATTAAATCCATATCTTTTGTTCTCTTCAGTTATCTGACGGCGATATTCAGAGCTATCATGATCGCTACACACCCAGGATGAATGAGATGATTGCTTTTAACATGGTGAGCATCATAGAAAGTAGTATGTCTATTATTTTTTCATTGCTAACCCTATATCAGTGTGTCTCATGCTGTTTTCATCTTCCTCAGTTGAAAGTAACCTTGGCTCCATGTATAGAGGGTCTCATCCTCCTGGATCGACTTTGCTACTTGAAAGAGCAGGTAAAAAAGGGCAGATAACATAGTAGTTGTCCAGTTTACCCACAGTTGTATATTTACCCCCTATTTGTCCATGTTAAGATGGTAATCCTCATATAATTGGAGAACTGTGTGGGGCTTTTGTTTCAGGCTTTACTTCAGAGCCACAGCACACATTTCCCTAATCAAAAACTTACAAACAGACATTAGCCACATATAGCAGCTCCAAAACAGTCAAAAAATGGTTTTAAAGGATTTTAGCATACAGGAGTTCAGAGGTTTTAAGTTACACCTCCATTTCCCTCTTGCCCACCAGGCTTTGAACATAAAACCTCAAACATCCTCGCGACGACAGTCAGGAGTATCAGACTCAGCCGTCTGTGAAGATTGTTAGACTGAAAATTCAGAGCATGCAGGGAACTACACTAACCTTTTCCACTGGTGGCACTTGCGCTACTAACTTTTTCAGTTACTGGCGCAAAACATGATTTGGTCGCACAAATTATTTAAAGTAAGCCGCTCTGGATAATAATGAACAATAATGAAACTATTACATACAGATGTGCTTTTTATTTAACTTGCCATCTTTTAAACCACATGCCTTCTTGTTTTCTTTAACGTTGGTTGGGAATGGGATAGATTTTCTGCTAAATGGATTTCAACAAGCTATGGGCACAGATGGGCAGACTCCTGAACTCTTAAGTAGTGATGCACCGATGTGAAAATTGTGGTCGATACCGATAATAACCGATATTAATATTGCTGTTATGGCATAAAACTGTAAAAAAAAAATAAAAAATAACAGGAACATTGTGTACAATTAAGATAGGCTACTTAATTTATTATTCCAATTAGGGTTGGGCGATATGGCAAAAATATCGTTTCACGATTTTATCACGATTATTTTTTATGTTGGTTTTACTATTTTGTGACTGAGCATTACAGCCAAACTAATGTCCATATTTTAAAAACAAAGCCTTAGGTAACAAAACATATATTAAAAAATGGCAGACAGGGGCAAAGATAAAAATATTTGTCATTATTTTCTTTGTTATTAAATATTAAGATCAAAGATACACATTACACATACACAACTTAATATACAAATTAAATAAACAGTGTTTTATGTTTTCAGCTTCAGTAGGTGTATTTAACAGTAGCATTGAAGAAAGTAATTAAATTAACGAATATGAAAATAAAACAAAATAGACTTCACTGTATAAATTATACGTTGATACTTATTTTATTAACGTTAAATAGTTCTCCTAAAAATTCAAATTGTCATAATTTACTCTCTCAAGATGTTTTAAACTCGAATAAGTTTCTTTCTTCTGTTGAAAATAAAAGATATTCGGAAGAATGTGGGTAACCAAACAGTTGATGTACTCCTGTGACTTTTCTCCTATAAAGTCAATGGGGACCAGCTACTGGATAGCCACATTCTTCAAAATATTAATATTAGAAAAATATTAGAAGGAAATTAATACAGGTTTGGAACAACATTAGAGTGCGTTAATGATGAGATATTTTTTTATTTTTGGGTGAACTATCCCTTTAAGGACAAGCGGCAGCGTGTTTACTATTGCTACTGTCTCTTTAAGAGTTGCGCGCAAAGCGTCTAATATACACGCATTTGACAAGCAGATTTACTAATTTTTCTCAAGTTTTCTTTCACTTTAGACATAACCGACTTTGTTTATGTAAACCTTGTGTGTATTTAACAGTATAAGCACAATACGACTCGAAAGATAACTTAGTCCAGTATCCAGGCGCTGGTAGACAGGCTTTTAGTGCATGTGAGCTTCACATGTACGCGCTGAGGAAAGCACACGTTAGAACACGTTAAAATATAAAACGTTAAATACTAAATGTAAACTATAGCCCGTCAATTTTCATTTTACAATTATCTTCTCTATCTGTGTGCGCGCGTCCGTGTTCTCTTACGAGAGGTTCTCTCGTATTGCGTAAGTAGCTTACGCATCGGGAAAGTCTTCTTTCTTCGAGATCTGAAGCCAAAAAATTATCCTTAATTTTGTATTCATTGTCAACGCAGTGCAGCAGCCGACAGACCTAGGCAGGCTGTATAAGCGTGCTCATTGGCTGCTCGGCTGCAACTGCTTAAGCCTATCGGTGAGCGCTATGAACGCGGCAACCAATGAGGGCGCTTCGCGCCCTCCGCGCCCTTCTAACCGTCAGAATGGGCGTGGCCAGCGTGTATATATTCAGCGCTCACAGGCTAAAATTCTGATTTTCTTGTCTTCAGCGAAGCTCTTCGCATCGCTGGATCTGGAGAAGCCGCCGCCGTTGAAACCAGCGACCAGCAAGCTTAGGACAGCGCCTGAAGAAGCCGGCCGCCTTCGCCGCCTTCAGCCTTCCGTGCCTGCTACGCTATCCGGCGTCATATCCTTTTTCACTGCTGTGTGTTCGCCTACTGCAACACACCCTCTTCTCTAAAAGAGCACGGGGCGTTTTTCTAAAAATGCCCCGTTTTTCTTGCGGCTCGTGCCACGCCACGCTCAGCGACGGAGACCGCCATCTCATCTGCGCTCTCTGCCTGGGCCGCGATCACGCCGCCACCGCACTCTCCACGGGCGGCTGCCCCGAGTGCGAGGAACTTTCAATGTCGACCCTGCGGGCTCGGCTTGAAGTTTTCGATCAGCATGTCTCCCCGCCCGTCCCTGCTGGGCCGCGCAAGAAGAAGCGCCGCTCACAGCGACCGCCGGAGACCAACCAGGCGCACAGAAGCTCGCCGGAGTCTCTCCCTCGAGCTTCTCCCTCGCCTTCCCCGCCCCCCCTCTCGGCCGCGCAGCCGCCGGCTCTCGCCCGCGCCTCCGCCGCTTCAGGGGATGAGGCGGATGACTTTGGTGAACGCGCCGCGGACAGCTGTTCTCTCCTGGCCTCTGACAGTGAGGAATGGTCCACTGCCTCCTCGTCAGTCCAGGATTCAGGCCGATCTCGAGCGGGCGAGGACGCGGAGCTTTTACGCCTCCTCACGCGAGCTGTCGAACAGCTGGGCCTTGACTGGTCTTCCCCGGAAGAGCCAGCCCCGAACAGACTCGACGGCTGCTTCCTTCACCACCGCCGCCGACAGCCGGCGTCCAGAAAAGCACCCTTCCTGCCGGAGCTTCACAGCGAGCTCTCGAAGTCGTGGAATGCTCCATTCTCCGCGAGAGTGTCTTCACATGCCTCATCGACGCTCTCACAGGTTGACGGCGCCGCTGAGAAGGGGTATAATTCCATCCCCCCTGTGGAGGAGGCGGTCGCAGCGCACCTTTGCCCGCCCTCTCGTTGGCGCTCAAAGGCTGCCCTCCCGTCCAAAGCATGCAGGACCACTTCAGCCCTCGTCGGCCGCGCTTTCGCCGCCGCGGGGCAGGCCGCATCAGCACTCCACTCTATGGCAGTACTGCAGATTCTCCAGGCTAACCTCCTCCGTGATCTGGACGAGAAGCGCTCGGAGCCTGCTTCCCTTACGGATTTGAGGAGCGCGACGGACCTTTCCCTTCGCGCCACGAAATCCGCTACCCAGGCCATTGGAAGGTGCATGGCCTCTCTGTCAGTTACAGAGAGGCATCTCTGGCTCACGCTCGCGGACATGAGGGAGTCTGAGCGCGCGGTGTTTCTCAACGCCCCCCTCTCCCCCACCGGCCTGTTCGGCCCAGCGGTTAGCGGGATCGTCGACCGCTTTTCGGAGGTGAAAAAGACTTCTGAGGCAATGAATTTGTTTCTGCCTCGACGCTCCAGACCCGCTGCACGCCGTCCTTCGGACCAGCCTGCACAAAGCTCTGCCCAGCGTCCAGCTCGACCTCCGTCCTCGCAGCGACGACAGGGCGGCCGCCCTCGCTCTCGCTCGACCAGCCGCGCTAGACCGCCGCCTCCCCGGGGACCCCGGCAGAGGATCGCGGTGAAGCCTGAGCCTCCAAAATCCTCCTAGCCCGAGGAGAGAAGCGACGATTAGGTCCCGCCGCGGCCGGACCGTCGTCAAAGCTTCAAGCTCTGTCAGTCCCCGTTGCCACGGTTACTGCAGACACTCATTTTGCAGCCAACGAGCCGGTGAACTCACCCTCTCGCCTGCACACAACCGCCGTTTTCACGGCGACCCAGAGAAATCTCAAAGAGAGTATTATGCCTGGTCGCGCGCCTCGCGCTGTAAGTGTTTCAAATGCAGTAAATGTGCCCACTTATCTGTGTTCACCTCTGCACACAAGCACTGTAAACCCCGTGTCTCTCACAGAGCCCACTCGCATAAAGCTGGCACAAGCCGCTCGAGTGTCAAAAGTAGGTCATGTGTCCACCCCGCTGTGCCCACACCTACCCACTGCCCGCTCTGTTACACAACCCCTCTGTACCGGTCAGGTTATAAACACGGATGCTGTGCCCGCTTCTACGCGCTCACACATCCGCTCTCGTACTTCGCCCCCGACGCCGCCTTCGAGCGTCATGCTTCACACTGTATGTTCCCCGTCAAAGACCACCGGGACGCTGTGTGTGAAACGGCCGGTCACCGCTGTGAGCGACCCGCCGTATCTAAGCACCAAGAGCGCGCGCATCACGCCCGCCCCTCCGTTTCGAGCTCTCGAGCCCGCGATCAGCGGCGATCAGAGCCCGGAGGCTATTCTGCCCCTGGCCGCACACGCGAAAGCGTGGGAAGCTATTCCAGGCGCGTCAGAATGGGTGCTGAGCACAGTAAAACGAGGCTATACTCTGCAGTTCGCTCGCCGCCCTCCGCGCTTTCAAGCGCGCGTCGAGACCAGAGTGAATGGGGAAGTAGCACATCTACTTCGAGCAGAAATAGCCACACTTCTGTGCAAAAGGGCAATAGAACCGGTTTCCCCTTCCATGAGCGAGTCGGGCTTTTACAGCCGTTATTTCCTCGTTCCCAAGAAGGACGGAGCTCTCAGACCAATTCTAGATCTGAGACGTTTGAACAAGGCTCTTATGAAAAGACCGTTCAAAATGCTCACAACCAGACAAATCCTGGCGCAAATTCGCCCGAGGGACTGGTTTATATCTCTCGATCTGAAAGACGCATACTTTCAGATCCAGATAATACCCCGTCACAGGCCATTCTTGAGATTCGCCTTCGACGGTCAGGTATATCAGTACACCGTCCTGCCGTTCGGCCTGTCTTTGGCACCTCGCACATTCACGAAGTGCATGGACACGGCTCTCGCTCCCCTGAGGGGTCGGGGAATGCGAATTCTGAACTACTTGGACGACTGGCTGATCCTAGCACAGTCAGAGGCCGAACTCATCGCCCACAGAACAGTGCTTTTAAGCCATCTGGACAGCCTGGGGCTTACGGTCAACTGGACCAAGAGCTCGCTCGTGCCCAGTCAATCAACCTCTTTTCTGGGTTTGGATCTGGACACTGTAGCGATGACGGCCCGCCTGTCGACACAGCGCGCGCGCTGCATTCGACGCCTGGCCGCGTCCCTCCGGCCGGGCAGCACCGTACCTCTCAAAACATTTCAGAGGCTACTGGGTTGCATGGCCTCAGCCGCAGCAGTGCTTCGGCTGGGTCTTTTACGAATGCGCCCGCTACAACGCTGGCTGAATGCCCGAGTGCCTCACAGAGCATGGGCTTCCGGCGGTATTCGCATCAGAGTGACTCAGAGCTGCGTTTCAGCTCTGAAGCCCTGGTTAGCGGCCGACTGGTACCAGCGGGGAGTGACAATGGGAGCTATCTCACACCGCAAAGTTATCTCGACGGACGCTTCCACCTCAGGCTGGGGCGCTCTGTTCGAGGGCAAACCGGCTTTTGGCCTATGGTCAGACCGGGAAAGATGCCTCCACATAAACTGTTTGGAGATGATAGCGGTCGAGAACGCGCTCAGGCGCTTCCTCCCATTCATACGGGATCACCATGTGCTAGTCCGCTCGGACAACATGTCCGTGGTATCCTATGTGAACCGACAGGGCGGTGTCAGATCCAGGAACCTGTGCAGGCTGACAGAACGCCTCCTCGTGTGGGCTTACCGCTCGATGCGCTCGCTGAGAGCCGCGCACGTGCCGGGCCACCTGAATGTCGGTCCAGACAGACTGTCCAGGGACAACATTCCCCCGGGAGAATGGTCTCTGCACCCCCAGACAGTCCAGTTTCTCTGGCGCCTATTCGGCAGAGCGGAAATCGACCTCTTTGCGTCGAAAGACAATGCTCAATGCCCGAAGTTTTACTCGAAGAGCGAGGACGCGCTGTCCCAGACATGGCCCAGCCTCCCGCTGTATGCTTTTCCTCCAATCTCCCTGTTGCCACAGGTCATTTCGAGGATCAGAGAAACGCACCACTCAGTGCTGCTTATAGCCCCGCGATGGGAAAACCAAACTTGGTACCCAGAGCTAGTGAGGCTGTCGCACTCACCCCCATGGCCGATCCCGGTGAGAAAGGATCTCCTCTCCCAAGCCGCTGGATCGATCTGGCATCCCCATCCAGAGCGCTGGTCGCTGCATGCATGGGTGATCAACGGATACCCGTTGACCTGTCAGAAGGGGTCGTGAACACGATCACGCAGTCCAGAGCCCCCTCCACGAGACGGCTCTACGCGTCTAAATGGTCGGTGTTTTCTAAATGGTGCGCTACTCAAAACCTGGATCCGCGCGCATGCGGGGTTCCGCGGGTGCTCTCCTTCTTGCAAGAGCTGTTGGAAAAGGGCAGATCCCCTTCCACGCTCAAAGTATATGTGGCCGCTATTACAGCGTTCGCTGAGACGACGCTCGGCCGGGCAATGGGAAGGAATGAGCTCATTATCCGCTTCCTCAGAGGAGCTAAACGGATGAACCCCCCGCGGCCCCCCTCGGTTCCCTCGTGGGATCTGTCCTTGGTCCTGGCGGCCCTAAAGGCTTTTCCCTTTGAACCGCTTGAATCCGCGGATCTAAGGTATCTGTCGCTTAAAACCGTTTTTCTGATAGCTTTGTCTTCAGTCAAACGAGTGGGTGATTTGCACGCGCTATCTGTTAGCCCTGCATGTCTCGAGTTCGGGCCGAATGACTCGAAAGTCATTCTCAGACCGAGGCACGGTTACATCCCCAAAGCGATTGGAACCCCGTTTAGGGCACAAGTTATTTCCCTCTCGGCTCTGCCAGCATCCGATGGTGGGGACAGTGATAACCTCCTATGCCCTGTCCGGGCGCTGAGAGTTTACATCACGCGCTCCGCCGCTTTCAGGCGTTCAGAGCAGCTCTTTGTTTCCTTCGGCGGACGCACCAAGGGTCTTGCCGCCTCGAAGCAGAGCTTGTCCAGGTGGATAGTGGACGCGATAGCAGCAGCTTATGCCTCCAAACACCTGCAGTGCCCTCTGGGCATCAGAGCCCATTCCACTAGAGGCATGGCCTCGTCGTGGGCCTGGTCCAGCGGAATTTCTATCCACGACATTTGTATGGCGGCGGGCTGGGCCTCCCCGTCTACATTCGTGAGGTTTTATAACCTGGAAGTTCCTGCCCTACAGGCAAAAATATTGTCAGTATAAGTGACATGTATGCTCTGCCCAGCTCCCGTGTGCAGACTACGTTCATATGCTGGCACTATTCTGGTAACTACTCAGGGTGAAGTGTTTGACTCAGACCGGCTGATCCGTTCTGTTTCCTATTTCCCGTTACGCGCTGTTATCGGTGCTGGCCCGCGCTGCTGGCCGCCCGCATTATTCTCTGCCGCGTGGGAATTTTTCTCTTCATGTGAGACCGACTATGTCGTTTTCTCCTACCCTTATGAGTGCTTATGTACTGTTTGGGCTCGCTCCGCCGGCCCTACTGTTGTACTGCTATGTTTATAGACCGGCCGCGCCGCTCTATTTCATATGCTGCATGAAGTGCATGTACTACGCTGGCCCGTCTCTCGACCGGCCACATTTTCCAGCAGAGTGTTTTCCCCGGTTCCCCTGGGATTCATGGGCTGGATGCTCGGCGCACACGGCGTTGACAAAGGGTTCCCGATGCGTAAGCTACTTACGCAATACGAGAGAACCTCTCGTAAGAGAACGTACTCGGTTACTAACGTAACCTCGGTTCTCTCTAGAAGAGGGAACGAGTATTGCGTAACCTGCCGTGTCGCGCCACAAGCTTTTGCGCTTCAGACTGCGAAAACCAGAATTTTAGCCTGTGAGCGCTGAATATATACACGCTGGCCACGCCCATTCTGACGGTTAGAAGGGCGCGGAGGGCGCGAAGCGCCCTCATTGGTTGCCGCGTTCATAGCGCTCACCGATAGGCTTAAGCAGTTGCAGCCGAGCAGCCAATGAGCACGCTTATACAGCCTGCCTAGGTCTGTCGGCTGCTGCACTGCGTTGACAATGAATACAAAATTAAGGATAATTTTTTGGCTTCAGATCTCGAAGAAAGAAGACTTTCCCGATGCGTAAGCTACTTACGCAATACTCGTTCCCTCTTCTAGAGAGAACCGAGGTTACGTTAGTAACCGAGTACGTTTGTGAGAGAGAGAGAGAGAGAGAGCGCCGCTCGCGCAGCACCATAGACGTGCAGCACTGATACAGGCTACGTTTTAATCTAAGTAACTTAACAGTCGTGGGGCTGAAGTTTTGAATGCGCAGAGCACGTTATAAAACGTAGGCCTATTCTTAAAATACACATTTCTGTTTTAATAAATGCTCATAGTAAATCATAGCATATTGCCTAAAACAGGTACAAAAATAATCAGTGATACATTTGCGACCCATTCAAAATTAGGGTCGCAATGGCATTTCAAAAGGTCGCATATGCGACCATTTTGGTCGCAGTGTAGTTCCCTGGCATGACAAAATCATTTTGTTTATCGTCACAATTTACAGCAAGTTTCTGTGGGAGTAATTTCCACATAATCTTACAGGGGTCACTTATCAGTCATGTAATATAAAGCAAGTAAAACCTCTCCTGTGTTAGATCTGTGCGTTCTTCTACAGAGGTCTATGATTTGTGTATGTCAGACATTAAAGGGCTTGGTAACATGATAAGGATTCACATCGACGACATTGAAATCAGGGTACGCTTTAGAATTTGGGCTATGGATGGTTTTATCTTGTATAAACCGTTTCATAACATCGTACTCGGAGTGTTCTGCCAAGAATATTAATGTGCTTTGGTCAGTGATTATAGAAATCTGTAATATGGATTAATTTGGATTAAAACAATCTTCAGTTAAGATGATTATTGGAACTGAAAAAAATACTCTTTTTACTTACGAATATAGAACTCAACATAAATGACGGTTCATCTAAAATAATATACTATGACTGGATATATACAAGCACAGACAGGGTTGAAAACCAGTATAATTTGATTCATGAACGATCTGATCTTATGACCTGATTGTTTTTAGTGAATCAAAAACACGCAACATGACCAGCTATTAGTCCGATTCCCAGATTAACTAGATGTACCGCAGGGCGGTACAAAATATGACCGCCGCTCAGGCCTGCACTGGCTTTCCACAAAAATAAATGACGTGGAGCAATTTGGCTGTATTGCGTGTTTATGTATATACCTAAAAAAAGTAGTAGTATGTGCATGTCTGTGTGTGTGTTTGTGTTTGTGTATGTGTGTGTCTGTGTGTGTGTCTGTGCGTGTATGTGTGCGTGCGTACATGTGTGTGCGCGTGTGTGTTTGTGTGTGTGTGTGTCTGTGCATGTGGATTTGTATGTGTGTGTATGGGTGTGTGTCTGTGCGTGTGGATGTCAGTGTGTGTGACAGTATCATCCTAAACCAGCAACCCTTCGCTCAACACCACCATCTACAGGCCGATGAGTGTACAGTCACTAAATGTGCACATAAATGAATTTATTTTATACCCCCCCATGGATGAAATTCTACGAAACTTAGCATACCCCCAGAGGATGTCAAGTTAATCATACACATGAAATATGGTGCAGTTCTGAACATCTCAACTGAAGATAGGGGCGATTAAAGTAGAATAATATTGCATTTTCATTTTTTATGGGAGGGGCGTAAATCACAAATGAGTGATTATGGGCTAGGTTGATGTGGGCCCTTAAGACCAAAATACCATAAAAATTTCTTCATCCTCGGTGCCACGGTTCAGGTAGTTATGTAGGAAAAACTGCATTTTTGGGGTTTGGGGGGCCCCAGCTCGGGGGGGGGAGTGGCCCCCGGGGACCAAACGAAATTTTTCCGTAAAAGTCTAGTGGGGCTACATGCCCACCAAATTTCATGCTCCCCGGTGCTTCGGTGTCCCTGGTATCGTTGACGGAAAATTCAGTAGGTGACAAAAAAAAAAAAAAAAAACTTTGACAATCCCTATATGACCGCTTTCGCTAGCTACGCTAGCGGCGGTCATAATAAGTCTTATGAGTCTGTTCTTTTTAGGGAATCAGATATATACAGCATGACCAGTGTATTCTGATTCCTGAACAAATGATTCTTTTGAACTGATTCTTGTTGGTAAATCAAAAATATACAGCACAACCAGGGTATTCTCACTGCCAAACAATTAATACGTACAAGTCTGTTATTTTTAGTGAATCAAAACCATACAGAGAAACCAGTATAGCCTGATTGATTATAAGGCATGATCCCTGATTTTTATATTGAGAAAAACCTCATGCATGCAGATTTATACCTTAAGTATTGAATAAATAAATATTGAAATCTACGAATGGATTTCTACGGAGCCCCTAAAGGGACATGGTTTCCTCCCATCTAAAATTATTTCCATCACCATGTCCCTTTAGGGGCTCCGTAGATTTTTAGAGTGTCATAATTCATTCTTTACTGTGTCTTTCCTTACAGGAGAATGTTTCTCATTCTGCGCTGGTTCAGCTCTTTGACCCCCTCCAGTCTCCGAGATGTTATGCAGTTATTGGGATAAAGGAATCTACAGTTTGAACACCAAAGCTGGTAGTCCTGCTGTTTAGTGTAATATATTGATGTAATTTTAATGTATTATTTTGATACAACTTTATAGATTTTAATTTCCATTATTAAATATTTTGTTTTTAAAGTCCAGATTCTAAATTAATTGTTGTCGATTTTTCAAACCAACAATAAAAATGCTCTTTTACAATTTTTCCTCGATCGCTAACACAATTCATGAAACAATTCATCATTTTCTCACAACTATAAACATAATCTCTAAACTACACACTAACATGTACAAATACACACCCACTTCTCCACTGCCTATTGAACACTAATAAGATCAATTCAAAACACTATTACAAAAACATCCTTTTGGCAATCACAAATCATTTTGCAAGTCAGTGTCTAGGAATTACAGGAAGGAATTGCAGTGTATAACATAAATAGAGGGGTGCAGATACAGTGAAATTCAAAGAATAAGCTTTAAAGAAAGTTTATGTTCATTACAGTCAGGAGTTCTTACAGTAGATGGAAATACAAATACAAAATAATTGAATATGAACTCAGTATGCAACACAAAACCGTATACTGATGACCCTGTAGGCCGATGGACTTTCTTTGTATTTCATCAGGAACATTTTCTTTTCTTTCTCTTCCTTTGTGTCCCACCACTAGGATTAATTTTCCAAAGCACATAATCACCCGTGGCCCTGTTTATATTATCCTGAGGTTCTGATTGGTGTGTATTCAGTTTTGCTACTTAATGTTTACACATGGATAAATGCATGCTATTTTAGTTCGCATTGTGATAACTTGAGTTAATTGTGTTGTGTACTTGTGTTTTCTGAACGAGAGCATGGTTAAATCTGTGTAAAATGAAGGTGTTTTTTGTAGTTTTGCAGAAATTGGAACATAACAGATAGTTTTGAGAATGTGTCTTAGTTTCGAGAACTGATTTGTACGAATAGTGAATAGTTTGGGAAATTGGGCCAACTGAATCAGTTATAGTGATTTAGCAATCGAGAAAAACTATGTAATAATATTTTACAAAAATGATCTAAAATATAAATGATGTTAAAATAGGGTTGGTTCACAGTAAATTAAAAGTAGTTTTGAATTCATTCCAGCTGCTCCAAAAACCTGGCTGTATAAGTCTCCGGATCGGTTCAGTTATGATGCATAACGGATCGGTCTGCAGCTTAAAGCAGAAAGATATAGTGATCAATGGGATGCAGAACGTTGCTTTTAGTGTTCATTAGTCTGACTGGTTTATAAATCAGCCTTTAGCCAGCCATACGAGGACATCAGTCACACTTGGGACGTCTTGTGCTTCCACTTATTTAACACACCATTAATATTAATCAGACATAGAGCTCTTCATTATTTTTAGCCGTTTCTCCTGTCTTGCATGTTTTAGTTAATATTCATAAATGAAACACCTCGAGGTTGCAGTTGTCTTAACTTGATGGATTAACTTGATAAGACCATTTAAGAACTAGCAGCACTTAAGGCGCAAAGTGCATTTGTTTTACTTGCTCAAACTACTATATTTTGTGTTACTATTTATGTGTTTGCTCCTATCTTAAGAGAATAGAGAATTCAAAACCTGCAAGGAGACCTCTTGGGTTTGTTGATAATTATGGTCTTTCTTTTTGAGCAATATGGTTTCATACTGTATGTGATAACTATGCATTTCCAAGTGGCAAAAGTGGTTACTGAAAACCTGTTGAACTCCTTCTAAAACATTAACAAATCAATGTGACTTACTTAATGTGTAAATGAGCTTTTACAGACGCCGTTGAAACAATATTTTTTTTAATTATATGTCATTGTTTATTGAATTCAAACAGTAGGGTAAATATTTGAGGAAAGTTTCTGTCAGAGAAAGTAGGCCACGTTGCTAAGCCTTGCATGCTTCTAATGACTTTTCCTTCTCTAACAGCTCCACATCCATTCATCATGGTACCACTTGACCAGAACAATGCAACTTCTCTGCCATTATTTCTGGAAAAATAGACGCCATTAGTGTGTCTGTGTGGAGATAAGCATGGTTACACACTGACACTGCAGCACTTGAGCCTGAACTTCATGGAGTGTGTTGGGGCCAGTCTAACACTTTGCCAAAATGAGTCTGTTGACCACTCGCATATGTTTCCATCATGAATTCATCTTTTTAGCGGATGCATTGTGCCATTTCCTGTTCTGCGTCTAAATTAGAGAAAGGAAAAGCTTCAGGATAATGACATGATGCACTCCAAAACATCTCTTTGAGACAGAAATAGCAAAGCGATGGGAAACCAGCTTACTCACTCCCTTATTTCCTGAAATTTTGCTTCTTTTTTTTTTCTTTGCATGCAAGGGAGGTTGAGGAAATGCTTCTCTATCGTCACCAGGAATGTCCAGCTCCACTCTGAACAAAACAAGTTTCCTTTTTAGTAGATCATCAAAAACACAATTTGTTTTCCTTCACTTAAAGCAGAAACAATCAACTGATTTGTTTGCTTATGTGGCGAATCATTTTTCACTTCACAAAACAGCTGCTGTCCCCCGAAGTCTTGTGGTCAACAATGGTGTGTTTCACTGACTTTGTGACTTCAGGATATAAATAACACATTTACAAAAGCTGGATGGGCTTCAAGAAAAAGCGAACATTTGTTAACCTTTAGGGCTTGTTCTGAAAGAATGTGTTTTTGTGTTCATCTGTGCTGTGCTGTAAACATGTTAGATGGTGCGGTTTTGGGGGTACAAAACCATATGTGTGAATGCATGGCCAAATGTGAATTGAATTGAATTCTGGTGCGCTGCATCTTGTGTTTTTGAAGTCGGCATGAAACGGATTTTCAAAACACGTCATATGAGAAGAGAAGAGATGTCGCTGCAAGAGGGAGGGGAAGTTATTTTGAATAAAGTTATTAAATTGAAGTAATTTATAATAGATACTGCAACAAGAATTGTCCATTTGCATTTCATGGGGACTTTAAACACAAGAATGTGTGCGAACACCCCTTGAATTCAATTTTAGTGTGAAAGATGATACATTAATGTAATTCTTTACTCCCAGGATGCAACTGTTCTCTGCAATGTTTTAGCTGTGTGGACATCCAAGCCCTGGCAGGTCTGTGTGAGAAGAACGGGATGAGGGGGGGGAATGATGGGAAAAGTCAATGGGGAGCCAGTGAAGCTTCCGGTAAGCGGAGGAAGCAGAGGAACCACACAATACTCCTTATCAGGCATCGACGCTTTAATATGGGAACTGTATGGGAAAAGAAGGAGAGGGGAGAGTTAGAGTGAGGAGAATTGGAAGGAAAGAGAGGTGCGATTTATCTTTTCATCAGTGATTCAAAGGGACTAAACAGGATGCACAGATGGAAAATATTCTGTTATTATTTCTCTCTTTCAATCGCGTCTCTATTTCTCCCTCACACGCAAACATATGCCAATCTCATCTACAATGACGCATGATGAGCTACATCTGAAAATAATCAGCTTCTTTTTTTTGCCTCACTGTCTGAAGTGTTAACAGGATATTAAGGAACAAATTCACGTCTGGCCGAAGGTCGTACATGAATAGAAATGTATTCAAGTTCTCTCAGTGTATCCTCTATGCATCATGGGCCTCAGTCCAAAATGATGATTGTAGAAATCAGTGATATACTGTATATTTTTTTTCAGTTGTGGATGAAAATGTAAACAGGTTCTTGTAATGTGTTTCCTATCACAAATTGGACAGCGATGTGAAAGGTTTCAGATTAAAATGTTTTGCCTGGAAACATGTTCCTTTAATATCCTCACTGCCTTTATAGAGTTGTGCTGAATGGAAACTATAACAAAATCTCTCATTAGGCAAGCTGCCTTTTACAAATAGGCCAACATGACAAATTTTAAATATATAAACATATGCACGGCCAATGTTGGGGAAAGTATAACTTTGAAAAGTAAAGCGTTACTTTTTATGTAACTTTTGAGGATGAAGAACAAAATATAAGGAGTATCATTGCCAAGTCAAGTTTAGTTCTATTTATTATTTTAATGCAGTTGATCTCTGTGTGTTCGTGTGCTGGTCTAAATCAAGCAGGTGCTATTTCAGAGCAGGAGTGGTTCAGACTGTGGCACGGCCCATCATGACTGTGTCCTGTTTGATATTTATCATCTGTGATGGAAAAGTCTAAAATTGAATTTCAAAAACATATCTTATTTCTTGGCCTTTGGCCTTGTTATGAACATCTTCGCATGCAGGCTGTTGCCTGCATTTTAATTTTATGCTTTATTCTTTATTTAATTGTATTATTTGTGTAAGGACCATCCATTGGCCCAACGACGGAATCCAACGGCCTGGCGAAGGTTTAAAGCGTGTATGTCTTTTCAGCGATCCAGTGAAGTTCACTTAATTTATTGGAACTTAGTTTTAGTATTACTTTAGCTCTATGCGTAATCTGACTCCAATTTCAAATGATAACCAAATTTAGATCGTATTTCTGATTAGAAAATACTCATAAATATTGATTATGAATTAATTTAGATCTTTGATTATTCTGATTATCCCATACTTTCAATTATTCGTTCATTACGGACCTAGTGTCGCTTTGAGACGTCACGTCGCGACTGCGCGCTCACGATCACAAACCAGCCAGTCCTGAAATAGTCAGAGGGTGTAGTACAAATATTTTACCCTATGCGGTCGCACACTACAGACCCATAGGTGTAATTTATATAATATTTGTAGCATACAACATGCTAAGTCAGGGAATAGTCAGAAATCAGAAGGTCTCCTAAGATGTGCCCCATGGTCCATTCAAAGTGCCTTCAGTTTGATCTATTCTGGACAAGGATTTGCGGAAACACCAGACTACACATTAATCTACTGGAAATAATGATTTCAGAAGAATGCAGAATAAATCAAGGTTAACATTTATTTGTCAGGTAAAAATGTATCATGCCAATTACAGAAGTAAATTATTAAAAGCCAATTCAAAAATACATGACATCATTTACTCAAAGATGACTCTAAAAGTAAGTAATGTTTTCCTGACAGAGACACACAGTAATGTGTCAGGACCTTCCAACAGGAAAATACTGAAACATTACTGTGGGGGAAAGATCCTGGTAAAAGATTCCCAATGATTGCTCTGTCCCCTCACCTTAAATACCAGACCAGAACAAAAGGGGTTAAACAAATGTTGTTTAGAGTTGGTTGGGCCAATCCATGTACCCTAGGGGGGTAGCACCTGGTTTCTTGAGATATCGTAAAGAGATATCAGCCAGAGAGGAGATACAGGATTCTCCTAAGTTCTTCAATCTTTTTCATTAAACCAATGACTGCAATGAAATTAAGACCATTTTACCAATCGCACTGTGCCCTTTAAAATGACACCAAACATGAAAAGGAAAAACAACATATTCACAAGATACATCATATGTGATATATAGACATTCTTAATGAACTTTCAGTGCCTTGAGGAGGGAGAGGGGGGATGAGTTGAAGTCAAACAGGGGAACAATGAGATAAGTTTGGGCAGTACAAGGTTCTGTGCTCTGCCTTTGTTGTCCGCTGTCCAGGGTGCATTTTATGGCGTTATTGCAGGGTGAGTTTTGTTTTAACAGGAAAATCAGTTCTTACATTTGCATTTAATTTGTCTTGTTTATCTTAGAACACACCTGCAACCGAGTTTTGGGCTATAAGATTATTCCACCATTGCTTTTTTAATCGTGCACTTATTCCATCTGACGGTTTGTATCCGCAGCAGAATGCAGAACTGAGAAGGTCAGTTGATCCCTGAAAGGAGCAGTTGTCCTCCCAGTGGGGTTGATGGTCAAGGGTCAACAGCTTGGGGTCAGCGGGGTGGATAAGGAGTGGAGTGACTACACTGGGGTACAAATGCTCTCCTCTCGCTCTTGTTCCTGTGTTTGACTCCTGCAGATTCACACATGCTCTGAGCAGCTTTTGACCCAGCTGCTCCTCAGTGGGGATTTCAGAAAGATTCACATGCTAAAAGCTCAACTCAACACAGGGCGCAAACATAGCTCATTCATCTTCTAATATTATATATTAATATTTTTATGGGTTATTACAGGGGTTTTCAAACTGTTTTCAAAACCAGGGGACAGTAAGAGAGCGACATGGGGATCCGTGTAAAAGTCTAGATAAAAAAAGAAGTAAATAAAAAACGTACATTTTTTTTTCAATTATTAATTGATAAGAAATTAAGTAATATTCAAATATATTTAAAATTAAAGTTGTTCATAACAAAAATGTAAATTCTGCAAACCAAAGACAGTTGCAGTTTATTATGTTCAGGGTCTAAATCAGTTTAATAGGACAAGGCTCTCAGTGCACTGATGCTGATGCTTGATTTCTGCGCATGCGCGGCGTTTCCAAATATCACACGCGTGCTGTGTTTGATAGGAGGGTGTAACTGCAACGGGATGTTTCACTACGGCTTGGATGAAGAGCAACCGATTCCTCTCCGTTTATTAGCGAAATCACACAGCACGAGCAAAATTTGAGGGCTGATTCCAAAGCCTTGATCTGAAAATGGGTTAGACGAGCGATGGTTGTTTTTGAAACTCTTCCCATCTCGCAGCAGGAGCAAAACAATGAGGACAACAGCAAACAGAGACAGGGACTGATCAGTGTCATTCATTCCTGGACTTTCTTTTCTCCTGTGTGTCGTTGAGATGATAGTGGAGCTGGTGTGCAGTGCTGTGGCTCTGCTCCTTTATATGAACACACTGAGCGCTGATTTCTGTTATGATGACAGGTAACGTTACAGTCCTTCTCCATCACTTCATCCTAACAGTTAGTCACAATAATGACAACAATGAGACATGTGTGGTTAGTTAAACGTGCGTTTACTCATACGTTTGACCGCGCAGATAAAGTCACCTAACTGTATGTTAGCGCTGTTTGTATTGAGTAGCTTGTCAAAACAGCACATTTAACTTCTACTAAATGTATCTCTTACTAAATTTATTTACAAGTTCCACTCAAACTAGATGTAATTCACATATATTTAGGAAATATTTAAAATTCTGAAATATCAGCTATTATTGTTTGTCGTGTGAAATTTGCTTATTGTTTATCGTTAGAAGTACGTTAGGCTACTTGTCGCGCGCCTCTGGAAACCGGGGCTAGTTGTCACTTTTGACGCCAATAAATAATATTTTTCAGGTTTGGGTTTGTTTATTCATTTTAATTAACATGAAACAAAAATGTTAAAGATAGCCTGCTGTACAAACATGTAGGTACAGTTAAAATGTGACAACTTGCCCCAGAGTGTGCTGCAAACACTGCAGATTTTGTGTCTTAATCAAACAGACCTATCAGTTCGTTTAGTAGAAGACCTGAAATAGATGTGGAGACATCCCAAATGTGTACTGTTAGGACTGTGTAGTGATCTAAAACCTTGAGATATAGCTCTTTCGACAACTAGTCAGTCTCTTCTATATTTGACTGTGTGGGCTTGCTGACATTGTCTTTTTTCACCAATACATTTATGCTTATTTTTGGGAAATTATTTGCCAATATGTTTTGCCAGAATATGCTTTGCCAGACAAAACCCTGGGCGTCTTTCTGTGGGTTTACTGTAGTGAAATGACCCATTTAGTACACTAGCCAAAGCAGGGATACTATCACAGGGAAGTGATAATTTGTGTAAACATGTCCAGCTGTTTCTGATTCCGTTAAGATTAATTGATAAACTCCCTGGTGGAACTTAATTTGACTTTACAGATCATTTCAAGAACCTACATAGGGACTACATCAATGTTCATGCTATACTTTCTTTTGTTTGTTTCAATATCTCATTAGCTGTTTCCATCCACCTATTTTTATGTGAATCTTGAGATATAGCCTTGCACAGAAAAAAGCTGGATGAAAACGCATAAATTCTAAAAATGTGCACAAAAACGTATGCGCTCATTTGAGGCCATACTGTTTTTATCTGATAAGAAGACATGTGCATGCACTACAATGGAAAGACATTTAAGTAAATAGTGAATAAATCCCTCAATACGCAAGAAAATCTCTTTGACTTTGCCTCATCAGAGGATGTGATTGGATAACTGGACTAATCAGCAGACCAATTTCATTTCACAGCATCTCAAATGTTCATCTGGTCATTCTGAAATGCCTGAGCCAAAGTCCTCATCAAAATGAAAGATAACAAGATAACATGACGGCTTTTGTTGCGTTTCATCTGCACACTCTGGGGCGCAAGTGATTTATGCTTCCCCAATTGCAACAACTTACATCTTTATTACGGATAATTTTGCACCAGTTTCCCAGGAAGTGACGATTTTGTTCTCTTGACCACACGGGATGGGAATGATGCTGTGTTCGCAAATGTTTTATGCGACATTTCAATTTTTTGCATAAATAAATTCCCAAATATGGCTATTGTAAACATATTGACCTCCAAATCCCCAAACCCCAAACTGACCTCCAAAATGCCAATCACATGCGATGCATTGATTCTCAACTGGGCAGATATTCATCTACATATTCAGCACGTGCTGATCTGCTCAGTGACTTAAGCTCGAATTTTAGTTCAAACCAGTAGTTTGCAGGGGCGATGCAAGTAGTGTGTTTGTAAATGTTAAATCCTGGCCTGTGACCTTTAATTTCCAGATGAGACCCAGTGTTAATTTAAACCCAAGAGAGGCACACATGCCTGCATCCTTCTCTGTCCCTCTTGAGAGACCACAGATACCCAATCAGTACTCTGACCCTGCGGAGTCATTCATCAAATCGACCTTCTCGCATAAAGGTCAACAGTCCTGCGTCCTTCACCCGGTCCCCGGGGTTTAAGTTGCTGTGATTTATGTGTTTGTGTGCTCAAGGCATAATCAAAGAATCTGGTGATTGGTTTTCTGTGATTCCAGACTCGACTCCTGGGACTGTTTTCTGTCTCTGACTGTGGTCATACACCAGCTGTTGAAGTGCAGTTGAAGTCTTGGGCTTCCAGAGCTCTTGGGTACCGCGCTCCGTCTCTGTTTTCTTAATCACGTCAAGTGTTTTTCCTTGGAATGGTACGGAGGCTTGTCCGCACTCCATGCGCCAACGGTAATAGCAATAAAAAAAAACGAGTCAAGCATTCTTGGTATGAAATGTGCAACTTGACTGAAGGCAGAGGACGTCAGCCAGTGTTATCCTACTGGGGGAAATTTATTTTTACATGTCTTGAGAGTGATGTTTGAGAGTCGCTATGTGATCTTGTGCCAGTTGTTCTTTTCTAAAGCATTTTCCATGACTCTGACTGTGAGTAATAAGACCTCGCTTACATGGTTTTCGCCCTCTGGATGAGTTTCACGTGGCTTGCCTTGCAGAGATAACATCTTGCTGTTTGTTTTGAATGCTAGTTATATCAGTGAAGAGATTTCCAGAGGATGTCGTTCACTGATTAGCTCAGGTTCAGCCGTGTCCATATCCATGGCTGACGACATGTTTCCCTCAATATTGAAGTTAGTTTTTGATCAGTATGGGATTTTAGAGGCACTTGTAGGGCAGCTGCTGCTTTGATTAATACAGTAACCGTGGTTGTAATTGACTATTTGTAGTGTATGACACCAGCAGTATAGCACTGTAAAAATTTAAACTGACATTTAGTCAAGCAACAGACTTGCATAAGAAATAAGGTTTTTAATTCAACCCAGTCACATAGTGCTGGCCACTTCATTCTTCATTGTTTGGGCATCTGTAACAGTCCTTAAATATGTGACCCTAGAAATGCATAATAGGCCTCAAGGGGAATTTAAAAAGAAAACATCCCTCTCTCTTCCAGCTGTGTGACGAACGCATGCTTAACCAGTTCAATGTTGTGTATTTCTGAGAAGCTGAGAAGGAGATCAGTGTGCAAGTACTGTGATTGATAGATAGTGTCAAGAGAGCTCACACTCTGTCTGAGTTTTGACACATGGCCGTCTGTGTGGTCTTGACAGATGTACAGATTATTAATTATTAAATAACCATTAATTTATGGCTGCATTTTGATCGCGTGAATGAGGTTTTTGTGCACGTTCGCATGTCTCGCAATGATTGATAGCTGTTTTGTTACCCGTATAGATTTGACATAAATCATGAAGTAAAAATCACACAATTGCCATCCACAAAAATATAACAAAATATGTAAGTGATCTAGCTAGTCTTTATTTAAGATGTCAGTCCTTGCTATTACAGGCCTTGATATTAGTTGGCAACAGACCATTTATTTTATCAAACCATCTGTTCTAGACATGCTCTCATGCCTTTTGAAATGTCAGACTGTTATTTTTATTAAAGCTCTTGGGGTTTCAGGACAAAGTGTTTCCTGAAATTGTCATTTTTTTATCGTTTTAAAAGTAGGTATGTGCCCATTGGTGGCCTGGGAAAGAATTCAAGACAAAATAATGAATTTACAGTATGTATTTCTCCAATCCATGTCTCAGTCATCAAAAGACATGCTCATGGAATTATTAAATCTTGCGCTATGCACTTTATAATTTTACTAATTAGAACATTGTAGAAATTATAGTTTTTATATTTATTTATATATTTTAGACTGCTTCTGTACTTGATAACAAATCAATGCTTTAAAATTGCTTTGTGACTTTTGTCACAGACTGTTAGTGTCTTCATTCTTTTTTTCGGTTCAAGCTGTATTAAACCCATTACAATCCTAAATACCCACATTGCCACCTGAACAATTAGCACTTCTTTGACTCTTTTTAACCGAACTGCTGTCATTCAGCTCTGTCTGCAGTGGGACACAACATAAGAGAGGAAGTGAAGAGTGGCTGATTTAAAGAGGGTAATTTGAGATGTTTGGAGGCTGAAGAGAGCGGTTTAACCGCACAACCCAGACAAGTACATCACAGAGATGATATATTTTATGAAGGAGAGGCAGATGCATGGGCTTCATCAAAAGTACCAAAATCAATTTTAAAATCATTTTGAGTGGTTATAGTGTGCCAGAGGCAGAGTGAATGAGATTCAGAACGAGTGACTGAAAGATTTGATTTGTTGCCAGTGGAAATGGTTGCATTGTAAAGCACTCCGCATTCTCCCCTCAAGCCCTAATATGCCACATTATTCCACCAGTGTTGAACACATGTAAGTTTTATGTTCAAATCCACTATATTGATTTATGCAAACTCTAAGGGAGTTTGTGTAATGTTATGCTGTGTGTTGGGGGTTGGTGCTTTGATTACTTGCAGATTTGCACTGGTTATCCTTCTGTGGCCAACTCTGAGGAGCTGTCAGCAAACTCGGCTCATTTGAACACTGTCTGAATCGACAATCAGGGTGAAACTCCTCATGTACCGGCCATGACACCGGCCTCCCTGAGGGGAATCATACAGGCAGAGTTAAGTGTCGAGTTTCTTGAAAGAAGGTAGCCAGTGTTGTAACGAAGAGGATGTCGCCTTTATTGTGCTTGACTAGCGTTGGTGTCGATATACTGCCATGGGATGTGGCCTTTTGTACCCAGAAACATCAAAGAAATGAGTCTCTTAGCAGAAAAGGACATTTGTTTTGGTTAGACATGAGTGGATGGAGTACAAATTTCGCTTCTTTAGATTCTCTTAGTTTGCTACTGTGAGTCATTTAGCAGAATGGACTCCAGACTCTGACAGCTCCCATCACTGCCACTATGAGGTAACTTTTGGAAACGAGAAACCCCTTACGTTCCCTCATAGAAGTCGTACCAGCACAAGTGTGGATCAAAGGATTCTGCAGAGCGGTTGTTGAGTTATGGAGTGTTCACACATGATGAAAACCTCAATCCTGAGGTCTTCTAGAGTTGAGGCTTAACTTCCCACCCAGGTTAATGTTCAACAGACATCAGAATATGGTTGCTGATGGTTAAAATCCAGAAAATATTTTGAATGTGTAATCAGTCTTCCTATAAGTTCCCACAGTTCACAGCCTTTATGTGTGGGTCTTAGAAAGTCTATAGGCTCTGGTCCCCAAATCAGACTGATACTCACTCACTCACTCACTCACTCATTTTTTTATTTAGTTTCAGGCTATTGGTTTTATTCTTCATCCCTTACATTACTAATATAGCATAATTCATTTACTTGATTTATTTACTTTAGTTATTTATTTCTTTACATACTTTTTTACCAATATATTGACTAATTTATTCATTCATTTATGTATATGAAAATTACTTACATTTCAGTAGGCTATTGGTCTTAGTTTTCATTCATTTTTCAATATAATATAGCATCATCCAGCACTGATTAAAAAGTTGTATTCTGTTCAATTTATTTATATTGTAGTGCATATTTATAGTTTTTTTTTTTTTTGTTGCAAACTCCCATTTCTGCATGTTTTTGTCTTCATAATAGTTTTTAATAAACCTCGGACTGAGCGACCACACACATTTTAGCCCAGTGATTATGAGCTGTCTGTACTGGTGTCACATTGCACTGGCATCTGCCTTCTCCCACAAACACATAGATGGGCATAAAACTCACCACAGTAGGGAGAAATTCAAACCCTCTCAGTTCCCCACAGATTACACACATTCGTAGCTGTTTGCTGTCTGTGTGATCGATGACGATTGTGTATCATCTTTCGGCAGCTCCCGCTCTCAGCACTCTCTGTCTCCTGTCTTTGTCTTCCTCTTTCTTTTGTTCTCTCTTTCGAACACTTCCTCACCAGCCTTGTGCCAATTTGGAATCAGGGGAGCACACAAAAATAAATCCTCCGTTCTCAATGTCAGTGCATCTGACTGACAAATCCTCTAATAAATTGATGCCTTCTGCTCAAGGCAGAGATTAATGACAGTCATAATCAGTTAAGGTCTCTTTTTCTCTCTTTCTCTGTGTGTGTGTGTGTGTGTGTGTGTGTGTGTGTGTGTGTGTGTGGATATAAAGGGGATCCATCAACACAGTGTCCTGCAGTGATAATTGGGCAGCCTGGTTGACAGGTTAATCATGGGGTTATCATGGTTCCTGTGGATTGTGTGGATCTACCTGTCATCTGTTGGGAGGGAGAAAGCCGACTGAATCAAATCCCAAGCCCTGTTAAACAGTGCTGATTGTTTCTCGTATTGATCCTCCTTAATCTTTGTGTTGTTTTACTGGCAGGACCAAAGATAAACAGTCCAAGACCACCAAGGAAAATGCTTTTGTTTAGTACATTTTATTCATTATGAATTAGGGTCAGTGGTCCATGTCACAAATGTGATTAGTTACCTACAAATAATGCAGAATCTTATGTATTTCTCATTAAATTTACGCCACAATGTTTGACATTCATCAAAATCCTAAAATTGTATTTGACTGGTTTGAATTAAATTATGAATCCCAGATTTTCAAAGAGGTCCCAGACTTTTGGATCCCGCTGTAAATAATGGCTTGCATATTTTAAAGATGTAAATAGTAAACAATGTTTTTTAATGGTTATTTTTAATAGTTTGAAATTGTTTATAATTTGCTCAGTAAAGTACTTCTAATTATCATGTGCTGTATGCTATTCAAAAATAGTTCTTGTCAATATTCCAGCAACATATGATTTTTCATAAAGAGGTCTGTGCAAGAGTTTTTGTCAGCTTCTATAATATATAGTAATAAAAATGGTTCAGATTGTTCTTAATTTCTTCAGTAAAGTAGTTTTGTTTTTTATGTGCAAGAAAATCATGCACAATCTGCATGTATTACCATTTATTCATATTTTAGAGATTTCTTTGTTTTTCATGAAGTCTGTGCTAGAGTTTCTCTTTTTTATGTCAGCTTTACGTGTGCTAATACTTCACTGTGCTTGTTATCATTCATGCATATAATGTCAGTGCTACCTGCATCGTATTGAAAGCCCCTAATTTTGCCTTCCTGGATGGATTTTTTTTTAAATTATTTAAAATGTCACATCTACAGGCTCAGCTGCTTTATGAGTGCAATAGAGATTCATTAGGACGTGTCACAGAGCGTGGCGGCTAAGTCCTCCATCGCCTTTGGTCTATTGAGCCAAATATTCCACGCTCTTAAGCTCAATTGTATTTCTTGGTAATTACCGCTGCTTCAAAAGTCACGTCATTTTTAAGTCCATAATTCGAGGAGATGTTTTTATATCCTCTCACGTCGTGAAAAGAAAAGCAAATGAGTCGGGACGGAAATGTTATGGTTTTAAAGGGGCCTCTGCTGTATTTCTCACATGTGCACCCCTCCAGCGCTGAGCCAGGCGGTCTACATTAATGCGTTTCCCATTAGAGACCCTCAGTATTTTCTTTAGGACGTAACTGTGGAGAGAATGTTGTATACATTCAGTGAGATATTGATTTTGTTGCTGATATGGATGTCTTTGTTGTGTAAAAAGACACTGAGTGTTTGATTCAAAATTCAAAAGAACAAAGAAAGCATTAATTCTCATACACAAGTAACGTCCTGAGGGAGAACGGACACTTTATCATTTTATACATAACACTTGTAGTACATCACTCAACCTACATTATCTTAATGATATGCTGCGTATGTAGGGAGGGGGTGATGTCGTTTGCTTTGTTTCAGTTTTTTCTGCTCAGAGCAATTGGGCAACATTAGTAACCACATTCGGGTCATATTTCATTCCTATTCAAATCTTTTTGGGGGTCTGTAATTCATCACCAGTCCGGAAGCAATCTGTTTGCTTTTCCTGTGTTTCCCCTAGATAAGAGGCGCATAGAGCATTTCGCCTGCCGTGTAAAGAAAGATCGCAGTGATATGAGGACTTGTTTAGGTTCACTGTCTGCAGCGCTCTCATTGCAATGCCATTACCGGTCAGATGATACAGTTAATTTATTGTGCAGGGATGGAGGGTTTGCATGCATAATTTTGAGAAGGAGAAATGTCAGATCGTGAGGAGCTTTTCCGCATATAACTGTTTTGGTGTTTTTTACCTTCTCATATAATGTTTTTTAGTATTAAGACCATTTTCTACCTTCCCCTCCCTATTGCAGCGACATCTCTTCTCTAAAGACTTTTTTTGCCGCGAGGACAACCTGTCACTCACATGAGATCACAGCAATTGCAAACCACAATGATATAACGATTTAATCAATTCCTGATGGACAAAATCAAATCTCGCCCCACATTTTTTCTTGTTTAAGAAGCTGTTTCCTTTGGATATATACAGTGCATGACAATAGGGAAGAAAACACAACTTCCTTAAGACTTACGACCACCCAGTCGATCAAAAAAAGAGGTCATTTGCATATGTTAATGTGCTCAGGGTTGTGATGTCATAATCAGAGATTCGTTTTGATTGACCTAGTTTGAAATGTAGTTTTTATAAATAATGAGGCAAGGGAAAAGGTTTCTATGATCTGTCCCTTGAATGTTTACATTCCATCCGATTTTAATAGGATTTGAGACATATTTTTCAAATCATAGGCTGAAAAAGGAGCCCCTGCTCATTTCTCAATGCTGTTTTCCTCTTATCTGGCTCACAGATAGTATTATTACTCATGTGGTGTCTGGCTCTAGTAACATCACACCATCAGGTTCTGGAGTTTGTGTTTTATCTGGCCTCGCTTGATTTCAATAAACGGAAAGAAACCATATTTCAGAGTGGGATTTAGATAAACTGCTGCCTGCTGTGTTTATCTGTTTTGAAGTGTGTGAATTTCTCTCCGGTATGACTTTCGTGGAAGTTCTTTATCCGTCAGTATTTGATGAAATGGACATTTCTGCCACTCAATATGTAGCAAAGATTCCCCATGCACGAGTTAATAGATTACTGTGATCCAGCAGTACGTCTCGCCAGCGGGTAATATCTCTCTTTCTCCATCTTTCTCTGCTCTGTCTGTCTCGTTTCCTCCCCATTTTAGTCATTATCTTCAATCACTCTCTTGTCAACTCTAAGTGAATGTAGTTTGCAGTTTTCAACCCATTTTACATCCATAATGTCACATTTCCAAGTAAAACCAGGTGTTTAATGTGATGATAAATGTAGAGCAGGTTTTATCCATCAGGCGTTGATTGGATCATGAAAAGTGGGGATCTCTGAAGCTGAAAAGTATAAATAATATTTATTAATTCTAAAATGATAATTTAAAATGATTTTAAGAACTTGAAGTTTCAATCTATTGGTTAAATGCAAGGAATTATGGGAAGTCAACAATGACACATACTGTACACATACAATGGTTGCCTTTCATTCTCCTCACATAATACAGTCCAATTAAGTCCAAGTGTTTATCTGTTTTTAAAGGGATATTTTGAAGAATCTTGGTATTCAAAGAGTGGCTGGTCCCCATTGTAAAAAAATACTATGGAAGTCAATGGAGACCAGAAACTATTTGGTTATCGACATTATTCAAAATACCTTATTTTGTGTTCAGTAGAAGAAAGAAATTCAGAAAAGTAAATGATGACAGAATTTTCATTTTTGGGTGAACTATCCCTTTAATACTCAGAACTTAAACATATTGTTGGCTGATAAACTGCTTTAAATGCTCTGAATTAACACAATTAACACATAATGACAACGGGCATAATGTTTGTACTGGATTTTTTTTTTTTTTTTGAAAGTTATATTCACCTGTCTGAAAACAAGACTTGTCTAAGTATGTTCACCTTGGTCCATCAATGTACATAATCAAGAGTATAAAGTATATAAAATTGCATTTAGTGAGATGTAAACATTTGAACCTTTTAATTTAAAGCTTTAAAGGTTTTTTTATTTTATTTTAAATTTGTAGCGTTAGATATTTGAGTAAGTTGAATCCCAACACTTGCATCTAAAAGTGGAATTCGGTATTTTCTCTTTAAAAAAATCCTGTCTTCATCAACATGTAATGAATTTTTTGGATAGCCTATAGGCTGCGAAGCATCCACTCGTTCTATCCTTTCGTAGACTGGGAAAATTGCCGTTCAAATGCAGCCTCTGAATTGGGAGTTTGGGACGCAGCTAATGTCCATTCTTTCTTGCCTAGCTCACTGAATATTTTATAGTGGAACAAATGTCAGATTACATTCAAACCATAGCAGATTTGGAATATGTACATGCCTTGTTAGCTTTCACTGCTCAGTTAGCTTATGTGGCATTGTATAGGAAGAGGTATAGTTGCGGGACACAGCTGGTCGATTTGCCAATTAGTGAACATCCTGAAAACTGTTACAAAGAGAGGCCAGGGAGGAATGGATGAAGAGCACAGATGAAGAATAGAATGTGATCAATTAGGTCTAGGCTTTTCTCTTTTTGCCTTTATTGTCTGTTTTGTTCTGTTTCTTCTGAGTTGTGTGTCTTTTAATGACTAGTCTGGGCCAGTCAAACAGTGAAAGAGCACCAAAAGATCCTGCTGTTCTTAATTTGTGGAATTGCACATTTCACTTTCACTCTTGTCCCCCACTGTAGTCTGAATACATTCAACTGTCTTCTCCTCTAGCAGATGGGAGCTTTTTAGGTCACTATGACATCCAGCTTACCAGCTTACCTTACTCGTGCTGATAACACAAGACATGTATCATACAGATGCAAAACCAGAGCAAGATTGGGAAAGACAGAGTGAGAATTTGTTTACTAGAGTAAAAATGACTATAGCATGGATACTTTTTGTATGAATGGCATTGCATTAGATTTTAACATAAAATCAAATGACATTTATTTTAAGGTACTTTTTAAAATGTGTGTTAGGTTAGGCCTACATCTGTATTTAATCTTGATGGAACTGAAAACTTGGGACAAGTCAGTTAAAGTAATGGTAAAAAAAGAAGAAAAAAAGCTAGTTTATATACCTACAGAATGCATTAAATGTTTAATTCCTCAATCTTATATAATATAATATAATATAATATAATATAATATAATATAATATAATATAATATAATATAATATAATATAATATAATATAATATAATATAATATAATATAATATATGGGGAATGGAGTCGTATCATCTATGATCATTAGAGGCACCAGACCGCAAAAGTACCATCAAATTAGCATCAGTCCCTGGGGTGGTTCTTCTTTTGATTTGTGCGATAAGGCAATGACAGACATGGTTTGTTGCTGGGAGAAACGGGCACTGTCAGAATTTAATCAAGGCCAACATTTATCACCGCTGAGCAGACACTGTAGACATTAGCTTTTAATTAACTCCTCATACTCAATTATCGTCTATTCAGACAACAGAAGATGTGGATCAGGATATGCAGCTGATAATATTTCACTGCCTAGTTATGTTTCTGTAATGTAGGTTTTGAACATGTATTTGTGTTGAAATGCAATGCAGTTCGGATCAAGGCACTGGTGCCCTGTTGGGTGGCCCTATAAATCTAGTTTTAACTGTATTTTATGGCAGCCATTTATGTTATGAAAACTATCACTGTTAAAGGCTCCAGTCATTGCCTGGTAAGAGCATTTGCGCTCCATTCACATTTTATATGTAGAGAAGGCTTTCATATATATTTTCATTAAAAGGATCTCAATAGAGGGCCAAGAAACACTTCAACCTCACACTTTTCCAGATGTGAACTCCACATCCATCACAGCATTCAGACGGTGAGACTCTACAGGTTCTGGACTATGAGAAGTGATTAAATCAGGGCTTTCTCAGGCTTTTACAGTAGCAGGTTTGCAGACTCTGGAAAGTATTTTTGTTGTCCTTCAATTTATTAAAATTCAAATATAAAAAAGATAATATAATATACAATAAAATAACATGTGTTTATGGAAGTAGTTTCTAGAAGTTTTAAGAGCATTAAATACCTGCTCACAGCTACTTTAATTACTTGATTAGGCTTGATTATTTAAAACTGTCAGAGCTTTAAAGTTGTGAAGTACTCTAGTCTGAAATACTGCCTGATTGACTGGACTGCAGTGTTTTTATAAGACATTGATTTCCTTTAACTGTAGTTTTCTCTGTGGCTTCCTCTACCACTGGAGCTCTTATGGTCTTCATCCATCATGTAGCTAACAAGGCTTCTTTGTGCTGAGTGAAATGACTATTCCATTAGCATGACATCGCTCTGGGATTAGCCCAGATGGCTCCTACTGGAGATCGATGTCAGTTCTGGTGTAGTGAGGAAGCTCTCAGATCAATTGTCAAAGTGAGAAGTATCACAGATACTCATTGGGTCTGCTCAGATCATTAAAATGATTTAAAATCAGTGCTGTTTGTGTGAGGGCCGTCAGTGCATGACAGGTTTTTGTGTTGGGGTCTGTTTGAGTTTGAATGTTAGCATTCTGAGTCAAAAGCAGAATGCAGTATATCTGTATTTATTTTTTTATTTTTTAATCATATGTCTGATCAGTGTTTTTTTTTTTTTTTTTTTTTTACTTTTGTGTGTATGTGTGTGTTCTGCAATGTGTTGTGTAGAACTTCTCTTTTTGTTGTAGCTGTTGTTGAGCTAATCAGAAGTATTCTCTGAGCAGATGAATGTGTCTAGCACTGAAGGACACTGCTGTTTCCCTGCTCCACCCCACTTGGCCAGCGTCTTTGATGGGTGGAAAAAAAGTATGTGTTCTCTGATTGGCTGTTATACGTTTTTGCGCTCATGAATGGGTTCCAGTAGACAAGAGGGAAAAATCTTAATCAAGATCTTGTTAAAAGCTCATGCCAGAGTTGGCTTTAACATCTGGCCGGCTGTGAGTGCCTGGTGGCTTTGATCACTGCCTCTTTACTTCAGTTTGGCATTTGTTAACTGCTTGACCCTATAGTAGATGCCTTTAACATGAATGTATATTGATGGTGGTATTGAATTTATTATTGCTGGATAAAAGATTCCCTTTAACTGTGTAGTGCTGCACTGTCTGTCAAAACAATGCAATTATTAATTCTGAAATAATTCACATACTTCAATTTGATACATCAGTCAGAGGTTTTATTCTTCTTGTAATTAAATTCTTACAAAGACATATTGCTTGCAAATCTAATTTCAAGCATTTAAGCATAAGCTTTCAGATCACAAGAAACATAAATTTGGTCATTTTTTTCCTAAACATTTTACTAGTAATGTATATGTTGCGTTTCAGATGGATGACAGGTGATATTGAGGCTGATTAAAAGTGGAGCGCACAGTGATTTGTTGTGGTGATGTTATAGCTAGAAGCCATATGGGAGAAAGGATCAGTTGGATCAGGCATTTCTGCTATAATGAGTTTATGATTTATATCATATGTTGTGTACCATAACACAACACTGATGCCTTTTCTCCTCACTGAAATATGGGTTGGATGTGTGGATGCAAGTTCAAACCCTTATAAAAATCTGAAATATCAAGAACACCTTAAGAAATCATAGTTTTTAGTGAAAGCAACAAATGAAAATGTTATGTTGTGGAGATGTTTATCGCATATTAAAACCATCTTATGCTTTGCTTTATGGGCTAATGGGTGTTATACACTTGGTCTCTGCTAAAACAAATTGGGAACTCTTGCCAGTATGAATTAAATGAAACAAATCCACCATTTGTGAATGCAGTGACATTTTATGAGTGTGTTGTTTAAAGTGTGTTGTTTATGAGTGTGTTGATGCCAATTTCCCCCAAAAAATGTTTTCTATAGAAAGTTTGATTACTTGCCAACATGTGATTCTGTTGGGAAAACATCAGTATTTAATGCTTTGTTTAGGTCAATAGCAGTTGTTTTAGTTCATTTATTTTCTAAGACAAGTCAACCACCTAATTGCTTTTCATTAGTGAGTTTGTTAAAACCACAAACACAAGGATTGCACACATCTCTGTTGGGACAGGTTTAAAGTGATTAAGACCTTGTCCCACAGCTGTGCCCCTAAAATACTCTGGCTCTATGATTTGCCTGTAATCTTGTTAGCGTCAGATTAACACCACAGCCGTGTTTCCCTGTGCAGGGATTGAAAGCCACTCCATCCCTCTTCAGTACTTTGCGCTAATCTGTAGCTGTTGGAATACCCTCTCTGATTTAATTATATAAATATTAACTTTTGCTGATGTTGTTGTTGTTATACAGTATTTTTATTTACTTTATTATTATTATTATTATTATTATTATTATTATTATTATTATTATTATTATTATTATTATTTTTAGCATTCCACCATGAATGGTGCATTTTAAAGCAGTGTCAAGTTTGACTGGAATTGGTCTAATTACATAGGACTGATTAGTTGTTTTTGCGACACACCGACTAGTTGATTTGGAAAATAGGTACAATATGTTGTGCATCTTTAATAGGCAGTCAGTATATAACTTCACTGTATACCCTAAACTACACGCTTAATCTGATTACTTTCATAGCACCGGCTGCGTTGGAAATGAAAAATGACTGCACATCCAGCCGCCCTCACATTTAACTGCATTAACCTTCTGAACTCCCAGTGACTGAGTGGCTTTGTAGGGCGGCTCACCAGTGATTTATAGAGATTATAAACACTGAAAGCTGAAAACATTAAATGTATGAGATGTAAAGTGTATTGCCACTGAGCAAGGGTAGATACTCCAAGATACAACTGCATTTTTCCAGTCCCTCGAGGTGACGAATGACACATTTCGGATTTTAGGAAAACATAAATTTACAGGCCGTCATCCTTCTCAAGGTCCACAGATAAACCTCATACAAAACAACCAGTTTTCTCAGGCGCTGCTTATATTTGGACTAAATAAGGGATGGCAAGTGGAGGCGTAGACCTTGCTTTAAAACTTAAATATTTTGGAGACGCTCAAGTGGCCTGTGTCACAGCCGTCTACCCATGAGCATCTTCGGTTATATAAATTTGATTGGACCACACAAAATCTAAACACACAGGGTACGTTTGTTTGTCTCTCTGTCAATTGCATCTTTGCTTTTGAGTGTGTTTGTAATAGTTTTAATACAGCAGTGCATAGTATTTGCTAATACCTTCAGTCATGACCTCAGAGTAAAGCTGCTCTTAATGGACCACACTATATTCACAGTAATCTGATTTGCTGTGGCCCAGTTAGAACAAGATTACCTTATAAACAGATGTACACAACATAAGCAACTACATAAATCCAGATAAGTGTTAATAAGTGTACAATTGTTTGCAAACACTGTGGTCCATTTACAAAAATTGCAGGATCTACACTGTGGAAATGCACAAAGGGCAAAGCAGATGCTTGTAATGTGTGGCGAATAATGACCCATTGGCACTCATTTAAAATGGGTAAGGAAAGTGATGGTTATTTTATGTTAGGTGTTATTTGTAGTAACAGTGACGTTTGTGGTATGCATCATCTGATATGTGATGATCAAGGTACTAAGCTGAGACCTCACTGCAGGGGTCATAGCGTGATGACGGCCGCCGATCTCTTCACTTTCCCAGCATTGTGTTTCCTGAGTCGAAAACAAGTGCAGGCTTTCTCATGGAGTCACAGAGAGCTCTATAGACAGAGATTTGGGTCACAGGAAACTGCTCCACTTGTACTGAGGGCCTGATGTATTAACTGCCACTACAACACCGACTGAAAATGTATTAATCTTATTTTTTTTATTAGTATGTATTTTTGTTAGATGTTTATTGCACTCCACATTACTTCCTTCTAGCTATTGTAATATTTCCCCTCTGAATTTCTTTTGTTTTATTTAATTTTTTTATTAGATTTTTCTAAGGATAAAACTATTTTCGCCTCACTTTTCATTCTTTTGTACTCTGAGTGATAAAGCAAAACTGCATGTGTTCAATTCCCTGTGGCCTTGCATCTCGATCTTGCCCTTTGGAAATCATTCTAATTTAAATATTTAAATCAGCTGCCCTCCCACATCATTGCCAATCATGAATGAAAAGAATACATTAAACTGGCGAACACATTAAGAAAGCGCATATATATTGTGCTTCTGTCACTGTCTGGATAGCAGGATGGCTTTATTTAATGCATGGTGAAACAGGCACTGTTACTAATTTCCGTTCTTATAACAGGGAAAGAAAGCATTAGAATTGCATTGTATTGGAATCAATGGCATGTATGTATGGATGTATTATAAATAAATACAAAAATTATACCTGCATAAATTGATTATTGTTAATATATTATTTTATTATGACTGATCGTTTTGTAACAAAACAAACAATGGTAATAGTATTGGGATCCAAGTGATGACTGAAATCTTTCATGTTACTGTTTGTGAAGTATATGTGTGAAATAGACAGATTAATGGAGTCAGATAACATCTTTAAACTGTAAAGATGTTTGATGCTGGGTCTGGTCTGGTGGCATCCTCCATTAATTGTTATAAATAAACATTAAAAACGTGCATGAAGCAGAGAAGTTTCATGCCACTTTTATTGTTAATGCTATTCTAAATGTCTTTTTCATGCAATATGGCTCCTATTTTTCATGTTACCTCTTTCTCCATCTTTAGCCGAGCAATCAAAACCAACCAAGACCTCCTGCCGGACACTCCATGGACGAACATCCTGTACGATGACTTCTGGGGCACTCTGCTCACCCACAGCGGCAGCCACAAGTCCTTCCGCCCCCTCTGCACCCTCTCCTTCCGCCTCAACTACGTCCTGGGTGGTCTGGACCCCCGGGGCTACCACCTGTTCAACGTGGGCCTGCACTGCTGTGTCACTGCACTCTTCACTGCATTCTGTGGCCTTCTACTGGGTGGAGGACCGTGGAGCCTGCTGGCGGGACTGCTCTTCGCCTCTCATCCCATACACACCGAAGCGGTAGCTGGGGTGGTGGGGCGAGCAGATGTGGGAGCAGCGTTTTGTTTCTTATTGTCCCTGCTCTGTTACACCCAATACTGCCGTCTAAGGCCCAACGCAACACACTCAAGCGGGGGTGTGTGGCAGGCAACGCTGTGGCTGGCCGGGAGTCTGGGTGCTGCTGCGGCGGCCTTGCTGTGGAAGGAGCAGGGAGTGACTGTTCTGGCCGTGTCAGCCGTTTATGACCTCTGTGTTGTGCATCGTCTACGACTCCGGCAAGCAGTGACGATGGTGCTGAAGGTGAGATCTGATTCTCATTGTGTAGATCTGCTCCAAATCCAAATGAAAATGCAATAGCGGCACCAATGTGATAGAAACAAGGTCCTGAATCTTAACGGGCTGAATTTCTTATACTAACATAAAGTCTCCATCTTGGAAAACCTGTAGTTTTGTAATGCTAGAAAATCCCTTTCACACCAAGGACGATAACTATAATGAAAGATATTGCTGATAAAGGATAAAAACAATGACAGCCAATCAGAATTCATACTGCTTTAAAAAGCTCAAAGATTTAAAGTGACAGACGACAAAACTGTAACGTGCTAATATTTCTGTGGACACTAATATAGCTACCGTTATAGTTATCATTCTTGGTGTGAACGGGCCTTTACCCTAGAAAATGTGAATGTTTTAGTGTAACGTTATAATACAACTTAAGTAAAGTAAGTAAAACCTGTAGACCAGTCAGGTAATTTTCTATAGCAAAAAACAGTCAAAAAAGGCTGGGGGGCAATTATTATTAGTTTCATCTGAGGTGCAGTACATTTCTAAAACTGATTTTTCATGAATGTGTGGGCACTTAAAATATTTATTGCATCATCACTGTCTTAATAATTTTTGCAAAAAATAAATAATGACTAATGTCTATGCAAACCTTGAAACTAGACAAAGGTTTTCATATAAAAGGGATAGCCTGTTAAGATGAATTACCCTATTAAACCAACAAATGGCAAGTATTACATGATGGAAAGTTCCATTTACTGTAGTAATACTACACATTTAATTCCATTTAGCTGTACAATGATTTTGTGGGAATTATCACACTTACACTCATGATCTGTTCAGTATAATATGCAGAACTAATCTTTAAATGTCACTTTTTATCAATATGATGATAAATGAGAATTTTTGCAGCTCTCCTCCACCCTATTTCAGACAATAATGTAAGAGTAATCTTACCAGTCCAGACTGTACACCGATGCCAACCCCGCAGCACATCTGGGCTCTTTATCATGGCCTCTCTGCCCGTGTCTCCGGCTTTTCTTGCTGGTAATCATGAGGTGCGCGAGAGGGGCGACAGCGAGAGATTACAAACTCTCCAGACGGCCACGAGCGCATGGGAACGCAAACAGAGGGAGAAAAAGAGGATGAGGAGGAAGAGAGGAAACCATGCCCTCACTTCCTCTCTTTCTCTTTATCAAAGCACTTTCTCGTTCACTCTTATTCCCGTGGTGGAAAACCGGCTCATTGGCTTTCAGTGTTTCACGGGCCTCATTAAATGCAGAAGGAATGGTCAACAATAAAAGATCCCAAAGGATCTTCCGAAATGGTTTTTGAACAACGAGGAGGCACTGACTTTGCATATTTAATGCCACGGGTCTCAGACTTTACATTTATGCGGTAATGAATGCGTATCAGGGTAATGAAAAGAGATAGGGTGCCCTCATTGATATTCTAGAGGCTACAAACACCCATGATATATGATATTGCTTTGATTTGAGCTGAATGCAGTGTGAGTCTAAAACAATACGCTGTAGATTAGTTTTGAGGTTGGGCATACGAGCGCACAATGCAGATAGAGGGCAATTTTTCATCTCATTTGCTCTCTAATCAGGCTGAGATGAGATAAAGCTCGTGTGATTGTCTGGAATGCGTTCTGCCCTTTTTCTGCATAGCAATGGTGCACGTGGCTGCTGGTTTAGCGCAGGATCTCCACACCCTCAGTCAACCTGTCTTAAGGCCAATTCACACTGCACTGACAGATGGCAACAAACACTCTGTCGGGTTCTGGTTGGCGCTTATTTTTGCTGATTGAACATATTTGCTGTTTGCTTGGTTGAATGTCTGAGAAGTGACGTTCTGTAATCTGGTTATTGTCCGCATCGGTCAGCGTCTGTCGGTGCAGTGTGAATTGGTCTTTATTCAGAAAAAAGAGAGAGTTTGATTGGAGGGAATAGTTCACTTAAAAAATTAAAATTCTTTCATCATTTACTCACCATCAAGTTGTTTCAAACCTGTATGAATTTCTATCTTTTGGTGAACACTAAGGAAGATATTTACATACATTGGCTTCCATTGTAGGAAAAAAATACTATGGAAGTCAATGGGGTCCATCAACTGTTTGGTTACCGACATTCTTCAAAATATCTTCCTTTTTGTTCTGTAGAAGAAAGAAATTCATACAGGTTTGAAACAACTTGAGGGTGAGTAAATGATGACAGAATTTTTAAGTGAACTATTCCTTTAAGGGGGAAAATACAAAAAGATGGATGACTGATTAGAGTTAAATGAATCTTTCCAGCTTCACAAGAAATGTTTCATAGTCTATTTAAGGTAATTCAATGATGACACACACAATATTTTGGCTCATTTGTCTTAATGCTGTGCGGGGAGATTTTCTCATAAACAGTCAACAAATTGATTAATGTGGCGGCAATGGCATTTATGCTGTGACAGGAAATTCAGCTGTGAAATGATGCTGTGGATCTCACATTTCCTAAACACCGATCATGCATCTTAAAAGTATTTATGTTTAGACTACAGTAGGTTCACTGGTTGAGATATTATATGATGCTCCTACATTTTCCTTGATATTAAAAACTGAAAGATTCTGATTAGATTTGGATGGTTTCCCAATAGTAAACCTACAGTCTTCCTAATTGTGAGTGCAGTGATGAGCAGCAGCTAAAACAAGCTCCTCCTCTGTCCTCTTAAAGAACTGCAGCGTAATGAGTTCACTTCATCAACATCCTCCAACGCCCTGACTATTTCTATCTGGATTTTGCATGAAATGCTGAGGTCATTTGTTGTGTTTTATGCATGAGTTTTATTTGTTTAGTTACTAAATTGAAACATGACCTTATGCACAAACTTTATAAGCAGAGAAGAAAACTGCCATGACATTGAGGATAACTGCGTTTTGTCTGATGATTGTTCTTTACATCTTCGCTGTAAGGTCTTTATGGTATCTCCAATCTAAGATTGATTTTACAGTTTGGTACAAAAGAGCACGAACACAAACAGGTGATGAAATAGAGCTCATTCAGTTCAACCATATCTGAACTGTAGATTAAAGTGTCACACTCAGTGGAAGCAGAGGATCTATCGTGGCTTTAGCCCATAAGTTTCTGACCCATTGTGTGTGAAATAAAGAATCGATATTCGTGGCATCTAATTTCCCCAGTCTTTGAGCTTGACTTCCCCAGAATGCACTCTGTCAATAGTCATGCTGTGCCCAAGAGGCAATTATACAAGAAAAGATTTTTCTTTTCGCTCAAAAGACTGTTATATGCTGTATAAATCCAAAGGGGTGTTTTTTTCTTCTGGTACTTTTATGCACCAGGGGATGTCTATTTATATATTTTATTATATTTCATTTTTAAAATGTTACATGGTCTCATTAAGCAGGTTTGGGAATATTTTTTCTACTTTTCAGACTTTTTATGTATACATTTGTCCCAGACTTTCAATCGTACATATGTAAAACTATGGTAAACAAACAGTGACATATACGTAAAACATTTCAATATTTATAAAGAGACAACAGTGTCAGTGAAGAGCATGCTTGAAAAAAATCATTATTTTTATTTTGTCACTTCCAATCAAGTTGTAATTTTGTCATTATCAAAAATCTGTGATCATGTTATTGTGGTCTTTTTATGGTACATAAAATGCTAGCTATGAGCTTAGCCATAACTCCTTAGAATAGACTTAGAAAGACAAATTTTTTCTTGAAATGTTAATGTAATTTCCATCATAATCATTTCAAAATGTGATTAAACACAATACATAACTGTAGATGTGGTGGACATTTTCATTTGTAAAAACAACAACAAAGGAATAGAAACAAAGTCAAAATGTAAAATGATCCATTTTGTTCTCTTCATTTTCTAGAGGAGGAACATGACCTTGTTGGTCAGTTTAGCCTGGCTGGTTGGTTGGGGAATGATTCTGCTCACAGCTCGATTTTACTGGATGGGCAACAAGCCGCCAAACTTCTCCAACTCAGACAACCCAGCAGCCGACTCGCCTCACTCCCTGACCAGAGCGCTTACGTTCCTGTACCTGCCAGCTGTCAATGCCTGGCTCCTCCTCTGTCCTGACAAGCTCAGCTTTGATTGGTCAATGGATGCCGTTCCTCTGCTCAGATCCATCGCTGATTGGAGGAACCTTCAGTCGGTTATGTTTTACTCAGGATTTTCTCTCCTGGCATGGTTTGGCCTGAGAAGCTCATTGCTGCACTCCACAAAAATCAGTGAAACCAATGGAAAATCCTATGTGAGCAATGGAAAGTCTGCAACTAACGGATATAGTCATAATCACAATGACAACCACTACAGGGACTCGAATTCTCCTAAAAGAAATGGTTATCACAAACCTCTCAAAACCTCTCAAAAATCCCTCGCAGGCACAGAGAACGTGGTGGTCTTTTCCCTCGGGCTGCTGGTTTTGCCCTTCGTCCCAGCCACTAACATATTCTTCTATGTGGGCTTTGTAGTGGCCGAGCGAGTGCTGTACATCCCCAGTATGGGCTTCTGTCTGCTCGTGACCGTGGGGTTTAGGAGCATGTTCATGCGCTGTAGGTTGAGATGCTCCAGAGCGCTCCTGCTGACCTGTGCTTCAGGCCTGGTGCTTCTCTACAGCCTGAAGACTGTGAGGAGGAACCAGGACTGGCAGAGTGAAGAAATGCTGTACAGGTCTGGCATTGCTGTCAACCCTGCAAAAGGTGGGTTTAAAGAGCTTGTATTCTGCAATATCAGATATATTACCTACAAAATAAATATTCTAGTGAGATTTCATGTTTCCCTTAGCTTGGGGCAACCTGGGTAATGTCCTGAAGAACCAGGGAAAGATGGCTGAGGCAGAGAGGGCGTATAGAAATGCTCTTTATTACCGGGGCAATATGGCTGATATGCTCTACAACCTGTGAGTACAATATCTTGGTAACACTTTACAATAAGGTTCATTAGTTAACATTAGTTAACTACCTTAGGTAACATTAACTAAGAATTAACAATACTTCTAGAGCATTTATTTATCTTAGTTTATATTAATTTCAACATTTACTAATACATTCAAATCAAAAGTTCTATTTATTAACATTAGTTAATGCACTGTGAATTAACATGAACAACGAACAGCTCTATTTTTATTAACTAACATTAACAAAAAATCATAAATACTGTAACAAATGTATTGCTCATTGTTAGTTCATGTTAGTAAATACATCAACTAATGTTAACTAATGAACCTTATTGTAAAGTGTTACCAATAACTGTCTTTGACCTGGTTTTTTATATCTACACCACACTGTCTGAATGTTGTTGCATCAAAAAAAAAAAAAAATATCTAACCAAGTTGTTCAGAAAACAAATGATGCTAGATGTTTCTGATGTGTTCAGGGTTCTAACTTCACCTTTCTGAGTCTTTTTTTATTATTATTATTTTTTAACAATGACATAACCATACTTTACATCTCAATGTGATTCCCCCCCATTTAATTAAATTTAATTTAATTTCTGTTCATTTCTGTCTCTGTCTATGACCAGAAATAAGCAAACAAAGGGATGACTTAACAGCTCTCACACTCTCTCTCTCTCTTTGAGTGTTTTCAAAATTTGGGGAGTTGGTTTTGTCAAGGTCATACAGCACTTTATCTGAGCCAGTTTTCCATGGAAACTGACATAATCCACTGAAACATGACTTTTGCAGGGCAGCAGACATGAACAGATGTACAAAAAAGGAATATGTGCCATTATATTAATTCATTGATTTTTAACTATTTTATAGTACATTTAATTCTTATAAAGGTGGCCCCAAAATAAAAAAGTTAAAACATACTTTGTGAGGGGAAAGTCATAATTAGCATTCAGAAAACTAAAGTGGGAGGTTGAGGAGCAGTGCAAGTATTTGCCGTATCTCTCTCTCAGGGCTTGTGTGTGTGACGGGGATTTCATTAGTCATTAGTCCTGATTTGCAGGCATGAAAGGAAGTGTGAAACACCTCTAACACTCATTAACCCTGGAGAGGAGAAGAAAACCCTCCATGTTTCATTGTCACGTTTTGGTCCTTGCACAAACTTATATGTTCATATTGCTTCACACATCATTTCTCAAGCTTAAAACCTGTGTGATTTTATTTCATCCAGTGGTTTGCTGCTACAGGAGAGGGAGCGATTCTCTGAGGCTCTGCATTACTATAAACTGGCCATCGGGAGCAGACCGACTCTGGCCTGTGAGTTCAACTCTTCAGTTTCACTTAGTTCACCATTTTGACCATCAGAGTCAGTCTCTTACTTGTGTCCTGATTTTCACAGCTGCATACTTGAACGTGGGCATCATCCTGGTCTCCCAGGGGAATATCGAAGAGGCCAAGCGCACATTCCACACTTGTGCGGACATCCCTGATGAGAATCTGAAGGACCCTCATGCCCACAAGAGCTCCGTCACCAGCTGCTTGTACAACCTGGGCAAGATGCTACATGAGCTGGGCCAGCATGAGGTACAGCTCAGCTCATTCATTGAGGATTGATTGAAATCTACATGCATAACCCAGTTTAGATGGATCCGATGTTCTTGTATGAATTGTTGGTTGTTCATACTTTACAGTTCTTTTTGTCACATTATTACAGACTGTTTTTGTTTGTCGTATAGGAGGCACTTTCAATTTATAAAGAGGCTGTGCAAAAGATGCCACGACAGTTCGCACCGCAGAGTTTGTACAACATGATGGGTCAGTGTTTATTTCTCAGTTGAACTACATTCAGATGTATTTTATGTATGTACCTGTACATATCTATAGACCAATGTAAAATTGAGGTTGTGTTTTTTTTCCAGTGGAATCACAATATATTAAATGTAAATTTATAAATTCTCATTCTATCTATCCCAATTCATCCCGTCCCATCCATCCAATCTATCCATAAAAATATTATACCTAAAGACCAGCCCTATGACTTATTATACTGTTTTGATATTTTCCCCCTGCAATTTTAGATTTTCCCCTCTTATAGACAACCTCATAAACATGCTCCGTTTAAGATTTCAAATATGACCTATAATATATTTTTAATGTTCTACAACCCGTTCAGTTTAATCACACCACTATCTTGCTACAGCTGCTTTACAACAGAATTTGAATTTGTCTCATATTTCATATTTGATGACGTCTGCATCATTAATTATGTTACCCGTTTATTACTGTGAAGCTGAATTGAAATAATTTCTATTGTATAAAACGCTAGTTATTTGTAAAACCATCCCAAATAATGTTTTGTCACGCCTGGAGATGTGACTGGAATCTGATACATAGATAATGTGTCCTTGCATTACTGAATCAGTATCCGGAGATGTGATGAGTTTACATTTATGCCCTTGTCAGACGCTTCCAAAGACTCTTTGGAATCCATTCAAGGTGTACTTTTTTCTTTTCTTTTTTTTTTTTGTATATGCATTTCCTTGGAATCTAACCCATGACCTTAATATAGCAAGTTTAACTTGTAGTCTTTTGAAAGCTCAGTTGCTTACAGTTACAGTTATGCTTATGGTTTCTGTCCCTTGTATGATACTGTCATTATCAGTCTCATACCATGATGGACTGTTGTTTTTGGGGCATCAGGCAGTTTAGAACATTTTTCTCTATACATTTCAAACATAGTGCTCCAGAGGTTTAATGTCAACTCTAAGCATAATAACTAATCCAACGACATATGCTTTTCTTTGCATTTGATTTGTCGGCATGAAGTCCAGGGAATTCTAGGTAATTTTGGATGTCCTTCTGACTTTGGTCCACAGGTGAGGCGTATATGAGGCTGAATAATCTAGAGGAAGCGGGACATTGGTACAGAGAGTCACTGAAGGCCAAACCAGACCATGTTCCTGCCCACCTGACATATGGAAAACTGCTGTCTATCATGGTGAGTCAACTTGACAAGTTACCCTTTTTGTGTTTGTGAGCTTTTCTTCTGTCACAAACACAAAAGTGTCTGAGCCCACATTGAAAACAAATAAAAAGATTTTGAAAATCAATTGACATGGTGTTTATTTATTTCTTGTTTATCCATGAATCCATTATTCCATCCATCCCATCCCTTCCATCCACTTCATTCTATCCATGATCCATCCCATTCTAGCGCTTCCATCCATTCCATCCATCCATGTTGTTGTTATGATTATTATCATATTGCTACTACTACTACTACTACTACTACTAATACTACTACTATACTACTAATACTACTACTACTACTACTACTAATAATAATAATAATAGTAATAATAATAATAATAATAATAATAATATTGTACCACAAGTGACAAATTGTACATAAAAAAATAATAATAAAAAATAAAATAAATTAATTATTAATAATAATAATAATAATAATGCATTTTACCTAAATAATCATAATAATAAATATATTATTAAATAGAATAGGTTAAATATAAGCTTTTTCACTAGTGGTCTCAAACTTTTGCTGCTATATTTTTTACAGACTGTGGTTGCTATTAAATTTTCATTATGAATGTAAAAACCTAAAGCTAAATGGATTTGTGAAAGCGTAATTAAATATTAAATCCATTTAGTTTGATTTCAATCTACAAATGGGGAGATGAAGTGGAAAGAGGTATCCAAAGATGGATCTGGTTATCAAAATCATTTGCCACATAATCCATTATTCCATCCATCCCATCCCTTCCATCCACTTCATTCTATCCATGATCCATCCCATTCTAGCGCTTCCATCCATTCCATCCATCCATGTTGTTGTTATGATTATTATCATATTGCTGCTACTACTACTGTACTACTACTACTAATAATAATAATACTACTAATAATAATAATATTGTACCACAAGTGACAAATTGTACCTAAAAAATAAATAAATCAATAAATAATAATAATAATAATACATTTTACCTAAATAATAATAATAATATATTATTAAATAGAATAGGTTAAATATAAGCTTTTTCACTAGTGGTCTCAAACTTTTGCTGCTATATTTTTTACAGACTGTGGTTGCTATTAAATTTTCATTATGAATGTAAAAACCTAAAGCTAAATGGATTTGTGAAAGCGTAATTAAATATTAAATCCATTTAGTTTGATTTCAATCAACAAATGGGGAGATGAAGTAGAAAGAAGTATCCAAAGATGGATCTGGTTATCAAAATCATTTGCCACAGATGACCCTTCATGAGACTCTTAGTGTTGAGGAAAGAAATAATTGCTTCGTCCTTGAGAGGAACATTGACACAAAAACATCTCCCAGACATCAACGGCAACATCATTTTGTTAATAATGAAGCCTGTCTTTTCAGATTTTCACATTTTTATTCCACCCCTTTCACTATCCCATCTCTCCCTGCATACGAAATAACCCTCTCTGATGATGTAAATGGAGAAGGGGTGATGAAGAAAGGTCGAGCAGCTGCATCCCCCCCAGGACGTGATATCTCATATCCTCCTCCTAATCTGATTTGGGTTTGTGTCTCGGCACGGCTGGTCAAGAGTGCAGACTTTTGCCTCAAACCTGTTTGCTCACTTTAACCCCCCCCCTCCCCACACACCACCAACCCCCACTTGGCCTGTCCACTTAATACACACAGATTAAAACCGGTTATTACCCCTCAAGCACCGTGCTTAATTTAATTACTCTTTCCTTCTTGAAAACAGGTTATTGGTGAACTTTTGACCACCTGTTGAAGAACTACAGCATATTAGCTGGCTTTCTCTGTCAGACGGTCAGAACAGCATCAGACAAAATGACTGAAGTTATGTCATGATGTTCCTCACAAGACCATTTTTGTCAGATGGCCAAAACGTGAAAGATTCAGGACATTTACTTCTGTTTCCTTTTCCGTTTAGCCTTGTATAGAGTTTAGCAGTCTGTTTTTGAACTTGAAGGTTCTAAGGTTTGTTTTACATTGAAAATATGTCCTCGAAAAGCTAATTTAACGCTTTAGTCAACAGATTAAATCGAGGTCTGGGGCTAAAACAATAGCTTTTTTTGTATTTACACTTTTTGGATTCAAATCTGCAGGTATTTAGTGGTTTTTGAAACCCTGACTTCAAGTATTATAGGCCTATACATTTGCTAAACGCTCTTGGACATAGTTGAATGCTTTTCAGGAACCGCGGCCAATGAGAGCATGAAATGCTACGGCTTTCCAAGCGATTTCTTTATCCTCTTATCTGAAGTGTTTGCCACAAAACTGTTCAGTGAAGCAAGCCTAATATAACCTCTCTGCTTATGACAAGAATGTTTGCAAAGGTAACACCAACATGGAAGCAATCAGCACTGAACTGTAAAGAAAGAGACAATTGAACATCAAACATGGAGAAACAGTCACACACGTGTACTTTCCCACACTTTGATAACATCTAACATCATGTATAGCGTAAATTTAAAGGATCTGGTTATGACTATGTCCCTTTAATAGTAACGGTGGGTGTAGTTGTAATTATTTCTTAATTTCTCCACAGGGACAAAAGTCTGAAGCAGAGCGTTACTTCCTGAAGGCAATAGAGCTGGATCCTACTAGAGGAAACTGCTATATGCATTACGGTAGGATCTGATTCGATTCCATTCTTCTTTTATTATTATTATTTTTATTATTATTAATAAATATATGTATAATATATAATTAGATAGATTTTTTTCTTTCTTATCACTTAAATGAATCCGTAAAGTAGGAGAGGTTCATTGTGCTTCATGTCCTGCCTCCTGCATATCTGATCTTCGACTGCTGTGTTTGAGTTGATTTCCATCCTGTTATCTCTATCTCTCTCTCTCTCTCTCTCTCTCTCTCTCTCTCTCTCTCTCTCTCTCTCTCTCTCTCTCTCTCTCTCTCTCTCTCTCTCTCTCTCTCTCTCTCTCTCTCTCTCTCTCTCTCTCTCTCTCTCTGCCTCTACCTCTACCCCTCTCTCTCTCTCTCTCTCTCTCTCTCTCTCAGGTCAGTTTCTGTGTGAAGAGTCTCGTCTGGGAGAGGCAGCAGTAATGGCTCAGAAAGCTGCAGAGCTGGACAGTTCTGAGTTTGATGTGGTGTTCAGCGCTGCTCATATGCTCAGGTGTGTGTGTGTGTGTGTGTGTGTGTGTGTGTGTCTGTCAAACATTCATATGGCTACATCTGCACACTTGTTTCAGATGGATTGCAGGTGGACTCCACGTGTTTCATCATCTACAATGAAACAAGGGAATATTTTGCGATAATGACTAGCTGACTTTACATTATTCTGCTTATTCCAAAGCTGCTTGCCAAATAAATACATGGACATATTGATTTTACTTACAGCTTAGCTAATTAATTATTCTAACTTGTGTTGATGTGAGAAGAGGCAGCAGAGTATTATTAGAGAAATTAAAGTCGCACTATGTACAGTAGAGGGCTAGATGCCTGGGCCAACACTCATTATGCAGCAATATTAATAATTTATTATGTATGCAAAATAATTTTCATAATAACTTACAGGTTCTAGTAATGTGTGTGTTTGTCCACAGACAGGCCAGTCTGAATGAGGCAGCTGAAAGGTATTATGGGAAGGCAGCTGATTTAAGACCTGATGTAAGTACCTTCTTCAGCCAGATGTTAAATATATTTTTGTTGTAGTAACCTTGCACAATTATTGAATCTTCAATATGCATTAATTACAAACTACTATACAAATTTTCTGAAGTCTTCCATTATATTTGTTGCATTTGCTCTTTTACAATGGTCAGTTTTTTTTCTTGCCTAATTCTAGAACCACATTCTATAATCCATCCATGATTCTTTCTTTTTGTGCCGGCTTTTCTCGTTCTCCCAGCATCCAGCAGCTCTGATGAATCTCGGGGCCATCCTCCATCTTAATGGGAAGCTGAAGGAAGCTGAGAGCAACTACCTCCGTGCGCTGCAGCTCAAACCAGACGACCTCATCACTCAGTCCAACCTCCACAAACTCTGGAATGTCATGCAGAAACAGGGTCTAAGATCCTCTGGAACTTGATCTGCTGCTGTAACCTCTGCAGAGATTGCATCTGTGGATGTCTGATCTTATTTGAGATGGATTTCTCTGAATATTGAGCCCTTACTGTGGACAGATGTTGGTTAAAACTTGAACTGGTCTAGAGGTTGGGAATGAAGATGGAGCCTCTGTGAAGTTCTGTATTGAACAGTAAATAGTGTAAGAGAACAGTAAAGTGAACTTGAAAGAGTGTAATAGCCTCTGAATTCTTCTTCTCACACACGCAGGAGAGGTGGTGTTTGCAACAAACTGGATTGTATTCTTCTGAGAGCAGTGACCAGGATGAACTGTCTTGCGTATACAGAAGGCTAAACATGTCACCGGTAACTCATACCAACTGAAGTGTCATATATTGTCATTACGCAGATATTTAAAATGTCTCTTGTTAATTTATTGTTGATAAATCAGCGATTTGTCACTTTAATGGTTGTTAATAGAACTTAAAATCTCTCATCACCCAGCGCTGAATCTATTATGAAGCACTATGTTGTTGCTGACTGCCATAGAGCTTAATTTGTTTAATCAGACTTTTTACCAAAACATTTTACCACAATAAAATGTCAGTTTGCCCAAATAATCATTCAGAATTTTTATTATTAGAAAAAACGGAACATTTTCTGTCCCGGTAAGCGTTCAACACTGAGACCCTCTCCTGACAAGACGTTTATCAGCTCATTTCATGAATGTTTTGCTGCACTCTATCTGAAGAGTAACACATTACAGCAAGGATGCCAGATCTGTTCCTGGAGAACACAACTGTACCAGCTAATTAGGATCTTCAGGAACACATGATAATTACAGACAGGTGTGTTGAATCAGGATTGGATAGGTACAGTACAGGTCAAAAGTTTGGAAACATTACGATTTTTTTATATTTTTAAAAGAAGTCTCTAATGCTTATCAAGGCTGCGTTTATTTGATCAAAAATAGAGAAAAAAACAGTAATATTGTGAAATATTATTACAACTTAAAATAATAGTTTTCTATTTGAATATACTTGAAAAAATAATTTATTCCTGTGATGCAAAGCTGAATTTTCAGCATCATTACTCCAGTCTTCAGTGTCACATGTGACATCCAGTCTATCACATGATCCTTTAGAAATCATTCTAATATTCTGATTTATTATGAGTGTTGGAAACAGTTCTGCTGCCTAATATATTTGATGAATAAAAGGTTAAAAAGAACTGCATTTATTCAAAATAAAAAAAATATTTTCTAATAATATAAATCTTCTTTACTATCACTTTTTATCAATTTAACACATCCTTGCTGAATAAAAGTATTGATTTATTTAAAAAAAAAATATATATATACTGACCCCAAATTACTGACCAGTAGTGTATATTGTTACAAAAGATTTCTATTTAAAAAAAAATTGCTTTTCTTTTTTTTTTACTTTTTATTCATCAAAGTATCCTAAAAAAGTATCACAGGTTATGAAAAAATATTAAGCAGCAGAACTGTTTCCAACTTTGATAATGAATCAGAATATTAGAATGATTTCTAAAGGATCATGTGATAGACTGGAGTAATGATCCTGAAAATTCAGCTTTGCATCACAGAAATAAATGATAATTTAAAGTATAATAAATTGAAAACCAATTATTTTAAATTGTAATAATATATCACAATATTACTTTTTTTTCTGTATTTTTGATCAAATAAATGCAGGCTTGATGAACAGAAGAAACTTCTTTCAAAAACATTAAAAATAGTAATGTTTCCAAACTTTTGACCTGTACTGTAGGTTGATCTTCAGGAACAGGATTGGACTCCCCTGAATTACATCAGCCTGTGTTTAGAATAACAAGTGCTTTTCTGCCATCTTGTGGTTGAGTAACGCTTTGCCACAATCAATGCACATGCCTGTTGCCCAAAGGCTGCTAAATTCTCTGTAGTTTCTAAAGTCAATGAAACCTTTTTATTTACAACCAATTTCTGGGTTTTTGAACATTAAATGAACATTAATGAACAATGAACATTAAAATTGATAAAACTAAATAATAATTTGTTAGAATGGGTAACAGGGTTGCAAATATAGCTTTAATGTGGGACAAATATGTTGTTTTGTTGTTATTAATATATAATTTATATCCTGTCAATTTAAAATATGCATTTATAAAATACGTTCAACATAAATATATTTTTTGCATATTATGATGTTTGAATTGAGCAGTTATCAGTGTCTGAATCAGCAGGTGTTTGGTTCTGATGCTGTATGTATAACATAGGCTGCTTCCTCTCTCTGAAATCTTCAAAGTCTCCCAAATGATGTGTTACTATTTTTTGCCTCTGGCAGGTGGTGTGTGTGTGTGTGTGTGTGTGTGTGTGTGTGTGTGTGTGTGTGTGTGTGTGTGTGTGTGTGTGTGTGTGTGTGTGTGTGTGTGTGTGTGTGCGTCCTCACTGAAGTGTCTCGATATGGAGGAGGAGTTCTTTTCAGCGCTGACGAGCTTTTGATGTATATGGTGTAAATCAGAAATGCCTCCTCTGATTTGTCACTGAAGTTGTTTGATGATTTCCTATGTTCTGTCTAATAAGGTAATGATGAACCTGATTGGAAAGTTTTAGGGCTCTCCTCTTTAGGGGGCTGACAGTACCCAGTTTCTTCAGTGTGTTTAAGGAACAGAAAAGAAAAGTGTGCTGCGTTCTCTGAGCTGATGAAATGGTGTGCGTCCAGCAGAAGATGATGATAAGGAGCCTGATGTTTCTAATCAAACTCATCACCGCTAGTAGGTTTATACTTTTTATTTGAGGATAAAATTATCTCAATTCAAACATTTATATGCAATACGATACTGCATCTGACTTGCTGTCTAACTGGCACATTATGTATATTTTGTGCGTTGTTGTTAAATTCTTCTTTTTTCCTTCTTTCTCTCTCCCAGTCTGTCATTTTTCTGTTGCACAAAAGAAAAGTGTGAATGTGCGGTTGGTTGATGGTCACAGTCGCTGTGCTGGTAGAGTGGAGGTTCATCATAGAGGTCAGTGGGGAACAGTGTGTGGTGTTGGCTGGGATTTGCCTGATGCTGCAGTGGTGTGTAGAGAGCTGGACTGTGGAGAACCTGTAGATGCTCTGGGTGATGCTCATTTTGGACCAGGATCAGGAACAATCTGGATGAATCTTGTCATGTGTACTGGATCAGAGTCTACACTGAAGAACTGTGGGTCAGCAGGATTGGGTAAAAGCAACTGTGATCATACTAATGATGCTGGAGTCATCTGTTCAGGTAAACTGCTACATTCTGCACCATAATGTTACATCACTAAAAATAGTCCTGCTTTTTTATACACCGCATTCAAAAGTTTGGGGTCAGTAAGATGTACTGTTACTGTTTTGCTGATGTGCCAGCAAAAACTACTTTTTTTTTTTTTTTACAGTTTAAAATAACTGTTTTCTATTTTAACACATGTGACCCCGGATCACAAAACCAGTCACAAGTAGCAAGTAGGTATATTTGTGGCAATAGCCAACAAGTATGGGTCAAAATTATTGCGAGGATATTAAGTAAAGATCATGTTCCATGAAGATATTTTGTAAATTTCCTACTGTAAATATATAAAACATTTATTTTTGTGAGTGAATGCAGCAAAATCGCGAACATAAATATAGAACTTTAAAGGCGATTTTTCTCAATGTTTCGATTATTATTTTTTATTTTTTTTATTTTTTTGCACCCTCAGATTCCAGATTTTCAAATAGTTGTATCTCAGCCAAATATTGTCATATCCTAACAAACCATACATCAATGGAAAGCTTATTTATTCATCTCAAGTTCCAAAAATTGACCCATGTGACTGGTTTTGTGGTCCAGGGTCACATATTTTAAAATGTATTTTTTAGCAGACATTACCTCTGTCTTCAGTGTCACATGATCCTCCTGAAATCTTAGATTTGGTGCGCGCAGTTGAAAATGGTTGTGCTGCTTAATGAATTGTGGATGTGTTTTTTTAAGTAGTTTAAAGCATTTTATTTGTAACAGAAATATTTTGTAACATTCTAAATGAATGCATCTTGCTCAATAAAATTTGTGTTTCAAACTAAATCTTACTGACCTTAAATCACAACTGTTTAAATACTCATTCTGTTGTTTCTCTGTATCTTACTTATGTATGCTAATAAATAAATGAGAATAAACCTATGTATGACATGTTTCTTTAAAAAAAATTTTTCTCAATTTTCTTTTTTCACTTTTTAAAATGTTAGATTTTAGTTGTTTTTTTTTCATATACAACATGTGGTTGTAATAGGAATCTATAAAATATTTTTATGCAAGTGTACAGCAGGGGTTTCCCCCCCCAAAAAAATCATTTAAATGATCTGGATTCCTTTAGGAGTCCGGCTGGTTGGAGGTTCTCGCTGCTCTGGGAGGTTAGAGATACTTGATGATCAGTCGTGGGTTTCAGTGTGTGACGCTGCCTTTGACCAGCAGGATGCAGAGGTTGTGTGTAGAGAGCTGGACTGTGGGGCTCCTGTACAGGTGCTGGGAGAAGATGCTTTTGGCAAAGGAGACGCTCAGATGTGGACACGAGAGATTCAGTGCAGAGGAAATGAGTCTCAGATTCACCTCTGTCCAACATCACAATCACACCAACACAAATGTTCTCATGACAATGATGTTAAACTGGTGTGTGCAGGTCAGAGTGGATTTCAAATCTTTGATTATTTCTCTCTCTCTCTCTCTCTCTCTCTCTCTCTCTCTCTCTTTGTGTGATTCTTTTAACTCTCTTTTTCTGACTGTTCATTATTATCTCTCCATCTGTTCACTTCTTTATTTAATATACAGTCAGTGTGAATGTGCGGTTGGTTGATGGTCACAGTCGCTGTGCTGGTAGAGTGGAGGTTCTTCATAGAGGTCAGTGGGGAACAGTGTGTGGAGATGACTGGGATTTGGCTGATGCTGCAGTGGTGTGTAGAGAGCTGGACTGTGGAGAACCTGTAGATGCTCTGGGTGATGCTCATTTTGGACCAGGATCAGGACCAATCTGGATGAGTTATCTCTCATGTACTGGATCAGAGTCTACACTGAAGAACTGTGGGTCATCAGGATGGGGTAATAACAACTGTGATCATACTGAAGATGCTGGAGTCATCTGTTCAGGTAAACTGCTTTGTACAGTACCTCACCTTAATATAACATTACTAAAAGTGTCCTCATTTCACCAAAATGTAGAGTATTTTCTATTTTATTGTTGAGGAAACGACTTTTTTTCTTTCTTGAGGCCACGAGTTTAATGTGTAAAACAACCCTGAGTGACCATGGTAACTATCAGCTCTGCAGCGGATATTAATATCCAAACTAAAGTGAAAACACTATTTATTACCAATTCCACTATCAGCAGTTTAAGACATTAAATTTGTAAGCACATAACACAAGAACACTTCTCTTTAAATGCAAATGAGACTTTATTGATATTTCTAACACATAAAACTAATATTTAACACAAACACATGCACACACACATTCACATGAGTTACAGAAAGAAAGAAAGTGAGGAAAGAATGAGTTTTAGGGGTGAAATGATGAAATCCTAAGTTTCTTTGTGCACTTGACCTGACCTGAACGAACCATCAATCATTCATTTTAACCCTTCTATCGTTTCTTATGCAGGGTTAATACATTTTATATAAACGGAAAGAAAAGGAAACTAAGTAGGAAGAAAAGTGAGACGAGAGTAGTTAGATGGCTTGAATGAAAATGTTAACCCATGTTCTTCTGATCTTGATATGACTCTGTCTTCTGATCCTTTGTTCGTGTCCTGAGATTTTACCCTGAGGAGTTGGTCCAGCCTCTCAGATGAGTTCTGACCAATTAGACACTGTCTTTAGTTCAGAGGTGGCTGTTTCTTCACCTCTCACCATAAATTACATGTTATGATACCTATTATAATTATGTATATTATATAATGTTTTAATAAATCAAGCACACCGAATGCAACTAATCAAGGGCTTTATTAGTTGCACCAGGTTTGCTTGAGCTAGAACACATGAAATATCTGAACTGGCTAGGTCTGTTGAGCATGTTAGAAATGTGGCTAAGTTGCAATGATTTGCAATGGGGTTGAATAATTTGATATATACATACACACCTTTGGTTGGTGGTCAGAGTCTGACCAGCTGAGTCAGCTGGTGTGAGTTTATAAATATTTATATATTTATATATTTTTTGTCCAATTAACTATTTAAATTAACTGTATTGTTGTTACAGGAGTCAGAATGGTTGGAGGTTCTCGCTGCTCTGGGAGGTTAGAGATGCTTGATGATCAGTCGTGGGTTTCAGTGTGTGACGCTGCCTTTGACCAGCAGGATGCAGAGGTTGTGTGTAGAGAGCTGGACTGTGGGGCTCCTGTACAGGTGCTGGGAGAAGATGCTTTTGGCAAAGGAGACGCTCAGATGTGGACACAAGAGATTCAGTGCAGAGGAGATGAGTCTCAGATTCACTTCTGTCCAACATCACCATTAGATGAAAACAACTGTTCTCATGGCAACGATGTTGAATTTGTGTGTGCAGGTTGAAACAAATGTTCACTTCTGATTCAAATCCCCAGATTAAAACTTGATGTTATATCAATATGCATTCCCTCTTCATTGTGTGATTTCTTTTATCTCACTCTTTATTTCTCTCTGTTTCTCATTGTCTCTTCATCTCTCATGCTCTCTGTTCAATATATAGAAGGTTCGAATGTGAGGTTGGTTGGTGGTCACAGTCGCTGTGCTGGTAGAGTGGAGGTTCTTCATAGAGGTCAGTGGGGAACAGTGTGTGGAGATGACTGGGATTTGGCTGATGCTGCAGTGGTGTGTAGAGAGCTGGACTGTGGAGATCCTGTAGATGCTCTGGGTGATGCTCATTTTGGACCAGGATCAGGACCAATCTGGATGAATCTTGTCATGTGTACTGGATCAGAGTCAACACTGAAGAACTGTGGGTCAGCAGGATTGGGTAAAAGCAACTGTGATCATACTGAAGATGCTGGAGTCATCTGTTCTGGTACTGTAAACTGCTCCAAGCCTCATTTTATTCTATAACATACTGTATATATTTAAATTATATACGTACACACCAGTATTCTTTTAAAATAAATCATTTGTCATTGATTATTTTTTTCTGAAAATATTTCTGTTCTATTGCTTTTTTAGAAATCCGGCTGGTTGGAGGTTCTCGCTGCTCTGGGAGGTTAGAGATACTTGATGATCAGTCGTGGGTTTCAGTGTGTGACGCTGCCTTTGACCAGCAGGATGCAGAGGTTGTGTGTAGAGAGCTGGACTGTGGGGCTCCTGTACAGGTGCTGGGAGAAGATACTTTTGGCAAAGGAGATGCTCAGATGTGGACACAAGAGATTCAGTGCAGAGGAAATGAGTCTCAGATTCACCTCTGTTCAAAATCACTATCATATGAAAACAACTGTTCACATAACAACAATGTTGAACTGGTGTGTGCTGGTAAGAGCTGAATTAAAAGACTGAAATGATACGCATATACTGTATATGAACCCATCACAAAGCAACACGCTGGTCTAGTATATTGTTTTAAGTTTGATAAATGCTTTTCTCTCTCCATTTCTTTTACCCTCTCATAGATGTAATGAATGTGAGGTTGGTTGGTGGAAACAGTCGCTGTGCTGGTAGAGTGGAGGTTCTTCATAGAGGTCAGTGGGGAACAGTGTGTGATGATTTCTGGGATTTGGCTGATGCTGCAGTGGTGTGTAGAGAGCTGGACTGTGGAGAACCTGTAGATGCTTTGAGTGATGCTAATTTTGGACCAGGATCCGGACCAATCTGGATGAGTTATCTCTCATGTACTGGATCAGAGTCTACACTGAAGAACTGCAACTGCTAAATACAATATACTCTCTTAAGCTTCCCACTCTTAGTAACTGTGTTTTCTCTGTTTTGTACCATTTTGAATGTAATAAAAACAGATCATAAACATTCCAGACTTACCAATGGACCTCATTTGTGCTCTGGGAGATTAGAGATGGTTCATGGAAACACCTGGAATTCAGTGTGTGATGCTGCCTTTGACCAGCAGGATGCAGAGGTTGTGTGTAGAGAGCTGGACTGTGGGGCTCCTGTACAGGTGCTGGGAGAAGATGCTTTTGGAAAAGGAGACGCTCAGATGTGGACACAAGAGATTCAGTGCAGAGGAAATGAGTCTTATATATCTTTCTGTCCAACATCATTTTCTCTCAAACACAACTGTACTCATGAGAATGATATTGGACTGTTATGTTCTGGTAATTGAACTGTAGTTTTCAACTTATTGAAATAATCATAAACAATTTTTAAAAACTTTTCTATTTCATGTTTCATACTGTTTAAGTAAACTCTGTACTTTAAACAGGTTACACTGACCTCAGACTGGTCAATGGTCCTGACGTCTGTTCTGGTCGAGTTGAGCGTCAGTACTTCAGTAAATGGGGCACAGTGTGTGATGCATCCTGGGATATGAGAGCTGCCAGTGTCCTCTGTAGACAGCTGAATTGTGGGATTGCTGTGTCTGTTGTGGGATCAGACTGGTTTGGAGAGGGAAGTGGTGAAATCTGGGCTGATGTCTTTGATTGTGACGGGAATGAAACAAAACTCTCAGAATGTTCCATCTCTTCATGGAGTCGAGCTGAATGTTCTCATGGACGAGATGTTGGAGTCGTCTGCTCTGGTGAGGGGTTTTTATTGAAAAAATAAGTTTTAAATTACCTACAGTTGCAATCGAAATTATTTAACCCCCATTGCAAATCAGGTTTATTGGCAAAATTTACCGACTTTCAGCTGTTTGCAGTGAACAAAAGTAATTGAAATAGCTCAACACAACAAAAGTTTCAAGTGGTTTCCCAAATTTAACTGAAAATGCAACTTTTAATGACTTCTGCAGTTTCAAAATTATTCAACCCCTTTTCTATGGAACCTTATGCTGTTACAACCTTTTGCTGTTATGACCTGCTGCAAATGAGATGTAGAACCAGACACCAGCATCTGGCAGCGTTTCTGAGGAATCTGAGCCTGTTCCTCATGAGCAATGGACTCCAGTTCAGCAATATTCTTGGATTTGTGTGCTGCTACTGCCTTCTTCAAATCTCACCAGAGATTTTCTATGGGGTTGAAGTCAGGTGACTGTGATGCCCTGTAGAATCTTACAGGACTTATTTTGCAGTCAAGCCTTGGTGGAATTTGTGGTAATACTTGTGATCATTGTCCTGCTGGTTGTTGGTTGTCATTGTCATGGTCCAATGGCTCCCAAGCTTCAGCTTCCTCACTTGACGGCATGATGTTTTCTCCTAGGATTTCCTGGTACCTCAATGAATCCATCTTGCGTTCCACACACTGCAGGTTTCCAGTGCCAGAGGATGTAAATCAGCTGCAGAGCATTACCGAACCTCCACCATGCTTAACTGTAGACAGAGTGTTCTTTTCAGCATATGCTTCATTCTTCTTCCTCCAGACATCCCGCTGATCCATAGGGCCGAAAAGTTCCAGTTTTGTTTCATCGCTCCACAGAACAGAATCCCCAAACTTCTGTGCCTTATTTATATGATTTTGAGCAAATTGGAGCCGACTTTTCTTGTGCTTTTGGGTCAGTAATGGTGTACGTCTTGAAGTTCTGGGATGCATTTAGCACACGCCTTACTGTGCAAGCTGAAACCTCAGTGCCTTTTGCCACCAAGTCTTGCTGCAGGTCTTTTGCAGTCACTCAAGGGCTTTTCTAAACCTCCCTTCTCAGAAACCTGGTTCTGTTCCTTGTTTGTGAAGGGTGATTATACCTTCTCTTAACTTTTTGTATCATTTATTTTGACTTAGCCATATTTCTAACTTGGAGTCAAACGTGAAACTCAACAACCCTAGCCAGTTCAGATATTTTGTGTGTTCTAGCTCAAGCAAACCTGGGGCAACTAATGAAGCCCTTGATTAGTTGTATCAGGTGTGCTTGAGACAACACCTTTTTTGCAGATGTGTGCTGTTGTGAGGGATTCTCTTCAGGGCGTTGAATAATTTTAAAACTGCAGAAGTCATTAAAAAAAAGTTGGAAAATTTTCATTTTAAACCACTTGGAAAATGTGTTGTGTTGAGCTATTTCAATTACATTTGCTTTATTTGTTCATTGCAAACAGCTGAATATGATAGCTGTATATAAATCTTGCAATATCTTGATAAAATGCCAGATTTTTCACTTAGATTCTTCTCTGGCTGTTCATGACGGTCTGGTGCGGTTGTCTGGAGAGAGACAGTGTGAGGGGGAGCTGGAAGTTTCCATCCATCAGGTCTGGAGGAGAGTTCTGCTGGACTCCTGGAGTCTCACTGAATCCTCTGTGGTCTGCAGACAGCTGGGCTGTGGCTCTGTGCTGAACTTCTCCGGCTCCTCTTCATCCAGTCCTGAACACAGTCATGAGTGTGTGACGGGCTTCCAGTGCTCTGGGAGTGAAGCTCATCTGGGGAACTGCAGCTCTCCACAAACTCTCAACTGCAGCTCCACACAACAGCTGTCAATCACCTGCCTTGGTGAGAACAACAACATCTGGGCAGATTCTTCAGTTGTTAGTGATCAATAATGTGTTTTTCTCTCTCTGAATATCAGGTCGCGGGTCCATCAGGCTGGTGGGTTCTGGGGGAGACTGTGCAGGGAGGCTGGAGGTTTTTCACAGCAGCTCATGGGGGACAGTGTGTGATGACTCCTGGGATATTAAAGATGCCCATGTGGTGTGCAGACAGCTGCAGTGTGGAGTGGCCCTCAGTAACCAGCAGGTACCAGCCTGGTTTGGTCCTGGTTCTGGACCCATATGGCTGGATGAGGTGGAGTGTGAGGGGAATGAGACGTCCCTGTGGAACTGCTCTTCTCCAGGCTGGGGGAAACATGACTGTCAACACAAGGAGGATGTAGGAGTCGTGTGCTCAGGTACACTAGTGGAAATGTTTGACATACATACAAGGCCAATGCATGCTGCAGGCACTAATAACGTCTAAAATAAGCCTAATAAAATTTTATATATATATATATATATATATATATATATATATATATGCCTTTTGCCTCAATAGACGTTATTAGTGCCTGCAGCATTGGCCTTGTATTAACCAGTTATTTTGGTGAAATTTTAGATTTAGTACAACCAGAATTGCTTTTTCCATCTAGAGTTTAAAGAGATCAGGTTAACTGAGGGCTGTGAAGGGAATGTGGAGGTTTTCTACAATGGATCCTGGGGTAATGTGTGCTGGAACCAGATGGACAGAGACACAGCGAGTCTGATCTGTCAAGAGCTGAACTGTGGAAGATCTGGTGCTTTTTTCAATTCTATATCAAGACTGGAATCAGCTCGTAACTGGCTGGATGAAGTCAAATGTCGACCACATGATTCAAATCTGTGGCAGTGTCCATCTTTACCCTGGGGACAGAACTACTGTAATAATGATGAAGTGGCCAAAGTCATCTGCTTAGGTAAGACTGTTGCAAGCATCTCTAAAAATCCAAGACACGATTGATTGATGAACAAAATGTATTTATTAACTTGTGATTACAGAAAAGGAGAGTCATGAGTCCCCTAGAAGCTATTTGTCATGCTCCACATCTCCATATCAGAGACAGTGTTCAGGTAAGTTAATTTGATGTAGAAGAACATAAAAATCATAAAAGCCATATGTTATGTATGTATGCATGTTATTTTGTGCTTGGGACACCAAGATGATTTAATCTCACACCACAGACATGCCTCGCTGTAAATGTTGCTGTTCTGACAGTACTGTACTTTGATGGTATACAATAATGTGTCTATGTCTTTGCTGTGTGTGTTTTAGATCATGTTCCTCTCAGACTGAGTGGAGGTTTGGGCCGGTGCTCTGGGAGGCTGGAGGTGTATCATAACGCTGTGTGGGGTTCAGTCTGTGCTGATCTGTGGGACATCAGCGATGCTCAGGTGGTCTGCAGGCAGCTGGGTTGTGGAGCAGCACTGAGGGCTGATGGGAATTCAGTCTTTGGTTCTGGTGAAGGTGTTGTGTGGCTGAACAGAGTCGAGTGCAGAGGGAATGAGATTCACCTGTGGGACTGTCCTCGCTCCCTGAAGAACCACACTGACTGCTCCCACAAAGAGCACGCTGGACTCACCTGTGCAGGTCACAGCAAAAAATCATAATTTTCACATAATTTTAGTGCTTATAATATGTGTTTGCTTTTTCCAATATATTTGTATCTGTTTTGCCAGATTTGTCAGTGTCCACTACTCCTGCCACAACAACATCAGCTTCTCCTCAAGTTTCTCAGACAGTGCACTCAACATCAGTCACTCCTCCACAAACTCCTCCAGTGTCTCTCTCTGTGCTTGTGGTTGTACTGGGAGTTTTGCTCTTACTGCTCTTAGTGCCACTGCTTATACTGATTCAGCAGAACAGAGTGATGAGGAGAGGTAGGAGAGATCCAGAGACTGTCATATTGTGTGTTATTCAGTGTGTGATCAGTCATGTGTTGTGAACTGACAGCAGGTTTGTCTGTCTACACTCACAGCTCTCTCTGACTGGTACACAGGACTACACAGGGCTCCAAGTGAGGTAGTTTATGAGGAAATTTATCACAGACACAATCAATTCACTCATACAGGTGAGGCATCATCAGAGATTGTTCAAAACTTTAACTGCTGCATTCTGATCAAAGGGTCCCAAAGTGTTCACTTCTCCTCTTGCATTTTAACTGTTGCTTCTTGTGCACATTGGACTCATGAACAGACCTGGGTCTAATTAAATGTATTAATTACTTCAAGTACTGTGGTGATGCACAATAATAGGTGGGTAAATTTCCCTCTCCACTTCCTGTGAAGTGAAGTTGATGAACCCTTATTCCCTATAGTATTTGCAGTGTCATTCAAACTGAACATATACACTCACCTAAAGGATTATTAGGAACACCATACTAATACTGTGTTTGACCCCCTTTCGCCTTCAGAACTGCCTTAATTCTACGTGGCATTGATTCAACAAGGTGCTGAAAGCATTCTTTAGAAATGTTGGCCCATATTGATAGGATAGCATCTTGCAGTTGATGGAGATTTGTGGGATGCACATTCAGGGCACGAAGCTCCCGTTCCACCACATCCCAAAGATGCTCTATTGGGTTGAGATCTGGTGACTGTGGGGGCCATTTTAGTACAGTGAACTCATTGTCATGTTCAAGAAACCAATTTGAAATGATTCGAGCTTTGTGACATGGTGCATTATCCTGCTGGAAGTAGCCATCAGAGGATGAGTACATGGTGGTCATAAAGGGATGGGCATGGTCAGAAACAATGCTCAGGTAGGCCGTGGCATTTAAACGATGCCCAATTGGCACGAAGGGGCCTAAAGTGTGCCAAGAAAACATCCCCCACACCATTACACCACCACCACCAGCCTGCACAGTGGTAACAAGGCATGTTGGATCCATGTTCTCATTCTGTTTACGCCAAATTCTGACTCTACCATCTGAATGTCTCAACAGAATTCGAGACTCATCAGACCAGGCAACATTTTTCCAGTCTTCAACTGTCCAATTTTGGTGAGCTCGTGCAAATTGTAGCCTCTTTTTCCTATTTTTAGTGGAGATGAGTGGTACTCGGTGGGGTCTTCTGCTGTTGTAGCCCATCCGCCTCAAGGTTGTGCGTGTTGTGGCTTCACAAATGCTTTGCTGCATACCTCGGTTGTAACGAGTGGTTATTTCAGTCAAAGTTGCTCTTCTATCAGCTTGAATCAGTCGGCCCATTCTCCTCTGACCTCTAGCATCAACAAGGCATTTTCGCCCACAGGACTGCCGCATACTGGATGTTTTTCCCTTTTCACACCATTATTTGTAAACCCTAGAAATGGTTGTGCGTGAAAATCCCAGTAATTGAGCAGATTGTGAAATACTCAGACCGGCCCGCCTGGCACCAACAACCATGCCACGCTCAAAATTGCTTAAATCACCTTTCTTTCCCATTCTGACATTCAGTTTGGAGTTTAGGAGATTGTCTTGACCAGGACCACACCCCTAAATGCATTGAAGCAACTGCCATGTGATTGGTTGATTAGATAATTGCGTTAATGAGAAATTGAACAGGTGTTCCTAATAATCCTTTAGGTGAGTGTATGCTCCTTTTGAAAGGGAATCTCACTTCAGATATAGTAATACCCCATGAAGTCCACTTCACAGGGCATATTCGATTTATTGGAATGCAACTAATTTATGTGTTTAGATCATTGTGAAAACCTTGCTGAGAAAATGGCATCAAGCATTGCCCCTCCCCCCAATTTATAGTCTTTTCTTGCTCTCACTATCACAGAGCTTTATGACCCAAAGGATTTGTGGATTCAGTCTGTTTCTGCTCTGCTCTCCTTTAACAGGAGGGAGTCTCATCTCTGAAGAACTGAATTCTGGGTATGAAGATGTTGATTCACTTCTCTCAGGTTAGAGTTGATTTACAAACTGTAAAAAAAATATATGTATGTATGTATATATATATGTATGTATAATGAAATATTGTATAATGTATAATGAAATGTATGACCTGTAAATGTGCACCCCAATATACAATGCTTAGCCCTACTGTAAATAATAGAGTCTGATGTTTTGAATAGCATAACATAATATGACATTGGCTTTGTAAACTGGTAATTTAATTACCAGATGATTAAAATCATAAAGACCTCTCTACCTGCATTTTATTTCTGCAAATATCTTTATTTTTCTATATTCATATTTTGTTCTGATGTTGAAGAGAGGGGGAATGCAAACACATCCGGATACTATGAGGAAATCATCATTCATGTACCAAAACCAGATCGTGAGACAGGTGCTGGTTCACTTCTGTACTGTAGTTGTAGTTCTCTCTGTTATTGTACAGTCTACATATTAATATATACATTCAAGTTTGTTTTGAGCTTGATGGCATTGATTTCATGTTCAATTTGTAGATGACACACCAGAGGGCTATGATGATGTCATTACCAGTGGACAGACCTATGGTCCTGGAAAAGGTGTTTTTTTCCCTAATACCTAAACTTAACAACTACCTTACTAACTATTAATAAGCAGTAATTAGGAGGTTTTTGCCTCTACTCCTTATAGCCTATATAAAATAAAAATTCTCACTATATATATATATATATCTTCTGCTCTCCAAAGAAGTTAAAATTATATTTTTTTTATAATTGTACACATTTTTCCATCCATGTTATATTTAAGACCTTGTGTTTGTGTGTAGTGGACACACCAGAGGATTATGATGATGTCATCATTAATGGACAGAACTCTCAATGTGTAATGGGTGAGTCACACAATTTAATTTTTAATCTACATTAATCTACAAGATATAGTGAACATGTTTTTTTTGTTTTTTTTTATATATGTGTAAAGAGGGAGATCAGGATGAGTATGATGATGTGTGGAGTATCACTGAAGATGTGAGAAACTTGTTAGGTAAGCTTTATGTCTTATGATTCCTACGCTTATTAAATAGGCCTATATTGGAATATCTTTCATGTTAAAGATTCACAATTTACGAATTGACCACTTCATCAGTTTACAACTGAATTTTACATCTGATTAAAATTATAAAATAATTTTAATAATCATTTGATATTTTAAATGAACTCAGTTTGAAAAACTGATGCAATCACAAAATTGAACTGTTCTTTCTTTAATGCAGACTATGATGATGTGGGGGAGGAGTCAAACGATGACAGAGAAGCTGTTTGACTCGATGGCCACACCCACTGCCACTGTTCATATCAGCTTTTGGAATTTAATTATTATTTTTTTATTTAACAAAATACCTGAAATATTTGGCAACATTTTGAAACGATACTTTTAGAGTTCCCTTTGATCATTTCTACACTCTAAAAAGAGATGTGTTAAAAAACAACACACAGCATGTATTGATGGTATTTTGACACATGTTGTGTATATTTTTAACACACAATGTGTGTTCAAGTGTAACTCTGGATAGAATAGCACTGGATGGAGGAGAGTTTGTGTTTATGAAAAAAAATTATAGGTATATTTTATATGGTATCCCATAAAATTCTCTAAAATAAATAAAGCAATACATTCAAATAAATAAATTAAATCTTAATTCATGAAAACTTAAAGATTAACGGGTGTTTTTTGGCAGCCAATCACATCATGCCTCTTTTTCAATGTCTTTTTCAAATGCTGCTTTCACTTGTTATTAATAACCAGATTAACTTTATTTCTGTCAGACTCTACAGAAGCTCTTATTGAGAATTAACAGGTTTTGGTGTTGACGATTCATTGAATGTTTCATTTAAAGTCACCAGAATCGTGATTAGTGTCAGCTTTATTTGGGCTCTTGACCTTTAACTCTTTAACATTCGTTTTCTGTGATTGCTGTAAATGTGTATTTATTTTAACACTTTAAACAGCAGAAATAATCATGAGAAAAATATGTTTAGATGATAATATTATCACCATGGATATGTAGTGTTGTTAAGCTCAGCAAGAGTTCAATATTTATAAGATTAATGTAATATTTAAAAGATGACTTTTAAAAGGATTAGCATATTACAATTAGCTTAAAATTAGTTTTTAAATGTACAGTGCATACAGGACTTTACAGTCTATGGTATCAAGCAGACATCAAGAATCAGCACATGAATCTCAACAATGGTGACAAACATAAAGCTTCATGCCGCAATGCATGCTGGGTGCCACCATAGTACAAATCTCATCCATGACTCCCAGCATGCATTGCGGCATGGAGCTTTTTGTTTATCACCATTGTTGAGATTCATACGCTGATTCTTGATGTCTGTATTTGTCTAGTTTCTGCTGCAGATTAAAATTTTTAGAAAACATTTTTTATTATGATGGATAGCATGATGTAGTGTCACAAGATTGTTATAACTAGCAAATATATAAATTAAATGCACACCATCCATATACTCAAAGACTTGATCAGATCAGCACTTGTTGATTATGACATCATCAAGAAACATCTGATCATATTTTCTCTCACCATAACAAATGTAGGCCTATTTTATTAAAATACAGTTAAAGCAGCCAGAGAAAAACTAAAAGAAGAGTAAAGGGTCAAGAGCTCAAATAAAGGAGCCATTAATCACGATTCTGGTGACTTCAAATAAAACATTCAGTGAAACATCAACATCTAAACCTCAGTTAATTCTCAATAACAGCTTGTCTATGTAGATTCATGATGTCTAAACCATCCAAATGTTCAAACAAACTCTTTATTAAATGTCACTGGACTCCATAAACACAAGTTAACAATACGTTTCAGTGTTCATCCAGACACTCAGTTGTAAAAACACAGGAAGTAACTCTGGCAAATACACACCGACTACAGTCACATGTGACACATATCTGACACAAGTTGTGTAATTATAACACATTAGTGTGTAAAAGGTTTCAACACACTCCCTGTGTTAAGAACAATAACACACTGGTTGAGTTAAAAGTAACACAAAATGTGTTGTCCTTAACTAGACACACAGGTGTGTTAAGATATAACACAGGTTGTGTTGTTTTTAACACATCCGTTTTAAGAGTGTAGTAAGCATTGTTTATTGCCATGATTGCCACAGTTCAGGGTTATGAATCAGAGTCAGGGTTAAATCTTTTGACATTTATTTCCTCTTCCAGTGAAAAAACATGATAGTTACAATACAAAAATACGTTTTCTGAACATTTTTGAATATGTTAGAAAACATTCGTAAATACCCTGAAATATGATGTTTGCATAAATGATATTCAGTGTCTGTGTTGTTGTTGTGAAGTTGTACATTTACTCCAACAGAAAACAACTTAATAAGAATGCAATAAGTACATGTCACCCAAATAAAGATGACAAAATATTACAAATTGTGTGCATTGAATATTTAAGCTAACAGCCTTTTTGAAGAGAAAAAAAATTATTTCATCTCTATTGTGATTTTTCTCATGTTATCAAAACTGTTTTCTGTTAACTCAAAAAAAAAAAAAAAAAAAAAAAAAATTCAAAATGAATGCAGTCTAAAGTATTACACTGACAAAATATAACTTGAAACAATTCATGCTGGTTTGTATATAAACATGTCTGAGACTTTGAGATTATGCTTTGATTTATATAGACAGATAAAATGACCTTGGTTAACCCCAAATGACAGTTCAAACAGATCCAGCACATTTCAGTTGAATTTTACAGTCTTTTACTGCCATCTTGTGGAGATGATGAAAATATAAAATGCTGAATGGTTTTTTTTGTAAGGGTTAGGGCACAGGTGTCAAACTCAGTTCCTGGAGGGCCACAGCCCTACAGAGTTTTGTTCCAACCCTGCTTCAACACACACACCTGCAGTTTTCAAATAAGCCTGAATGACTTGATTACCTGATCAGGTGTGTTTAATTAGGGTTGAACCTAAACTCTGCAGGGCTGTGGCCCTCCAGGAACTGAGTTTGACACCCCTGGGTTAGGGGATAGAATTAGCCTGGTTAAAACCAGACGTCTGGCAAAGCTCCATAGACAAATCATTTCCAAAGGGGCGTCACCAACGGACTTCGCTCAAATGCCTCTGGGCGCGATTGGATAGACCTAAAACTCCTAAAACCAATCAGAGCGATCGTCATGTGTAAAGCCATATGCTGCGTCCCAATTCGCCTATGTTACACTACGCCATAAAAGTACTCTTTTTGTGAAGAAAATGTATTTGGGTGGTTGACATGACATGGCCTTTTTTGGTCCAATGTGTCAATGTTAAAGGGATAGTTCACCCAAAAATGAAAATTCTGTCAGTAATACCTCACCCTCATGTTGTTCCAACCGCGTAAGACCTTCTTTCATCTTCGGAACACAAATTAAGATATTTTTGATGAAATCTGAGCCATGTTTCACTCCTCCATAGGCTGCTAGGTGGCCCAAACTTGCTGGCCCAGAAAAGTTATTAAAGAGATCGTTAATATAGTCCAAGTGGCTACAGTGGCTCAATCTTAAGTATATCAAGCGACGAGAATACTTTTTGTGCGCAAAAACAAACAAAAATAACGACTTTATTCTACTATTCATTTCCTTCTCTCTGGGCCTCGTAGTGTTTTTGCGCTGCGCGTCTGTGTTGCACGTCATCACGCTTCACACACATGACCAGCGTTGGCCAATAGTGAGCCTACGTGGTGACGTGTAACACAGACGCGCTGCGCAAAAACACTACGCGAACCAACTAGAGGTCGAGAGAGAAAGAAATGAATAGTAGAATAAAGTCGTTATTTTTGTTTGTTTTTGCGCACAAAAAGTATTCTCGTCGCTTGATATACTTAAGATTGGGCCACTGTAGCCACTTGGACTATATTAACGATCTCTTTAATAACTTTTCTGGGCCAGCAAGTTTGGGCCACCTAGCAGCCTATGGAGGAGTAAGACAAGGCTCAGATTTCATCAAAAATATCTTAATTTGTGTTCCGAAGATGAACGAAGGTCTTACGCGGTTGGAACAACATGAGGGTGAGTAATTACTGACAGAATTTTCATTTTTGGGTGAACTATCCCTTTAAGTAAATTATAGAAAAATATATCAAAAACTGTGGTGATATTGTTCAGAAAGTGCTGTTTTATATGGACATACAGAGTATTCATGGGTTTAATCTTCCATTTTTTCACAATTTTCAGCCAAACCAGAATAAGCTCATATGGCGTGACTGTCCCAAGCACATTTCACAAATTTTGATTTTGAATAAAAACAAGAAAATGAATTCATTTTCTGTTTATTCAATCATATATTGATATCCCAGATGTCTACTTGTGAGTCTGCTTGACTAAAAGTTCAGGCATAATATTTTGAAGCAGCCCTTAACTAAAACATTTTGTCCTGAAAATGGATATCATTAGGTGTGACGCCATATTCCTTTTTTTAAACGGGCAATTGTTTGGAGACCTTTGGGGTGTGGGGGTCCTCCTTCTTTCAGGAGGAAGAACAACACCTCAGAAGGACACTGAAAGTTACAATGTGAGTTTTCTCTCTTCATGTTTAAAAAAAAAAATCAAGTATATCCGGCACTCCAGCTTCAGTTCCCTTTTGCGCTGTCTTTTGGTGTGACTCATTTTACACAAAAATGGCCAAATGAAATTACTTTTCAGTCAAAATTACCTTCAAAACTTTATTGTCAAATTGTAGTTAGCATGGTTCTAGCATGTTAGCATAAAAGCACATTGCTTAATGTCATGCTAAGTACATGAAACTTAATATGGTGTGACACAAAATCATAAGGTGTGACAGGGTTTTCTTGTCACACCATATGATTATTTTGTCACACTATATGATATGAATTGCATTTAAATACGTAAATAATGCTCTTAGATACATATTTTATAACTAATAGTTAAGTTTATTGAATATTTCGTCCTTTTAACACATTTTGATACTATATTATGTACACATTTAATATCTATACACCAACTCAATTTGGTGAATCCCTACTATCCCATTTTCAAGCTGAATCCATGTTAAACTACAGCATTTTCTCACTCAAATGTTTCCCTTTATTTATTTATTTATTTATTTTTTCAGTTTGAGGTAGATTTCAGTATATGGCGAGATAATGCGAATAAAGAAAGAACAAGGAAATGATTAGCTTGCTGTTCAGTCATTGTTTTAGCCTACTCATCCTCATTTTGAAATGAATTTATGCATTAAATAAAAAAATGTTCAGTGATTTACTATAAAGATTATTAGAATTCATGTAGTTAATATTCAGCAGATTAAAATAAAAAGTGCAACATCAAATGAATACAGTAAGTGGATTAATGAATGTGTTGTAAACATGATTCTTTGCTACTTTGAGTAGAACTCAGTGTTTTAAACAATTTTGTGATTTTTGCTGTAACTGAAAAAATGATTCACTTGTCAAACTAAGTTGGGTTGTTTGTTAAATGCAGCTAATACAGATTTTAGCATACAGATTGTTGTGTGGTGTGACATCATATGGTGTGACACCATGTCATTTGGTGTGACATTCAGAATTTTGAAAGATATTAAGGCTTTTTGGTTATTAATCATAAAATCATCAATGTGACAGATGGGGAATAGTGCCAGCAAAGGTTACAAGCATTTTGGTACATTTATAACAAGGTATTCCCAAATTAATTTGAAGTATATTGAAAGATTACAAGTAAACGCCTGTCTATGAGTGATGATAAAGTAAAATAATGCAAAATGTAACATATCTGCACATAAGAAATGCTATACTTTTATATAGTAATGATAAAGAATCAGGATAAACTCACTTACATTATCACATTATAGTATACCCCTTTTTAATTTAATACACAATAACATTCATGTCACACCATATGACATTTTTAGTCACCAAGACAGTAAACTAGTGAATAAATGTAAATTTTAGGACAAAATCTACAAGACCACATATATATTTGGAAATATAAGAGTTGGTAGAATATAACCCAATGAGTTCCATGACTTACATTTTTTTTAGCCAAATATGTCAACCACCCATTTACTTTTGAATGTGTAGCAAAAAAGTAAGCAACTTTGGGACATACTACTTCGTCATCTTTATCGGACGGATCTGTCGCGTGCATTCCGTCTTGTAAACTGCCCTGCCAATCATCTTGTCACAGTTAAAATCCTCTATTAAATCTAATTTAATTTCCTACCGTTTCGGAGAGAAATGTAGTAGCACGTTCATCTGTCAGTGGGTCTTTCATGGAGACTGTCCTCATCTGTTTGCAATTTGAATAATGCTGCATTTAAAAGGTGGTGCGCTTCACCAACGGAGTGGACGTCACTCAAATGCCTCTCGGCGCTTTTGGATAGGCTAGACCAGAGCCATATAGAGAGACTTAAAATAATAATTTATAATATTGTCTGAGACTTTGAGATTATGCTTTGATTTATATAGACAGATAAAATGAACTTGGTTAACCCCTAATGACAGTTCAAACAGATCCAGCACATTTCAATTGAATTTTACAGTCTTTTACTGCCATCTTGTGGTGACTTTATGATTAACCAATCTTAATCAAGCATGACAGAAAGGCTAAAAGTAGCCTAATCTATAATTTATTTAAATCATGGGCCCGTTATTATCACATTGTTGTTGTTGTTAATAATGTATGTATGCATAATATGTATAATTATTTAATTATAGGAGTCATATTAATGTTTTAATCATGAACACCAAATATTTGATAGTGTTAATACTTATTTTAAGTATTTTATACTTATTTTTCATTTCAAATGCTTATAGTTGCATTGTTATTTTAATTATTATTATTATTATTATTATCATCATGTATTTGCATAATCATTTACATAATAACTTACATTTTACATAAATAAAGATATAATTTTACTTTAACTTTTACTATAACTTTTACATTTTACGAGATATAAAGTCAGAATTGCGTGAAATAAAGTCGCAATTGCGTCTAATAAAGTCAAAAGACTTTTTTTTCTCGCAATTGCGACTTTATATCACGCAATTCTGACTTTATAACACATAAATTGCGAGTTTATATCTCGCACCTGACTTTATAATAGATAATTGCGAGTTCATATCACGCAATTCTGACTTTATAACAGATAATTGCGAGTTTATATCTCGCACCTGACTTTATAACAGATAATTGCGAGTTTATATCACGCAATTCTGACTTTATAACAGATAATTGCGAGTTTATATCTCGCACCTGACTTTATAACAGATAATTGCGAGTTTATATCACGCAATTCTGACTTTATAACAGATAATTGCGAGTTTATATCTCGCACCTGACTTTATAACACATAATTGCGAGTTTATATCTCGCAATTCTGACATCTTTTCTGAGTTGTTAAAAAAAAAAAAATTCAGGTCAAGTGGAAAGCAGAAGGATCATGGCAAACAATGGGAAGAAGTAATTTAAAATATTGTAATAGCCGAGTCTTCTGATTCCATATGATTGCACTAAAAGTGGCAGAAAATGTAATGTGTTTTATACTGTATTTTCCCATGTGAATATTCATTTGATCCTTGTGAGGTCATTGTAGCTGCACAAGGTTTGGTTTTACTACAGTAAGACCACGATTGTGTTAGATTCCACCCATCTATGTAATACAATTTTTTTTTTTTTTTTTTTGTATTGTAACTAGGCTGTCATTTAGAAACATGACTTTTCCTACCACTTAATGACACACATCTCTACTTTTCATTCCAGCCAGAGGATCTGACGGTTGCTGCTCGCATCTCAGCCTACCTGATGGATTCTTGCTGGATGAATGACCTTCACCTTCAACTCAACCTTGCCAAGACAGAACTGCTTATGGTTTCAGCCAAACCATCCTTGCTGTGTGATCCTGCCATCAGAAAGATCCGGCCCTTCCTATCAGAGCCACACAACTCCTTGTCTAAGCTCTTGTTCTATCCAGACTGGACTATTGTAATGCTCTCCTGGCAGCTCTTCCAGCATCAGTCAAACCTCTGCAACTGATCCAGATGCTGCAGCAAGACCTAAACTCACTGCTTCAGATCTGTGTGTCTCCAGAAGCTTGTGTTCTGCAAGTGAACGGTGCCTTGTGGTGCCATCATCCCAAAGAGACACAAAATCACTTTCACTGACCTTTCCCTGGACTGTTCCCTGCTGGTGTGATGACCTGCCCAACTCAACACATTTTCAAGAAACTGCTAAAGATCCATCTTTTCATAAACGCTTGACCCAATAATACTAAATCTTTGTTTTAATAAAAAAAAAAAAAAAAAATTGTGCACTGTGCTACACTAACTGGGACTTGTCACTGCTCTTGTTGCTTCTATTGTTCTCTTAATTTAAAGTCACTTTGGATAAAATGTAATTGTAAATGTGTAAAATAAGTTATTAGAGTATAAAGGTATACAGCAATTGTCTTTTAATGTGGATATTTTTACATGTTCTAAATTATATACACTAAGCTTGTATTTCCTATCATTCACGTATCTTGATGTTCAGTGTTTGTTTAATGAGTACTGCAAATGTGCAGGTATTCTGTACTTGTACGTTTAGTTTTAATTTAACAGAAATTGACTGTACATTTGCTATTATTAAGTACTTAATTAGAGATTGGTCAAAGTTGTGAAACTGGATCTGCAAAAATTAAAACTGTAAATATACAAACTTTGTATTTGAATTTATGTACTTATTGCATTTTTATACATAACTTCATAGTTATTTTACACAGAAAACTATAAATTAAAAGATAATTACTGTAGATAGACAGAGCATTATTATAAAATAACTTTATAAAACCATAAATTTACAGTTTAACCTTAAAGTTAAATGTGCTTTTTATGTAATTTGACATAATTTATACGTTTTTCCACGGTATAATAAGCCATTATCAACAGTAATGTACTGTAATTTAATTAATTTTGACCGTAAAGTCAATTCTGTGTTTTTACGGTTTTTGCCTGTAATTTTGTGAAATGGTTATTTGCTGTAATTTAACAGAATCCGTCTGGAAACATTGCTGCCAGAGATGTACCGTTTTTTTTTTTTTTTTATGGGTTTTTTTTTTACAGTGTATGCATAATATGTATAATTATTTAATTATAGGAGTCAAATTAATGTTTTAATCATGAAGACCAAAAATTGTATAATGTTGCGTTGCTGTTGTTTTTGTCAAATACTTAATTTAAGTATTTTATTAATATTATTAAGTATTTCAAATACTTATAGTTGCATTGTTATTTTAATAATAATAATTATTATTATTATCATGTATTTATGCATAATCATTTTCATAACAACTTACAGGTTCTAGTAAATGTGTGTGTTTGTCCACAGACAGGATGAGGCAGCTGAAAGGTATTATGGGAAGGCAGCTGATTTAAGACCTGGGGCCGGTTGCATAAACTTATTAGACTTACAAGGTAGTCATCTCATTATTTTCTTTGAGATTGGACTTTTTATTTATTTATTTTTTATCAGTTACATAAAAAATGTTATTTGGTCGAACTTGAAACCGAAAAGTAAGACTGATTAGCAGTAATTAATCTCTTTTGGTCAGACTAGTTCTTAAGACACAGTCTTAACTTATAGCAGCTCCTGATGTAAGTACCTTCTTACCTTGCATAGGGCCTTAATCTTTTTCATACATAAATTGCAAAGTTCAGATTTTCCGAAGCACTGTCTTTTTTCATATTTATTCCCTCTGCTATTTTAGAATGTAAAATATAATTCTTAATTATTATTAAAAAAAATATATATAAAAAATATATATATTCTATAACAGTTTAAACATTAAGGAAATTAGCTGTGGCGCACATCCCTAGTTGTTAGCAGAGATGGGCAGTATTTTAATCACACGTATTTGAAATATGTATTTAATTACTTTTAAATATTTAGTAATTAGAATTTTCCTCAACAAAAATACATGAAATGTAATTTGTAATTAAATACTTTAAGCCTTAAAGTTTAAGGGACTGTAATTTGTATTTAAAATACTTATTTAAATATATCATTTTATTTAGCATATTAACTTTCATCACCAGGTTTAAAGGGATACTCCACTTTAAAATGAAAATTCTGTTTTTTTGTAGGAAAAAAATATACTATGGAAGTCAATGAGACCAGAAACTGTCTGGTTACTGATATTCTTCTAAAATATCTTCCTTTCTGTTTAGCAGAAGAAAGAAATTCATACAGGTTTGAAACAACATGAGGGTGAGTATATGATGACAGAATTTTCATTTTAAAGTGGAGTATCCCTTTAACAGGACCATAGACATATAAAATACTACTAAATTGCCTATCACAGTCTCAGAAGTGAAAGGCGTGTAAACTTCTATAGCAGTGCATGAGAGACTACATTAAATATATATTTTTTGTGTTTCCGTCTGCTCAAATAGCAAAAGAAAAAAACGCCACAACAGAGTTTTCACAACTTTCAAAAAGAGTAAAAAAAAGAGAGATTGATAATTGCAGTCAGAAGAGAGAAAGATGTCAACTTTACTGTCACAGCCGTTGTAGAAACACCCCCAGAGCAGCGTTAAGTAGGGTTTTTTTTTTTGTAATATAATACAAACTAAGTGGTAAATGTACATGCATTTAAAAAAGATGAGAATTATCTTGAGAAAGTGATGAGATGTTTCACAAAAATACATTTTAAGGAGAATGTCTTTTCTGCCTCTTTTTTAAAAAAAATGCTATTTGACAATAATATTTAATTTAAATAGTTGAGTTTATTACATGTTAATATCATGCTAACATATGCATACACTAATATCACAGTTATCAGTGCTTTTATCTCTTCTCTGCAGGTGTTGGGCTTTGATGCTGTAAATAACTGGAGAGTTTCCTGTATCCTGTAAGCCGTGTGTGTGTGTGTGTGTGTGTGTGTGTGTGTGTGTGTGTGTTTCTGCATCCCCTCAGTCTTGATGGGTGGGGAGGAGGAGTTCATCAGCACTGACAGTTATATATATATATGGAGAAAATCATAAATGCCTCATCTGATTTGTCACTGAAGTTGTTTGATGATTTCCTCTGTTCTGTCTAATAAGGTAACAGCGAGTGTGATTGGAGGGTTTTGAACCTCTTTCTCTCTCATTAAGGGGGCTGAGAGAGGACGCCTGTACTTCTGTATCATCAGTGCGGAGAAGCTTGTACTGGATGTTGAATTAATCAAGCAGAGAGAGATGGAGAGATGCCTGACACTCATTTTACTGTCTTCAGTTATAATACTCATCACAGCTGGTAAGACGTGAAATTAAAGAGATTGTTGTTGGTTTTTTTTTGTTGTTATTTATTTATTTATTTTAAATGAAGGGCTATGGTTATGTTATTTAAGATCTTAAAATTAAACTATACTGTAATGTGTGTTTTTAGATGCCCGTGTAATCGCATTGTCACTATATATTGAATGTTCTCCTGTGTTTAACAGGCAGTTTATCTCTTTCTCTTTCTCTCTCTCTCTCTGTCTCTCCATTTTATAAAGAGCTACAAATAAGTTTTACATAAGTCTCTTCTTTTTATTCATTATAATATATTGTTATCAAAATAATATTAATATTTATTTATTGAAACCCTAAGAGGTCATTATTGTAGGTTTTTTGTCTTGTTGTCTTGTGATCGCAATTCAATTTTTCATCTGATATCAACATTGTAAATGTTGTCTCAATCTTCTGTTAAAAAAATCATACATTGATCACCTTTTCTCTGGATGAAAACGATTTAATCGCCATGTGTCAAACATTATTCTATAACCATGCCGGCATCTCTGTCCCTCGAGTTGGGTGGCCATAAAATTGATCACACATTTGGAGTTCTGATTTGATAAACATTGATTTGGAAATATTAGTGACAGACATGTTAGCTTGAGTAAGTCCCTTGAACATGTTTAAATAAAAGAAAAATAATCACTCATTCATAGCAGGATAAATGCTGTATTATGTTATGTCAAGAAGTTGTGATCATGAAAAAAACTAAAACTAAAACTAAAGGCCTTTTATAGGGTTACAATGTTAGTGTCTTAAACAATGTCAAGACAAAATATATATTAAAAGAATACACCAGGTTTAATATAGTTTAAGCTCAAGCAACATAATTTGTGGCAAATATTTTTTTACCTAAATAATACATTTCTACTTGTTCCCCCTTTAAAAAGGGGGGTTTCTGTAAACTTTAAAATGCTCACTGTCTCAATAATATAGAAACAAGACTTAAACAAATATGTTAACAGGATTATAGTGTGGAAAAAATGCTCACTAATCTTTTCTGTGCAAAGTTATTTCCAGTTTTAAACTTTGTTTCCATGACAACATAATGGTAAAAACCCTGTAATTGTTTTTAACTATTTACAGCTGAAACAATAATACATTTTAGGATAATTGAAACCCTATTTTTTTTTTTATATAAAAGGAGGGAGTCAGCATAATTATTTTTTTGTTAATCAACATACCTATGATGTTGATTGAGCTAAACTTGTATTGAACTCTGAATATTCAGTTTAAATACTCAGACGTATGTGTCCCATTTCCCAGTTGCCCCACTTTGTAATGCTGTAAATTGAACTCTCATCCCTTCATCTTTCATCTCTCATTGTTACTGCTTAATATTTAGACAGTGTGAATGTGAGGCTGGTTGGTGGTCACAGTCGCTGTGCTGGTAGAGTGGAGGTTCTTCATAGAGGTCAGTGGGGAACAGTGTGTGATGATTTCTGGGATTTGGCTGATGCTGCAGTGGTGTGTAGAGAGCTGGACTGTGGAGAACCTGTAGATGCTCTGAGTGATGCTCATTTTGAACCAGGATCAGGGCCAATCTGGTTGAGTTTTGTCACGTGTACTGGATCAGAGTCTACACTGAAGAACTGTGGGTCATCAGGATGGGGTAAAAGCCCCTGTGATCATAGTAGAGATGCTGGAGTCATTTGCTCAGGTAAAGTATTTTACATATTAAAATTCATATGTGCTTCCAGATTGGCTTCTATTTTTTTTTTAAGTTTTAAAATGTTGACTTCAATAATAAAAACATTTTATATTTATATTTGTTGTGGTTTTCTTTTGTGTTTTTACTTTATTCATTATAAGACTAAAAATAAAATGGTTTATCTTGAAGCCATTATCAAATCATTATCTTGAAGCCCTATAAATAAACCATGCTTTTGTTGATCTGTGTTGTTCTTTCAGGAGTCAGGCTGGTTGGAGGTTCTCGCTGCTCTGGGAGGTTAGAGATACTTGATGATCAGTCGTGGGTTTCAGTGTGTGGCGCTGCCTTTGACCAGCAGGATGCAGAGGTTGTGTGTAGAGAGCTGGACTGTGGGGCTCCTGTACAGGTGCTGGGAGAAGATGCTTTTGGCAAAGGAGACGCTCAGATGTGGACACAAGAGATTCAGTGCAGAGGAAATGAGTCTCAGATTCACCTCTGTCCAACATCACCATCACATGAAAACAACTGTTCACATGAGCACAACATTGGTTTGCTGTGTACTGGTAACAGTTCAAATTACAACAAAGCACATTTCATTTCATTTTATTTACATTTGCAACATACATTTCAAAATTTAATTTACATTTAAATTTACAATAGCCTTTTCTCTTACATTCATAGACATAAGAAATGTGAGACTGGTAAATGGTAGCAGTCGCTGTGCTGGTAGAGTGGAGGTTCTTCATAGAGGTCAGTGGGGAACAGTGTGTGGTGCTGGTTGGGATTTGGCTGATGCTGCAGTGGTGTGTAGAGAGCTGGACTGTGGAGAACCTGTAGATGCTCTGTATGATGTTCATTTTGGCCTTGGATCAAAACCGTTTTGGATGAAAAATGCAATGTGTACTGGATCAGAGTCTACACTTAAGAAATGTGGATTCATACAACCAACTGATCTTGATGTGTGTCTTGATAAGAGCGCTCAAGTCATTTGTTCAGGTAAGCTAAAGCTAAAAATCCTGTCTTAATGTACAAAACAATCGCACCAAAAGCAGTCATAATTTCATTTTCCAGCTTCTTTTTGACTGCACAAACTGTTAAGGTCAGACTGTAATAATCAGAGACCTTGTTAAAAATAAAATTTAGAAGCTTGTTTCTAACACTAATATGATTTCTCGTTGATAGATATATTAATTATATGACTGACTCATTATTGAAGTTCTCTAACTTTAAATTTAGTTTTTTCCTGTGTTGTTCTTTCAGAAGTCCGGCTGGTTGGAGGTTCTCGCTGCTCTGGGAGGTTAGAGATACTTGATGATCAGTCGTGGGTTTCAGTGTGTGACGCTGCCTTTGACCAGCAGGATGCAGAGGTTGTGTGTAGAGAGCTGGACTGTGGGGCTCCTGTACAGGTGCTGGGAGAAGATGCTTTTGGCAAAGGAGACGCTCAGATGTGGACACAAGAGATTCAGTGCAGAGGAAATGAGTCTCAGATTCACCTCTGTCCAACATCACCGTTAGATGAAAACAACTGTTCACATGAAAATGATGTTAGACTAGTGTGTGCAGGTTTGAGCCTTTTTTAAATAAACTGAAATCAAATTTAATGTTCCCAAAATCTACACTAAATATTAGTAAATTTTATCATAGTTTTTTTTCTCTTATTGTGATACTTCTTTCCTCATTCTTTCCTTTTGTCCATATGTCTTTACTCCCTCTTTATTTATTTTATAGACAATTTGAGAGTAAGGCTGGTTGGTGGTCACAGTCGCTGTGCTGGTAGAGTGGAGGTTCTTCATAGAGGTCAGTGGGGAACAGTGTGTGGAGCTGTCTGGGATATGCCTGATGCTGCAGTGGTGTGTAGAGAGCTGGACTGTGGAGAACCTGTAGATGCTCTGGGTGATGCTCATTTTGGACCAGGATCAGGACCAATCTGGACAAATCGCACGTTATGTTCGGGATCAGAATCTACACTGAAGAACTGTGGATCAGTAAATTGGGGGTTTTATGACTGTGATCATACTAAAGATGCAGGAGTAATCTGCTCAGGTAAACTGCTCCAAACCCTGCACTGTTTTTACATCACTGATAATTCCTTAAAGGGAAAGTTCAACCAAAAATAAAAAAAATCAGTCATCATTTACTTTGTGTCTTTTCAAATCTCTATGACTTTGTTCTGTAGAGCACACAATGTTTTTTAATTTCATTATATTGAAAAGAGTACCAGGATATTCTGTAAAATTCCCCTTTTATGTTCCATAAAAATGAAAGTCAGATGATATGGATTGACATGAGAGATTGAGTAATTTGACTGTTTTACTCCTTTCACATTAATAAGTGGTGCTTTATGGTAGAACAATAATGACAAGAATTACACACCTTTAGATAAATAAAAGTTAAACGTTTCTTAACTCTTGCTACTTCAGGTGTCAGGCTTATTGGAAACTCCAGTTGCTCTGGGAGGTTGGAGATTCTTGATGATCAGTCGTGGGTTTCAGTGTGTGACGCTGCCGTTGACCAGCAGGATGCAGAGGTTGTGTGTAGAGAGCTGGACTGTGGGGCTCCTGTACAGGTGCTGGGAGAAGATGCTTTTGGCAAAGGAGACGCTCAGATGTGGACACAAGAGATTCAGTGCAGAGGAAATGAGTCTCAGATTCACCTCTGTCCAACATCTTTATACAAAAACAGCTGTTCACATGATAATTACCAGGGGCTGATCTGTGCTGGTGAGTTAAAAGAATATAGTAATATCATATCTTTTACTAACAGGGTGCATCTCAGTCAGCTTCATATTTCACAGTCAGAACTCTGACCAAGGAGCCAGCCATTTTAAGGTCTGTCTCAATCACGAAATCCTTCAAGTTCACTGTAATGTTCGCTCCCTAAAAATCCCACAATGCACTTCAAAAACTAGATGCTCACTACGTTCCCCTTAATGGAAATTCTGTTAAGTGCAAAACAAATTGCACAAACCAACACAATATCAACACAATATCATCATGAGATGGGATGGAAGATATGAAAAGACAAATCGTTATTTAATTATATGTCAGTATAAACATCATCAGTAGATAGGTAGTGAACAGTGTAGTACATATTTATAATTAAAATTTGGCTAAAATGTTTCATATATATATAACAACAATCAAAGTATATTTAATAACATACTTTAAACAGCATAAAAATGTCAGAAAGATGTTATGTGTGTTGTTAATAAATACCAGTGGTGACGTTTTATGACACAAGCACCTAGTCATATCACCGGGAATTGAAAAATCAGTGTCCAAATGTGTAGTGAGCCAGTGTGCTTTACCAGTGCTGAATTTGTGTACACAATATACTGATACGCGAACTAGTGTGCTTACGGAGATGCACCCACAGTCTCTATCTGTATTTTTCTGTCACTTAGATAAAAAGAATGTGAGGCTGGTTGGTGGCAACAGTCCCTGTGCTGGTAGAGTGGAGGTTCTTCATAGAGGTCAGTGGGGAACAGTGTGTGATTTTTTCTGGGATATGGCTGATGCTGCCGTGGTGTGTAGAGAGCTGGACTGTGGAGAACCTGTAGATGCTCTGGGTGATGCTCATTTTGGACAAGGATCAGGACCAATCTGGATGAGTTTAGTCATGTGTGCTGGATCAGAGTCAACACTGAAGTACTGTGGGTCAACAGGATGGAGCGCACATGTCTGTACTCACAGTCATGAAGCCGGTGTCATTTGTTCGGGTGAATAATTTAACTGATTGCCAACTTTCGTTGTGACATAAAAACTATTTTGTTTGGAAAACTATTTGTATGTTTATTGTATTTCACTATCAAGCATTTGTTTTTGTCTGCTGTGCACTGTCATTCCTGTAATATTAACAGGTCATCAAGCTTCCAGACTCGTTAATGGATCTCACCTGTGCTCTGGGAGGTTAGAGATACTTGATGATCAGTCGTGGGTTTCAGTGTGTGACGCTGCCTTTGACCAGCAGGATGCAGAGGTTGTGTGTAGAGAACTGGACTGTGGGGCTCCTGTACAGGTGCTGGGAGAAGATGCTTTTGGAAAAGTAGACGCTCAGATGTGGACACAAGAGATTCAGTGCAGAGGAAATGAGTCTCAGATTTCATTTTGCTCAATTTCATTATCACACAAACAAAGCTGTACCAGTGACTATAATGTTGGTCTGATCTGTTCTGGTAAATTATAAATATTCAGTGTCTCTTTGTTTGTATTTAAAACAGTATATATTCTCTGTCAGCTGCATTATACTTTATTTTAACCTCTATGTTCTTCATTCAGGTTACACAGATGCTAAACTCATGAACGGTTCAAACTCCTGTTCTGGAAGAGTGGAGCTTCGGTTCCTCAATGAATGGGGCTCAGTGTGTGATGCATGCTGGGATATAAGAGCTGCCAGTGTCCTCTGTAGACAGCTGAATTGTGGGATTGCTGTGTCTGTTTTGGGATCAGACTGGTTTGGAGAGGGAAGTGGTGAAATCTGGGCTGATGTGTTTGATTGTGATGGGAATGAAACAAAACTCTCAGAATGTTCCATCTCTTCATGGAGTCGAGCTGAATGTTCTCATAGACGAGATGTTGGGGTCATTTGCTCTGGTAAAGTTATTTGACACTGAGAGCATTATGCTCTTTTTCACCATGTTATAACAATTCTTATTTTAGTAAAACATGAGTTCTCTTACGAGAGGTTCTCTCGTATTGCGTAAGTTGCTTACGCTACGGGTAAAGTCATCTTTTCTCGAGATATGAAGGCAAAAAATTATCCTTAATTTTTATAATCTTGTCAACGCAGTGCAGCAGCAGGCAGACCTAGAGCAGGCTATCTAGCGTGCTCATTGGCTGCCCTGCGGCAACTGCAGCAGCCTACCACTGAGCCTGGCGTGACGTCACGCCCAATGGGGGCGCTTGGCGCTGGCCTTCACAGCCCGGCAGAAGGGGTGTGGTTACGCGAATAAAAGGAAGGCTCGGAGGCTGGTTCACTGATTTTCGTCTCTTCAGCGAAGCTCTTCGCATCGCTGGACTCTGAGAGAAGCCGCCGCCGTTGAAGCAAGCGACCAGCAGGCCGAGGAAAGCGTCTGAGGAAGCCGGTCATCTTCGCCGCCTTCAGCCATCCGTGCCTGCTACGCTATCCGGCGTCATATCCTTTTTCTGCTGTGTGTGTTTCGCCGCTGCGAACTTCTTCTAAAAGAGAAATTTCCAACGAGGCATTGTTTCAAATGCCTCGCACCACTCCCGCTCTCTCTCCCTCTGTTCGAGCCGCGCAACTGCGCCATTTACAAGGGACGTCAGAGCGGATGGTCACAGGGCTAGCTTCCTCGCGCTCTCTCCCTCTGTTCGAGCCGCGCAAACCGCGCCGCTCACAAGGGATGTTAGAAGCGGACGGTCACGGGCTAGCTTCCTCGCACTCCCTCTGTTCGAGCCGCGCAAACTGCGCCGCCCACAAGGGATGTCAGAAGCGGACGGTCACGAGGCTAGTTTTTCTTTACGTTATAAGAAAGCTACCCTGCCCCGTTCGCGCGCGTCACTCACCGGCGAAAGGAAACGAGTGTTTTAGTCCCGCCGAGGCTGGACCCAACCTCCTTTTTCTCACACATTTCTCAGTCCCCTCTGAAGGTCAGGCGACTGGAAATATCTATATTGCAGTAAACGAGCCTGTTACAATACACGCACGCCTGCAAACAAACGCCGACGCAAACATGACGCTCTCTGGCTATTCGCCCCTGGGAATATCAATATTGCAGTAAACGAGCCTGTTACAATACACGCACGCCTGCAAACTAACGCCGATACAAACATGATGACGCTCTCTGGCTACTTGCCCCTCTTCCCGCTCTCTCTCCCTTTGCTTGTGCCGCGCAAACTGCGCCGTTCACAAGGGATGTTAGAAGCGGACGGTCACGGGCTAGCTTCCTCGCACTCCCTCTGTTCGAGCCGTGCAAACTGCGCCGCTCACAAGGGATGTCAGAAGCGGACGGACACCAGGCTAGTTTTTCTTTACGTTATAAGAAAGCTACCCCGCTCCGTTCGCGTGCGTCACTCACCGGCGAAAGGAAGGAAGAGAGTGTTTTTAGTCCCGCTGAGGCCGGACCATCCCATTTCTCAGTCCCCTCCTAAGTTCAGGCGACTGGAAATATCAATATTGCAGTAAACGAGCCTGTTGCAATACATGCACGCCTGCAAACAAATGCCGTCACAAGACATAACGACGCTCTCTGGCTATTTGCCTATTACGACCCCTCTCCCGCTCTCTCTCTCTCCTTTTGTTTGAGCCACGCAAACTGCGCCGCTCACAAGGGATTTCAGAGCGGACTGTCACGGGCGATGTTCAGCACCCCGCGTGCCTCACTCACCGGCAAAAGGAAGAGAAAGAGTGTTTTTAGTCCCGCAAGAGGCCGGACCAACCTCATTCTCACATTTCTCAGTCCCCTCCTAAGTTCAGGCGGCTAGAAAAATTTATATTGCAGTAAACGAGCCTGTTATAAAACACGCACGCCTGCAAACAAACGCCGACACAAAACATTATACCAAAAGCTTATGTGTTCTCCCCCTGTGGCTCAGTGGCGGAATGTTAGGCTTTTGCGCCAGAGACCCGTGTTCGAATCCCGGCTCTGGCGGCAGATAAAATTATGCTGTTTCCTTCTCCGAGCTCGCGGCCAGCTTTCTTACATACAGAAAGCGAACCCGCCTCTCGCACCCTCCCGCTCGCATGACGGTGCTCGAGTTTTATGAGCGTCTAAACATATGAGTCTTCAAAGCATTTCGCTCTGTCAGTCCCCTCAAAAAGGCGACTGCAGATGTGTATTTTGCAGCCAACGAGCGCGTTGTACAACTCGCTCGCCTGCACCCAAACACCGTTTTTTACGGCACCCCAGAGAAATCTCATAAGCTGAGAAATCTCAAAAGAGTATAATGTCTGGTTATCCGGCTCACGCCGATGGTGTTATGAGTGTAGAAAATGTGCCCACGTCCCAGTGTTCACCCCTACACACAAGCACGATCTCCCCGGTGTCTCTCACAGAGCTCACTCTCATAAAGCAGGCACGCGCCGCTCGAGTGTTAAGCGTAGGAAATGTGCCCACGATCCCGTGCCCACACCTACCCACTGCCCGCTCTGTCACACAGTTGTCCCGGGGTTCAGATCCTCTAAAGCTCCCAAACACTGGCCGTGTTGCTAACGTAAGCCCTGTGCCCGCTCACGAGCGCGCGCACTTACCAATAAACACGTTAACCCCATCGCCGCTCTCGCGCCACGGGTTTCTCGCCACAAAATGTTCTCCGTCCATAGCGACCGAGCCGTTGTGTGCTGTCCAGCCAGCCACCGCTGTCAGCGAGCCTCCGTATTCGAGCACCGGCGCCGCGTGTGCTGCCCCATCCTCTCTGATACAGGTTCCCTATCCCGCGCAGTGCGGCGATCTGAACCCAGAGACCATTCGACCCCTAGCTATGCGTGCGAAAGCATGAGAAGCGATTCCGGGCGTGTCAGAATGGGTGCTGAATACTATAAAGCAGGGCTATTCGCCACAATTCGCTCGCCGTCCCCCGCGCTTTCGAGCACGGACCGAGACGAGAGTGAATACAGAAGTAGCGCACCTACTTCAGGCAGAAATAGCAAAGCTGCTGTGCAAGGGGGCTATAGAAAAGGTGCATCCTTCTCTGAGCGAGACGGGCTTTTACAAACGTTATTTCCTCGTACCCAAGAAGGAAGGAGCTCTAAGACCTATTTTAGATCTGAGATATTTGAACAAAGCTCTCATGAGACGGCCGTTCAAAATGATCACAACCAGACAAATCCTCGCGCAAATTCGCCCGAGGGACTGGTTTATCTCTCTCGATCTGAAAGATGCATATTTTTTCAGATCCAGATTATACCCCGTCACAGGCCATTCTTGAGATTCGCCTTCGACGGTCAGGTATATCAATACACCGTCCTGCCGTTCGGCCTGTCTTTAGCACCCCGTACATTCACGAAGTGCATGGACGCGTCCCTCGCGAGAAGACTGAGAAGACAGGGGATGCGGATATTAAACTATCTGGATGACTGGCTGATACTGGCGCAGTCAGAGACAGAGCTTATGTCTCACAGAACAGCGCTCCTCAGCCATCTGGAAAGCCTGGGTCTCTCGGTCAACTGGACCAAGAGCTCATTACTGCCCAGTCAGTCAATTTCCTTTCTGGGAATAGAACTGGACTCGGTGGCTATGACGGCCAGATTGTCAACGCAGCGCGCGCGCCGCATTCGACATCTCGCCGCGTCTTTCCACACAGGCAGCCGGGTCCGGCTGAGAACATTTCAGAGAATGTTGGGCCATATGGTCTCAGCTGCAGCTGTGCTCCAGCTGGGCTTACTGCGCATGCGCCCGCTACAACGCTGGCTGAAAGCGCGAGTGCCTCACCGAGCCTGGACTGCTGGCGGCTCGCGAATCAGTGTGAATCAGGGCTGTGTTTCAGCCCTGCAGCCCTGGCTGGCGGCCGAATGGTACCACACGGGGGTGACAATGGGAGTTGTCTCGCACCGAAAAGTTGTCTCGACAGATGCCTCCAACCTTTTCGAGGGCAGACCGGTCTATGGCCTCTGGTCAGACCAGGAGAATCGCCTTCACATAAACTGTCTAGAGATGCTGGCGGTCGAGAATGCGCTGAAGCACTTCCTCCCATACCTGCGGGATCACCATGTACTAGTCCGCACGGACAATACGTTAGTGGTGTCCTACGTGAACCGTCAGGGCGGTGTCAGATCCAAAATTCTCTGCGCCCTGGCGGAACGCCTCCTCGTTTGGGCTCAGCACTCACTGCGCTCGCTGAGAGCCGCGCATGTGCCCGGTCACCTGAACGATGGTCCAGACAGACTGTCCAGAGACAACGTTCCCCCGGGGGAATGGTCTTTGCATCCCCAGACAGTCCAGTTATTGTGGCGCCTTTTCGGCAAAGCGAAAGTCGACCTTTTTGCGTCAAAGACAACGCTCACTGCCCAAGGTTCTTTTCGAAGAACGAGGATGCGCTGGCCCAAACCTTGCCCAGCGGCCCGCTGTACGCTTTCCCCCCGGTCTCACTGTTGCCACAGGTCATCGGGAGAATCAGGGAAGCGCGCCACTCGGTGCTCCTCATAGCCCCACACTGGGAGAATCAAATGTGGTTCCCGGAGTTAATGCGGCTGGCAGACACAGCCCCATGGCCGATCCCGGTGAGGAGAGACCTTCTCTCTCAAGCCCGCGGCTCGATCTGGCATCCTCATCCAGAGCGCTGGTCTCTGCATGCATGGATAATCAACGAATACCCGTTGAACTGCCAAAAGGGGTTGTGAACACGATCGCACAGTCTAGAGCTCCCTCTACGAGACGGCTCTACGTGGCGAAATGGTCTGTGTTCGATAAGTGGTGCACCGCCAAAGATTTGGACCCACATGCGTGTGGAGTCTCGCGGGTGCTTTGCTTCCTTCAAGAGCTGTTGGACATGGGCAGGTCCCCCTCCACCCTCAAAGTGTATGTTGCGGCCATTTCAGCGTTCGCCGACTCGGCGCATGGCCGCGCAAGTTCATCATGGGATGGTTCGGCGAGTTCATCATCCGCTTCCTTAGAGGAGCCAGGAGGATGAATCTCCCGCGGCCCCCATCGGTTCCTATTTGGGATCTTTCCCTGGTCCTAGAGGCCTTGAAAGCGCATCCCTTTGAACCAATAGAAACTGTGGATTTCAAATATCTCACGCTCAAAACCATTTTTCTGATAGCTCTGTCATCAGTCAAACGTGTGGGTGACCTACACGCGTTATCAGTTAACGCCGCGTGCCTCGAGTTCGGACCTAATGACTCATTCTCAAACCGAGGCACGGTTATGTCCCCAAAGTGATGGGCACTCCCTTCAGAGCGCAAGTCATTTCTCTCTCAGCTTTGCCGGCATCCGGCAGCGAGGTCGATAATAACCTCCTCTGCCCTGTCAGAGCACTGAGAAATTACATCACACGCTCCGCCGCTGTCAGGCGCTCGGAGCAGCTTTTCGTTTCGTTTGGTGGGCGCACCAAGGGTCTCGCCGCCTCGAAACACAGTCTGTCCAGATGGATAGTGGACGCTATTGCGGCTGCTTACGCATCTAAAAACCTGCAGTGCCCCTTGGGCATCAGAGCTCACTCCACTAGAGGCATGGCCTCGTCGTGGGCTTGGTCCAGCGGGATTTCCATTCATGACATTTGTACGCCGGTGGGCTGGGCCTCCCCTTCTACATTTGTTAGGTTTTACAACCTGGAAGTTCACGCCCTGCAGGCTTAACTTTTATCAGTCTAAGTCGCATGTATGCCCGGCCCACATTCTCGTGCGCAGGCTACTGCTGTTCAATTTAGCTCTCCTGGTTGAGCTGCACTATAAAGGGTTGTGTCAGTTTCAGTACAGACCGGCTGGGCCGCTCTGCACTCCCTACTGTGTGCTTATGTACATGCGCTAGCCATTCTTTTGGCCGCCCGGCTCCCACTTATCGTGTTCCCCGGGCTTTCTCTGGGACTCATTCAGTGGATGCTGGGCGCGCACGGCGTTGACAAGGGTGTTCCTGTAGCGTAAGCAACTTACGCAATACGAGAGAACCTCTCGTAAGAGAACGTAATCGGTTACCTAACGTAACCTCTTTTCTCTCTAGAAGAGGGAACGAGTATTGCGTAACCCGCCGTGCTCGCGCCACAAGCTCATTCGCTTCATTGACGAAAACCAGTGAACCAGCCTCCGAGCCTTCCTTTTATACGCTTAACCACGCCCCTTCTGGCGGGCTGTGACGCGTGAGGGCGCCAAGCGCCCCCATTGGGCGTGACGTCACGCCAGGCTCAGTGGTAGGCTGCTGCAGTTGCCGCAGGGCAGCCAATGAGCACGCTAGATAGCCTGCTCTAGGTCTGCCTGCTGCTGCACTGCGTTGACAATATTATAAAAATTAAGGATCATTTTTTGGCTTCATATCTCGAGAAAAGATGACTTTACCCGTAGCGTAAGCAACTTACGCAATACTCGTTCCCTCTTCTAGAGAGAACAGAGGTTACGTTAGGTAACCGATTACGATCTTCTCCTCAGGTTCTCCTCTGGCTGTTCATGATGGTCTGGTGCGGTTGTCTGGAGAGAGACAGTGTGAGGGGGAGTTGGAAGTTTCCGTCCATCAGGTCTGGAGGAGAGTTCTGCTGGACTCCTGGAGTCTCACTGAATCTTCTGTGGTCTGCAGACAGCTGGGCTGTGGCTCTGTGCTGAACTTCTCCGGATCCTCTTCATCCAGTTCTGAACACAGTCATGAGTGTGTGACGGGCTTCCAGTGCTCTGGGAGTGAAGCTCATCTGGGGAACTGCAGCTCTCCACAAACTCTCAACTGCAGCTCCACACAACAGCTGTCAATCACCTGCCTTGGTGAGAACAACATCATCTGGGCAGATTCTTCAGTTGTTAGTGATCAATAATGTGTTTTTCTCTCTCTGAATATCAGGTCGCGGGTCCATCAGGCTGGTGGGTTCTGGGGGAGACTGTGCAGGGAGGCTGGAGGTTTTTCACAGTGGCTCATGGGGGACAGTGTGTGATGACTCCTGGGATATTCAAGATGCCCATGTGGTGTGCAGACAGCTGCATTGTGGAGTGGCCCTCAGTAACCAGCAGGTACCAGCCTGGTTTGGTCCTGGTTCTGGACCCATATGGCTGGATGAGGTGGAGTGTGAGGGGAATGAGACGTCCCTGTGGAACTGCTCTTCTCCAGGCTGGGGGAAACATGACTGTCAACACAAGGAGGATGTAGGAGTCGTGTGCTCAGGTAAACATTTCAGTGTTGTGAAAAATTGTTATTCAGTAACATTTAAAATCTAAAATATCTTCTGGGAATATCTAACATTTTTCAGTTACACATACAGGGGTTTTACAGTGAAACTGAAACTGTGGTTTGAGACCACAATCATTTATTAATATGGTGTAGGGACTCCTTTTGCAGCATCAATTCGTCTTGGGAATGACAGATATAAGTCCTTCATAGAGGCCAGAGGGATTTTGAGCCATTCCTCTTCCAGAACAGTGGTCAGGACACTATGTGATGCTGGTGGAGGAAAAAGTTTTTGAAACTCCTCCAAAATGTTGCTCAAAAATATTTAGATCTGGTGACTGTTCAGGCCGTGTTCAACTTCACTTTCATGTTCATCAATTCCTTCTGTCACAAGTCTTGCTGTGTGTAGCATTATTATGCTGATACACGGCACAATGTGCTTCAGGGTACAATGCTTGAACCATTAGGTGCACATGGTCCTCCAGAATGGTTCGGTAGTCTTTGGCAGTGACGTGCCCATCAAGCACAGTAGGGAATGCCATGATATTGCAGCCCAACCATCACTGATCCACCCCTGTGCTTTACTCTGGGCACGCAACAGTCCGGGTGTTAAGCCTCTTTAGGGCTTCTCCACACTGTAACTCCCATGGATGTGGGAAAGACAGCGAAGGTGGACAGTGAACTCATAATACATGTTTCACATTGTCCACAGTCCAATGAAACTGACATTTGGCATTGTCACGAGTGTCCAAAGGTTTGGCTATAGCAGCCCGACCATGTGTTCCATGTGGAGCTCCCGACGAACAGTTTTGGTGGAAACAGGAGAGTTGAGGTGGGGATTTAATTCTGCAGTGAGTTAGGCAGCTGTGGTTTTATGTTTTTTGGATACAATCCGGGATATCCTCATCCTAGTAGCTTCCTCATGTGTCGACAGTTACTCCTGTTGGATGTGGTTCGTCCTACGTGGTGGTTTGCCGACATTACCCTGGAGACCATAGCTCTCGATACACCACAAAGACTTGTTGTTCTAATCACAGATGAGCCAGCGAGATGCGCACCAACAATTTGTCCTCTTTTGAACTCTGATATGTCTCCCATTATGTTCTGTGGATTGCAATATTTTTATGTACAGCTGTGCTCTTGCTCTGCTAATTCAACCTTCTCACATTCTGCTCTTGCTGATGGAATGTAAAATCAGTGAAGATTGTCCACCAGATATATATACATATAGGCATATATAGGCATTAAACCTCCAGCACTTTATTGGCCAGTGTTTCAGTTTCATTGTCCAACCCGTGTCTATATGTAATGTTACCTGAATGTGTTTGTGGTTGAAATGAATAGGGTTGGATGAAATCAGAGGTTGTGTTCATGTTTCCATCTAGAGTTTAAAGAGATCAGGTTAACTGAGGGCTGTGAAGGGAATGTGGAGGTTTTCTACAATGGATCCTGGGGTAATGTGTGTGTCAACCTGATGGACAGAGACACAACGAGTCTGATCTGTCAAGAGCTGAACTGTGGAAGATCTGGTGCTTTTTCCGATTCTATCCCAAGACTGGAATTAGCTCGTAACTGGCTGGATAAAGTGAAATGTCGACCACATGATTCCAATCTGTGGCAGTGTCCATCTTCACCCTGGGGACAGAATGACTGTGGTGAAGATGAAGTGGCCCATATCACCTGCTCAGGTAAGACTGATTTCCATTGCAATTTCCATCTCTAAAAATACAACAATATTCAGTTAACATTATTGAGTATATAAACAAAATGTGTCTATATAATGTTGAATTTACTTGTGATTACAGAGCAGGAGAGTCATGAGTCCCCTAGAAGCTATTTGTCATGCTCCACATCTCCACATCAGAGACAGTGTTCAGGTAAGTTAATTTGATTTAGAAGAACATAAAAATCATAACAGCCATATGTGTTGTATGTACTGCATGTGATTTAGTTCTGGGGAACCAAGATAATTTAATATCACTCCACAGACATACCTGTAGGTGTTTCTGTCTTGACAGAACTCTGTTGGCCAATAATGTATCCACTTGGCTGTGATTTTAGATCATGTTCCTCTCAGACTGAGTGGAGGTTTGGGCCGGTGTTCTGGGAGGCTGGAGGTGTATCATAACGCTGTGTGGGGTTCAGTCTGTGCTGATCTGTGGGACATCAGCGATGCTCAGGTGGTCTGCAGGCAGCTGGGTTGTGGAGCAGCACTGAGGGCTGATGGGAATTCAGTCTTTGGTGCTGGTGAAGGTGTTGTGTGGCTGAACAGAGTCGAGTGCAGAGGGAATGAGATTCACCTGTGGGACTGTCCTCTCTCCCTGAAGAACCACACTGACTGCTCCCACAAAGAGCACGCTGGACTCACCTGTGCAGGTCAGAGAAAAACACTGACCAATATTATTCATTTTTAAATTGTTTAAGTGGTAATAATATTTGTGTATTGGCTTTTTCCAATGTGTTTTTGTCTGTTTTGCCAGATTTGTCAGTGTCCACTACTCCTGCCACAACAACATCAGCTTCTCCTCCAGTTTCTCAGACAGTGCGCTCAACATCAGTCACTCCTCCACAAACTCCTCCAGTGTCTCTCTCTGTGCTTGTGGTTGTACTGGGAGTTTTGCTCTTACTGCTCTTAGTGCCACTGCTTATACTGATTCAGCAGAACAGAGTGATGAGGAGAGGTAGGAGAGATCCAGAGACTGTCATATTGTGTCTTATTCAGTGTGTGATCAGTCATGTGTTGTGAACTGACAGCAGGTTTGTCTGTCTACACTCACAGCTCTCTCTAAAAGGATTCACAAGACGACAACTGAGGCCGTTTATGAGGAGCTTCATCACAGACCCAGTAATAGACACAGTGTTTTCACTCAGAGGGGTGAGTAAATGTCGTAGTGCTTGATTTGTCGTGATCATCAGACTCATCACTGAATTCAGAGGGGTAAGAGGAGTAAATCACAGATTCATCTCTGTGACCTTGTTTGTGTGATGATTAAGGGTTAGTGTTATATTCAGGTGTGAGTCAATGTTAGAGTCAAAAAGGAATGGATTTCCTTAGATTAGTATGAGCTGAACTTGAAGATGGCGCCACAGATGGCTGCCTTGTTTTGGAGCTCCTCTGTGTTTGTTTTTATTGATTGTTTGTCCTGTCTTCAGTCAACTTTTACCTATAACTTTTATGAGAGACAAACTGCTGGACATTAGACAATGCACACCCCCCAATCTTTTTGGACATTTTAGTCAGAGGAGTTCTTTTCAGATCCAAATTAACTCGGCTCTCTGTGCCGACCTCCATCTGTCAGTGGATCACCAACTTCCTGACAGACAGGCAGCAGCTAGTGAGGCTGGGAAAATTCACATCCAACACTTGCGCAATCAGCACTGGCGCTCCACAAGGATGTGTGCTCTCCTCATTACTCTTCTCCCTCTACACAAATTATCCCTCTGTTAAGTTCCTGAAGTTTGTAGACTGCACCACAGTCATCAGCCTCATCCAGGATGGTGTTGAATCTGCATACAGAAGAGATGTTGAACAGCTGGCTGTCTGGTAAGTCGCAACAACCTTGACCTGAACATGCTCAAAACAGTGGAGATAATATTGGACTTCATTAGGAAGATCCCAGCACTCCCCTACTTTACCATCATGAACAGCACTGTGGCCTCATGGATCCTGGGCTCTACCATCTCTTCAGGACCTAAAGTGGGAGTTTCAGATAGACTCTATTGAGAAAAATGCTTCGCCAGCTGAAGAAGTTCATCTTTCCACAAGAGCTGCTTAGCCAGTTTTATTCAGCCGTCTGTTCTATGCACTTCAGTAGTTGTCTGGTTTAGTTCAGCTACCAAATCAGAAGCCATCAGAAGACTACAATGGATAGTCCGGACTGCTGAAATGATTATTTCCCACCCTCCAGAGCCTGTACTCTTCCAGAGTGAGGAAGAGGGCAGATAAAATCATCACAGACTCCACTCACGCTGGCTATAACCTCTTTGCACTGTTGCCATCCGGCTGGCGATTCAGAACGATCTAGGCACTAGAAAATCTAGGCTTAGGAACAGCTTCTTCCCACAGGCCATCTCCCTCCTGAACAGTTAAATGCCTCATAAGGCCTCTCTTAGTGCAATACTCCCACTGTTTAGTGAAATATTTATTTATTAACCATAATACTGTTAACTGTAAATATGTTAATATCTGTAAAAATGCCTAATCTGTGTCTTATACCTTTCATATTTTTATTTTTATTCTTATTTTTATAATTATGTGTCTTGTTGTTGTACTTATGTGTGTGCACTGGAAGCTTCATTTTTGGCAGTTAAGCTCTTTCTGATTTCTGATTCTGAAATGATCCAAAGCATACGGGGGTTTTGGCTGATTTGTGATTGTGAACATGTATCTGATAGTTCTGCTCCTTTCTAACAGGAAGTGTCCGTTCTACCGAACAGCATTCTGGGTATGAAGATGCTGATGAGCTTCTTTCAGGTTAGAGGACTGAATAATGTTAATAATAATGTTACTTGCTACATACAGAAAAGTATGTATGTTTGTTAAATTAAAAACATTAAGATAAAAAAAGTTATCCTAGCAGTGTTTAATAATTATATGCAATAATATATATGTACTGTATAGTAATAATAGTATGTACTGTATGTATGTTTGTATTTATGTATGTGTGTATTTTCTTTTTCACATCAAAATCTGCAGTAGGAGTCACAGCTGACTACTATAATGACGTCAGCACCACTGAAGGCCCAACAGGTCAGTGACTTTAACTGATCACAGAAATTCACTTCATTTAATTATCTATTTGGCCTGTGAATTAGTTTCTGTTTATTCTCTCTTTTCTATTATTTAGAAAAGCAACAAATCACATCAGAGAATTATGATGATGTAATCAATGCTGAACGGAGACATCATGATACAGGTTTATTTCTTTTAATTATTTTGTTTTTACACAAGGTCTTAACACAATACATATATATAATTTTTCATTATTTTGTTTAGCAGAAAACTATGATGATGTCGTCATCGTACGACAGTTCTCCAATGATAAAGCAGGTGTGGGTTTCAAATTATACACTTATTAGAACAGGGTTTATTTTCTTATTTATTTTTTTGTCAAATTATAGTAGCATGTAAAGTATGAAGACTTTTTGCATGTAATTAATAATAGACACATTTATATCAGAGGGTGTTCAGGAGGAGTATGATGATGTGAAGAATGTCGGGGAATATATGTGTGACATATCTGGTACGTTATTGACACTTTCTTTTTACTGAATAATTTTGGTGTAGTCCTTATAATAGCTTTATATTATAAATTTATCTTGTTAAGTTGTCTCAAAAGCTAATTTAAATGGACTGAAAACATTGTGTTCATTATAATACTTTTTAAATCATGTTGATACATGAATTTGCTCTTGTTTTCTAATAACAGACTATGATGGTGTGGGGGAGGAGCCAGGAAAACAGGGAGGGACTTAATAACTCAAACCACACCCACTGCAGCAAATCAATTTTCAGTTTTTAAATGGTCTGCAGAGTTTAGGTGTTTAAGATCCTATATACTGTATGTTTTAGCTGTATGTTTTAGCTGTTTATGTTGCACTTTGTATTCAAATCTTCTAATTCAGCTATAATTTCTGAGAAAATAAAATGCATTGCTTTCAAAATATTAGAATTTAGTTTTTCCAGACCATGCTTTTTTCTTTTTCTTTTTTGCTATTTCTCTGAATTGATACATTTCTATCATGTAGCCTTAGAAATTTGAGGGGGGGGGAAATTTCTTTACCTTTAAGCCTCCACCACAACAGTTTTTAACATTTCACAGCACCTTCAACTTATAAAAATATAACTCCTCTTAAATGCAGACCCACTGCTGGTGGACTTTTATATTTTGCTAAAAGTTTTTGGAATTTACTTTGGGAAATACGTTAACAAACAGCAGCTGTGAGCAATTATCAGAAAAGCATGTTCACTTAATGTCCTGCAGAAGGAGTTTCTTCTGACAGTCAGAAAGTAACACATGGCATGAACTCTGAGCTTAAATCTTCAGTGTTTATAACAGAGCTTTTTAATATACTGTATAGAGGCTCTGTTTGTTTCATGTATTTGTTTTAGATTTGCTTAACTGTTGTTTTGAATTGATGTCTATATTTTCTATTAAATGATTAAATTAGACTGACTATGTGCATGGAAATTTTATTTTATTTTGGGGGGAGGGGGGTTAGGGTTAGGGTCAAGGCTGAAAATATTTATTTCAACACATTGTGTTTTTTGTACAGAAAAAGAAAAAAATCAATACATTTCTGTGATATATTTCTGTTTTTTTTTTATTCACAAATTGTCGTTTGCTGTGTAAATGCTTTCCTAGCATATTATTAACACCCAGTGCTCCTCAAGCCAGGGTAGTTGTCAGTGTTTGTCATCTCTTCTCTGCGGTGTCAGACTTTGTGTTTCCCACATTGACTCTCATGACAGCTGGACTTTGTCAGCACTTTATCATGTGTGTGTCTCCTCAGTAAAGTGTCTCTGTAAGGAGGAAGGGCCAAACAGTTTCTGTCAAAATATTTAATCATGTAAGTAGAGTTCAGTGTTTAACTTGATTGCTTCCTCCTTTCAGATTTCTTACTGGTTTTATTTATTTACTTTGTAATAGGCTAAATATTGGCAAACAGTTGATTATGAATTTTTCTGATAAATCTACTTCTGAAAAACCTTCTTCTGAAAACTCCCCAGAAATAGAATATATAAAAGACTGGTTGAATGGATTGACTGTAACTGATGAAGAACAAGCAGAAAAAAAAGAAATGTTAAAGTCACGGGCAAAGTTGAGATTTTTATGGACGATCTCATAGTTAAACAGCTCCAGAGGGACCACGCAAAAAGAGCTCGCAAGACAGAGAAGAAGGAGAGAAAGGCGCTGGCTAAGGTCCTCCACAAAGGCTCAACCCCACTGAGACGAACAGATTCATCGTGCTCAGCAGTTAATAAAGATTATCAAACAAGTTGAACGATTAAATAAGAAGATAATAAACATTGCAAACAGTTTTATGGTTGAAAATGAAATAAAATTTTCAAATGAGGATGTGTTGAATTTGCAGAGCAAGCTCAAGTTAGCCTACTTAAAGCCTAATTTGAGCTTGGCCGGCAACCTTAAGGGTCATTTTTAGAAGTGTATTGTATGTGTGTAGCTATAAGTAGGCTATACAACATGTTTAGGGGAGTTAAAACCCAATGTAGTTTTGTAGAAGAACTTTTGACGTCTCTCGCTTCAAACATAGAAAATGTGTGAGGTCGGAGAAGGGTCAAAAGGGTTGCGATAGAGGAACTTACTATGAGCCTTTTCCTACGTGCTGCATAAAATAAGTGTGAACAACAATAATAGAGAATTTGTATGTGTGCTTGTGCAAAGCTTGCAAAAGCTTAGCAATGCTAAGTAGAGGGACACGATAAGTCCCAAGTATTACCTTATAAGGGAATTGTCTGTACTATAATGACAGCCCATAATTAAAAGGCGGCCCAAAAAGATAGAGTTAGTATAAAAGACCTGGAAGAGGGTTTTTCGGGGCCACACTTCGGGTGAAGACTTTTACGTGTTTTGCCTTTGAAATTTTTGTCTATGTATTATTCTGAATCTTTTTTTAAATAAAACGAAATCATGTTGTGGTGATTCGTGAAACTTTTTAAAAAAGTCTCAGAGTAATTCTTCCCTATAAATATTTCATGATTTTGGTCATGGAATATTAATATTGGCAAATGCCCAGTGCATTCGAATTCATGATTGAACTGGTTAGAGGCACCGCCGAGGACCCTGAACCGACATCCTACATCCTTGTTCCCAAAGGTAAGAACAATATTTAATTGCAACAAATTATGGAGATGTATGAGAATGATTTACAGCGGTATAGAAATACAACAATGTACTTATTTGCTGGGTCTAAAAGCTTTACTTAGTTTGTTTTTGTTCACTGTAGCCTATCATATTTCCTCTGTACTTATCTTTGTTTTAAGTTAATTATTAAATAGTAAAGTTGTTCACATAAAAATAATATTCAAGATGCTGCTGGCACCATTTTACATTTTACATGCATTTTTAATTACCTCATTAATTTATGAAAAATAGAAAAAGTAGTGTCATATTGCAGAAACAGTGAACTGCAAATAATTTTTTTCAGCGTATCTGATCTTCAACTGCTGTGTTTGAGTTGTTTTCCATCTTGTGATCTCCTCTTTCTTTTTCTCTCTCTCAGGCAGTTTCTGTGAGAAGAGTCTCGTCTGGGAGAGGCAGCAGTCACTTTCGGGTAAAATTTTTATTACTGCCACCACACGTTTCAGTAGCCTACCTCTTTCCAGTAGCCTACCTCTTTCCAGTAGCCTATTCCCTCTCCAGCAATTTGTTTGACTACTGGGAGAGAGTGCTAAAGCTCCTCAGGTCGTATTTTTGGTGGCATATTTGCAGAAATTATCATTCTTTCTAAATATTATGTAAATGTCCTTGCTGTAACTACCAAACAAACAGAAACAGATGTGACTGAATAAGAAAGTGCTCTTTCTTTTGTGAAATTGTAGGAATGGGTTAATAAGGAGTAGGCCTATGTACCTCCAAATACACTCAGCAGGGTTCTCAAGTTTTATCAAAAGCTTGGAGTGAGATCACATGCGGTTAGGGGAGGAGCCCTAATGGAGTCCCGCCCCCGCTCGTCCCCGCCCCCCAATTTTACCCATTGTTCATAATTAACCAGCACAAATTGAAATTATAACAATTGGTAAATCTGATAAATGACAGAGCAATTCATCACATCAAATATACTCTTTAATGTTATATTTCAAAATTACAAATATACAAAAATTACAAAAATATAACAAATTGCTCCAAACAGTTTGGAAAAACAAATGTATTAAAACATATTATATAAACACAAACTTTTATGTTAGATGCGATTAATCGATTTGACAGCACTAGTTTAAACATACTTTTTTTTTTTTAAATGTTTGTTGTAGTATATATTTTATTATAGTGTTTTTTTTTTTCTAATATACATTTTTGAGTCATGAATAATATTATCATTTTCTTGAACTTATAAAAACTCTGGTACAATGCTAATTATTATCTCAAATGGTAAAATATATTTTTGCTTTTTCCCTGACATCTTTGAAAAATACAAATGCAATGGCAATGATTAATGTATGTTTTGACAGGATATAAAATATTACCCACTCTGCTTTAATACATGTAGCCTTAATGTAACTAGAAAGACTATTAATACAGTATAATATATAATTTAAAAGAAAATTAAGAAATACATCTTCATTCCTTCCCATACCCACTAAGATTTCCCTTAGTTTCAGATAACGTAAGCTAGCCAAACTGAGCCAAAGCTTCTGGCCTGGTTGCAAAGTAGTTGTAGAGTTTTTGATTAATAATAATGTATACGATGATGGGCTATATATTAAATGTTCTAGCCTAAAAATGTTAGACGAGCTTTCTTCCAACTTACCTTCTCCGACGTGTGTTCGCACGATGTTCTTGGTTACCTAGTAATGAACGTAAAGTGGCCGAGAATGTTCCGTCAACTTCCGTGTGTTCGCGCATCTAACGCAATCTGGCCGAGATACGTGCTGGCGGCAGGAAACTTCACTTTGTGTGCCCGCGCCTCGTATACAACGTTATATATAAAGCTTGCAGGACAACTTGGTTGGCATTGCCTTTTCAGCGTGAGAAATACACGGTGTGGCGTGTGAGCGTGTAAACTGGTTGAATTGCGTGTGTCTCACGGCCAATGCGTGAGACTTGAGAACCCTGCACTCAGACATACACACACACGGACACACAAGAAGAAAAATGGAAGGAAACAACAAAACAAGATAAGAGTGACACAAGAGGACTTATCTGCATCCATGAAGGATTGCATGTTGCAAACTAAGCATAAAAATCACAAGACTGTGTTTTCCCGGTTTCTCTGGAAAAACCCAAGGTGGCCGAAACAGGAACAATGCATGTGGTTTAGGGTATATAGGAAGTCGTTAGACCTAGATTTTAGGGGGGCTGAAGCAACCCTAAAATGTTCCTAATATAGCAATAACAATTCGATTTATCAATAACCGTATCCTCATTCATATTTAGACGCAACAAATAATCCAGCTACAAAAAATAGCCGAAAAGTCGGAAGTTGGACAGAATTACAAAGAGTCGTTGTTATGCTATCAAAATGATGCACCGCACCGTCTCGTCGCATTGGTGTGAACTGTGCCCAGCTTTCAGAGCGTTGCAGACCGGAGCGCTGCAAGTAACTTTAACTGGAGGATTCATCTCGTCTCGTCATTACTCTAGTTTGGTCTGAAGTTGAACTCGCTATGCACCCTCCTGCCCACACACGCCGATACACACGCCGATACACACGCTAATGGTGAAAGGAAGATTGTTAAGTGTCGTGATACAGAGTTACATTGTAAGTTGGTTTTAATTACCTGCCTACCTTTAGCTACGTTTTTTTGAGGTAAAGGAAAGGGGATATTTTGGTTTGCTATGGAAAACTGTGGTCTAGCTAGAGTGAACAAGCAAAATACAAGAAATGGTTAACTTAGCAAGCTTATTACAACTATTTATTCTTTGCCAATATTATAACCTATATAATAGGCAAGATGTGAGTGCAAAGATTTAGCAAACGCAAGTTACAAATATCCTGGGGGCTCTTTCTTACTTTACAGTAGGCTACCGAAAGGCTAAATATGTAGCATAATGTCTACTTCTAATGTATTACTTTTACAGTTAAGCTAATCAAAAGCAAAATAAAAAAATGAGTGTGTATATTACATGATACAAATGTTGTATTTTTGACCAATTTTAAAGTTTTACTACATTTTCTTCCTGGAATCCACCTTGAAATCCTACCCCCTGTTGGGATCAGGATAATCCTGTTTTTTTTTGGATCATAGTTGTTTTATCAATTAAGCACAAATAAAAGCCTGACACTAACATTTAAACGCTAAATGTTCAGTTTTCTGACAATATAATTCACATATTAAAGTGTGGCAATAAATTAAATGTAACAATTATATTAATACTAATTAACAAAATACCAAGAGAGTGTTGCTTTCTACAAGTAAATGGTGGTATAATTATTTTATGGTTTCTATGCTGTTTCTATGGCAGAATATATGATCATGTAACATAGGCTATAGGTTTATTTAAAAAAAAGATAGTAAATGTACTTAAACTTCTGTACTTAAAAAATGGGTTTAAACATTACGACACGCAAAGCGAAGCATTCACGTGACTGGAAAGAAAGTGAGGCATAGTTTTTCGTTGATAACATGTTTCTCTGAAAACAATACGCGCTCCGGCACGGATATTCATAAGAAATTGCGCTTCGTACTCGATACGCGCTTTGAAGCTTCAGTGTCATATGTAACATCACTACTGAGAACATCAAGGCCCCCGAGTTGACGCAGGCAGGTCAGTCCACCTCAGAGCCAGGAGCGGACCTGGACCTGATAGACCTGTGGTCCGCGGATCCTAATCCCTCGCTAGTCCCCACCCTTGAATCTTCATCCTCCTTGCCGGTCCCGTCCAGAAACCTGCAGGCTACCTGACCTCATACTCCCGTCTCCATCGCTGGTCACGACCAGTCCCCTGGATCCGTCGGCACCATGTGGTCCAGCTCCTCGGCTCTGCCTTCACCGCTCACTGCATGCAGCTCATCCTCTGCGCCTTGGGCTTCCCTTCCACCAAGCCCTCAGCTGCACCTCGGGCCTCCAGTCCCATATCTCCACCTCGGCCTGTCAGCCCGTCACCATCGCCTCGTCTCACCGCTCCCTCATCGCCTCCGCGGCTAGTCTGCCCAGAAGCTCCCTTGTAAGTCCCTCGTTTCTCCAGGTCAGCCTCCGGTGGACGACGCCCAGCTTTTGCATTGGACTTCCGGGATTCCGGCTGCGCCTAAACCCTGCACCCCTACGGCTTCATTGGGCTCCTCCCTTCCTCCGACCTCCCCATCATCCTCACTCGCCACATCGTCGCTCCAGTCATCCGAGTCTCCTTCTCCCCCTCAGTCCTGCAAACCAGCAGCTCAGCACCAGCCTTCCAAGCCTGCGATGTCGCCCTGGTCTGTCAGCCTCTCTGCTCCACCAGCAATTATGTTCTGTCTTGTCTGCACCTGTGCTTGTAAGTCCTTTATTAGTTAATCTTCCTCCACCTGGGTCTAGATAGTTTCCTCATTTCATCCTGTGTATTTATACTCCCTGTTTCGTTCAGTCCCTTGTCGGTTCTCATTAATGTTAGTTGTGGTTGTGTCTGTCCTGCCTGAGCTTGATCACTAAACATTGTGTATACCCTCATCTTCGTCTTGTGCCTTCAACTACCACCACACCGTTACAATAAAAGTAACCTATGATGATTTTATCATCATACAACAATTCTTCAATAATAAAGCAGGTGAGCGTTAATTATTTTAATTTATTTTCATTTTCCGGATATATTTTTCTTTTCTTTTCAAGTTAGTCTTATATAAAATAACTCAGTCATTATTACATTATAATTGATATATTATATATAATAGTGTACTTTAAAGTGCAGTGTGAGTTTTATTTATGAAAATAATGATTGACATTTGTATCAGAGGGAGTATAATAATGTGAGTGAAGATGTGAGAGACCTGTTTGGTGTCCTGCTTTATCTCTCACTGAATAGGTCCCGATTAATTTTCATAACTAAATTTTGTTATGTATTTCAAACATTGATGAGTTCAGTGTGTTACTTTATAAACAAATGGATACATTCATTTTTATTTTTTAATTTTTTTACAGGAGACTATGATTATTTTGGGGAGGAGCAAGGGAGGGGCTGTTTAAGTCAGTGACCACACCCACCACCTCACACTGTTTTATATGCAGCTTTTATATGAGCAGAGTTTAATTGCTGCATATTATTAAGTTTTAGTTGCAATTCACCAATATTTTATGTCACTTTTTGAAATATGTCAGATCAGTTACATTTAGGGAATTTTCTACATTTAAACTGAAAGAGAATATGCTTTGCTTTCATGTTGTTGCTTATTAACTTCATCTGTGTGCTTTTTCTGTCACTTTGCCATATTCGTTGTAATTCATTTGCTATATTATTTGTAATTCAAAGTGATATTATTGGACCGTTTTTCAGAGGGTTGTGAGAAATTATGTACTTTGCTCATTGGCAAAAAAAGGATGATTCAACAGGACTGTGACTGAACCTCTTACCAGTTCAGAACATCACTATTAAACAGAACAACCCAGTATTTAACAATTCACTGCACCTTCATCTTAAATTAAACTAATATAGATGAATATGTGGAAAATGGATAAAAATGTTGAAGGCCAGGGAGTGTTGTAACACTTTTTTTTTGTATCTTCTATTTTTGTTTGGTGCTGTTTTAAATGTTGATATGCTGTAACATTCCAATTTGTATCTGTTACAAACAGACATGTGATCAGCTAAGGACAAAAAAAAAAAAGAAGGAAACCCCTATTTTCCTCATTCAATATGACTATGCAATAATAATAATAATAATAATTAATTATAATTATTATTAATAATATTAATTTAATAAACACTTAATTTAGAAATTATAATTACCAAATGAAAAAAATTACAAGAAATATCACTCATTGCAGAGTACAGACAAGGAGTAAAATAAAGCTTCAGTGGAATTAGCTCAAAAAAAAAAAAAAAGATTTGTAGCTGTAAAAAGAGAAATGATCAATTTCTGAACAAATTATTTCCACAAGGTCAAGACTCTTGTCGGCTTCTCTTTACAATAAGTGTGTTGCTGCCATCTGCTGGATGTATTACTGCAGTATTAAACACATCTACATCCTCAAATGCTTGATATGAAGCCATTGAACCTTTGGATCAGAAACCAATGTTTATTTACAAATATTGTCTGAATAAGCCTGTGTTTGTTGTACACAGAACAGTCCAATTCATTTTATTTTTAACTTGCTGTTTATTGTGTTCTTTGTTAAAATATGAGAGCAGTGTATTAAACTTAATAGTATGCACATTTGTCACCCCCCAAAAATAATTTCTTATAATTTCTATATTTAAAGCAAAGATCAAGTATTCTGTTGTGTCTAATAAGGTAACAGTGAGTGTCATTGGCAGCTGTGAGAGTCTCTCTCTCTTTAGGGGACTGACAGGAGCCAGTTTCTTCAGTGTGTTTGAGGGAGCAGAGGAGAAACAGAGTCAAACAAACAGTGTGACGAGCAGAAGAAGATGGAGGGATTTCTGACACTCGTTTTACTCTCCTCTATAGTCACTATAACCACATCTGGTAAGTAAAAAAAAAATAGAGAATAATGACGAGGTGAAATTATACATGTTTAAATGAGCAGTTGATATACATACCACTAGAAACTGAATAGAGGCCTGTGTAATATCTAGAAATAGAACTTATGACACTTGATCATTTATCTAATACTAATTCAATTTTAATAATGAATTTTTACAGGCAACCAATTTAATTTGTCAATGAGTTTCTCATAATTTGAATATATCCTCAACTTTGCAATGTTCTACTGCTAGCTAAATCTCTCTTTCATGTACAGATTTCGAGACTGTTAGATTGGTTGGTGGTCACAATCGCTGTTCTGGTAGAGTTGAGGTTCATCATGATGGTCAGTGGGGAACAGTGTGTGATGATGAATGGGATATGACTGATGCTGCAGTGGTGTGTAGAGAGATAGGATGTGGAGAGGCTCTAGAGGCTGTGGGTTTTGCTTACTTTGGACAAGGATCAGGTCAAATCTGGATGAGTTATGTGGGCTGTAGTGGATCAGAGTCAACACTGAAGAACTGTAGATCAAGAGGATGGGGTGTTCATGACTGTGGTCATCATGAAGATGCTGGAGTCAGATGCTCAGGTGAGCGGCTCCATATTACTCTGTTAATGCATCACTGATCATGGTTCAACATGCACCAATACTCAACTTTCTATATATCCTAATCATTTGTTAACAACATGTATTCATAACTTCAAGAGCTCACTGTGTCTGCCTTAAATTAATACATTGTTTAAATGAATACATTATTAGCTAACTGTGTGATTTGTATATGTACATTTCTGAAATACAGAATCGCTTACCTCTGATAACAGATCACTCTAAATTGTAATGTGGACTACATTTTCTGTAAAGCTGCTTTGAAACGATATGTTATGAAAAGCGTTAATTAAAGGACAATGACTTGCTGTTGCTTTATGTCTGTATAAAAATGATAGTGCCAGATGTCTCTTCAGGACATAACACATCCAATTAAAGTGTTCTTCTGTGCTGTGCACTCTCTCAATATAATCAGAAACCATAAACTATGGACGGTTTACAAGACTTGTTGATGGATCTCACCTGTGCTCTGGGAGACTAGAGGTCCTTCATGGGAACACCTGGTACACAGTGTGTGACGCTGCCTTTGACCAGCAGGATGCAGAGGTTGTGTGTAGAGAGCTGGACTGTGGGGCTCCTGTACAGGTGCTGGGAGAAGATGCTTTTGGCAAAAGGAAACGCTCAGATGTGGACACAAGAGATTCAGTGCAGAGGAAATGAATCACACATTCGACGCTGTCAATCATCAACCTCACATAATATAAGCTGCACCCATGAACACAATGTGGGACTGATATGTTCTGGTAAAATATCAATGTTCAGCCTCTCTACTGTATAGAGGAATCTAATTATTAAATACTAAATCTAATTATTTGATCAGTTTCTTCTTGGTTTGATCAATTTCAGTAAGATCTCTGTTCTTTGTCCAGGTTACACTGACCTCAGACTGGTCAATGGTCCTGACGTCTGTTCTGGTCGAGTTGAACATCAATATCTCAATGAATGGGGCTCAGTGTGTGATGCATGCTGGGATATGAGAGCTGCCAGTGTCCTCTGTAGACAGCTGAATTGTGGGATTGCTGTGTCTGTTGTGGGATCAGACTGGTTTGGAGAGGGAAGTGGTGAAATCTGGGCTGATGTGTTTGATTGTGACGGGAATGAAACAAAACTCTCAGAATGTTCCGTCTCTTCATGGAGTCGAGCTGAATGTTCTCATAGACGAGATGTTGGAGTCGTCTGCTCTGGTGAGTCCATATAACTGGAATAATTATTGATTTCATGCTGTTGAAAAATGTTATAGTATAAATAAAATATTTCATTTCTTTCCATGTACTGTATTTCACATGTTCATTTCAGACTAAATGATTAATGCCCTTAATTTCTGAATTTATTATTATGTAAAATGTATTATTATTGTAAAGCATATTATCAAACTTGCAATATGTTAATAAAATGCCACATATTTCAGGTTCCTCTCTGGCTGTTCATGACGGTCTGGTGCGGTGGTCTGGAGAGAGACAGTGTGAGGGGGAGCTGGAAGTTTCCATCCATCAGGTCTGGAGGAGAGTTCTGCTGGACTCCTGGAGTCTCACTGAATCCTCTGTGGTCTGCAGACAGCTGGGCTGTGGCTCTGTGCTGAACTTCTCCGGCTCCTCTTCATCCAGTCCTGAACACAGTCATGAGTGTGTGACGGGCTTCCAGTGCTCTGGGAGTGAAGCTCATCTGGGGAACTGCAGCTCTCCACAAACTCTCAACTGCAGCTCCACACAACAGCTGTCAATCACCTGCCTTGGTGAGAACAACAACATCTGGGCAGATTCTTCAGTTGTTAGTGATCAATCATGTGTTTTTCTCTCTCTGAATATCAGGTCGCGGGTCCATCAGGCTGGTGGGTTCTGGGGGAGACTGTGCAGGGAGGCTGGAGGTTTTTCACAGCGGCTCATGGGGGACAGTGTGTGATGACTCCTGGGATATTAAAGATGCCCATGTGGTGTGCAGACAGCTGCAGTGTGGAGTGGCCCTCAGTAACCAGCAGGTACCAGCCTGGTTTGGTCCTGGTTCTGGACCCATATGGCTGGATGAGGTGGAGTGTGAGGGGAATGAGACGTCCCTGTGGAACTGCTCTTCTCCAGGCTGGGGGAAACATGACTGTCAACACAAGCAGGATGTAGGAGTCGTGTGCTCAGGTAATCAGTAAAGTATAATGTGATCTATTTTTAAATATATAATTTCAAATGTTTAAAGGAATAATGTACAGCTGATAATTTTTGCAAAATAAACACCAGGATAATCAGGAGCGAATGGCTCATATTTTACAACAAAGACCATCTTACTGTATCGACGGTCTGATAGACAGCGCTGCCATGGATGCTGCTACTTTTTGAATATTTTTTTTTATTGACCAAGCAGAATCAAGTAATACATACGATTTATAATGTATTATACAAATATAATTAAGTATCTTTTTCATATGCTATCAGTGCTAGCAGCATGCCAGACATCCCAAGTCTCCCGGAAGTTCCGGGAGTCTCCCACATGTTGATTGCGGCTCCCTGATGCCCGCAAATTAGTTAAAATCTCCCGGAATCTAGAGCGAGCAAGAGAGAGGGAGTGAGAGACCTTGTGCATTTGTGCTAGTGTGCGTGTGTTCCTCACGAAGTGCATGTAAGGACCCAACCAATCAATTGTCAGTGCGGGTGGGCTTTTATCTATACTCCCGAACCGAATTAACCCCTTAACGCCTGAATTTATATAGCTGTATATATAAAAAAAAAAATGATGTGTGTTTTTGTCTTTAAGTAGATGGTAAATAATGTTGAGATTATCAATTTCATTTTTGCACAACAAATAAATAGAAATTTTGGTATGTTGCAAATTTGCAACAACAGGCATTTAGGGTAATTTTTTTTACAAAATGGTAAAATTAATAAAACATATTTTCCCATCTCAGGTATGTAGATTTTATTCATGGCACAAAGTTGTTAGAACTTATAAACTTTAATTGACAAATTAATGAATCTTGACAACAGCAAGAAACAAAACACTCTAGCTCCTACTCCCTAACATTGACAGTAGTTTTTATACATGTTACACTCTATTTAACTCTTTCCTTGTTTCTCCAGTGCATACATTATATATTCTTATAGTGTTATATCCTAACATGCTATTTTTTGTAAAAAAAAAAAAAAAAATGTTGGGGCTGAAACCATCTAAATATAGCATTATTATAATATGTAGCCATCAGCCAAATCCAGCCGTTATGGACCAATGTTGCAAATTTGCTACAAACAGAAATCTACAAAGTACGTAAAAAATATTCGTCACATGAGTCTATATGAATAACATAGCTATAGAAGCAATCAATAAGCTAGTACATATTTTTATCTTAGCACAACTTAACTCATTTTGGGCAATTTCTCCACATTTGCGCCCTTGATGTGCGGATTTTGCAAACCAAAATATTAGCTTCGGTGAACCGGATGTAGTTTCCACTCCGACTGCTCCTACGAGAAACCAGTGCGTGCACAACCTAAATTCCACACAACCAGTGCTGGTTTAGCACAACCTAAATTCCGATATTTTTAATGCACATCCTTTTCCATCTAGAGTTTAAAGAGATCAGGTTAACTGAGGGCTGTGAAGGAAATGTTGAGGTTTTCTACAATGGATCCTGGGGTAATGTGTGCTGGAACCAGATGGAAGCAGACACAGTGAGTCTGATCTGTCAAGAGCTGAACTGTGGAAGATCTGGTGTTGTGTCTGATTCTACACCAAGACTGGAATCAGCTCGTAACTGGCTGGATGAAGTGAAATGTCGACAACATGATTCAAATCTGTGGCAGTGTCCATCTTCACCCTGGGGACAGAACTACTGTAATAATGATGAAGTGGCCAAAATCACCTGCTCAAGTGAGATTATGTTTAAATAATGTCAGATGGTCTAACTAGTTATGTTTCTTTAAACACAATGTTTGTATATAATGTGGTGAATAAACTGTTTCTGAAACACTAAACTAATATGTTGGACACACACAGCCACAATCATTTATGAGGCTTAAATTATGTTTTCACATTGATATGTTTTACTGAGAGAAGTTATGATTTTTGTGTCCTAATGTTCAGTTCTCTTAATATTTAATCAGTGGAGGAAAGTCGTGAGTCTCCTCGGAGTCGTCTGACATGCTCTACCTCTCTATCTCCTCACCAGAGACAGTGTTCAAGTAAGATTTTTAAATTAAGACTGTTTTCCATTCAAATGTGCATTTAAACAAGAATTTATTTACATTTAAAAATCATAATCAAGTTTATAAATGTAATCCACTAATAATACATTTAAAGCCGTCTTAGTTAAGCTTCAGTGTGTTTTGTTGTGAATGGTGTCCTGAAGCTGGTCAGTGATGTTGCTGTGTGTGATTTAGATCATGTTCCTCTCAGACTGAGTGGAGGTTTGGGCCGGTGCTCTGGGAGGCTGGAGGTGTATCATAACGCTGTGTGGGGTTCAGTCTGTGCTGATCTGTGGGACATCAGCGATGCTCAGGTGGTCTGCAGGCAGCTGGGTTGTGGAGCAGCACTGAGGGCTGATGGGAATTCAGTCTTTGGTGCTGGTGAAGGTGTTGTGTGGCTGAACAGAGTCGAGTGCAGAGGAAATGAGATTCACCTGTGGGACTGTCCTCTCTCCCTGAAGAACCACACTGACTGCTCCCACAAAGAGCACGCTGGACTCACCTGTGCAGGTCAGAGAAAAACACTGAGAATTATTTTTATTTTTATTTAGAGCTAATAATATTTTTATTTAAAAGATCATTTTCATTATTTTAAATGTTTGTGTCTGTCTGTTTTTACAAGGACAGATTTATCTGTGTCCACTACCACATCAACATCAGTCACTCCTCCACAAACAGCGTCTCTGCTTTTGGTTGTACTGTCTGGGAGTTTTAAATTTTCAGAGCAAAACACTGAGCAATGTCATTTTAATGTTAATAATATGTGTGTATTTGTTGGATTTTTAGTGTGTTTGTGTCTGTCATGGCAGATTTGTCAGTGTCCACTATTCCTGCCACAACAACATCAGCTTCTCCTCCAGTTTCTCAGACAGTGCGCTCAACATCAGTCACTCCTCCACAAACTCCTCCAGTGTTTCTCTCTGTGCTTGTGGTTGTACTGGGAGTTTTGCTCTTACTGCTCTTAGTGCCACTGCTTATACTGATTCAACTATGAGGAGAGGTAGTAGAGATCCAGAGACTGTCATATTGTGTCTTATTCCCAGGGTTTTCAAAGTGGGGGCCGCAGCAAGTTGGGAAAAAAAGCGATAAAAAAAAGTGAAAAAACTTAAAAATATTTGTTCATATGAGTATTGTTATGAAATCGCATTATAATAATGTGTTGCATAACCTATCTGAAAATTATACTATTAATGCTAATCTTTTAGAGATGAACTGGTTGATCGGCTGGTGACCAGAATTGGCCGATTTTTATGTGATTTTCAGTCTGAAATGCAGATTTTATGCCAGTCAAATGCACTTATTTGCATGATTAACATCGCGCAACATCAGCATCACACGTGCACACGGAACGCACATGTAGGAAACCTTGTGAATTACGGCCGTTATAGACCGCAAGCGCGAGCGGCGCGTGAGCAGCGCGATTTTTTTTCGGCGTGCATGTTCAGTGAGTGCATTCACACCGCGAGCAGGAGCAGCGCGTGAGCAGTAGTGAGGCGGAGGGTTTCGGCGCCGAGTCTATTTTTGCTGCGCTGCTCACGCTCAATTAAAGTGAAAGCACACTTTTGATGGACAAAATAAATATGTTTTCACACAAAAAGTACCTAAAATGCACATAATTTGTATGTATAGTGTGTTTTAACAAGAACTGGAGTAGGCTATGTCAGAAAAGAAAATGAAGACGCAAAAATATTTATAGAAAATTTACCCATTTAAACTTGTTTTTATTAATCAGTTTGGGTAAAAGTGGCGTTTTATAAAAAAATATATATATATATATATACATATATAAAGGTGCAAAACCACAATTGCTTATTAAATTATTCCATGTCCCTTAGACCATGACCTAATCAGACCTGCTAGGGTACATTTTGTCTTGAGTCCATCATTAAATGGTTTCAAGAGAAGAACTTCAATAGGTACTTTCCCTAGTCCTTTCCTGTTACGTAGGCACTGCAAATAAAATGTTTCGTTTCAGGAAGACTCTGGGCTTCTTCTGCCTCTTCTTTCTTTTCTCTCATGAGCTTTCTTTTTTCTCCTTTCATTCTGCAAATATTATACTTCTTTTGGGTCCTTTCTCTATACTCTGATCTTCTCTTTTAGATACAATTCTTTTGGATATTAATACTTGTATTTACTTTTCTATCTCATATAATGAAACTTATTTGCTACATTTTAATAAAATGTGTTATTCCTTAATAATTCAAGACATAATCTCGTCTGCCTGGATCTCACTGCATCATAATCTAATAGACCCAGACTGTCATGAGGAGAATCTGAGTGATCTATGGTATTAAAAGTGTATTACAAGTTATAATGTGGTTTTATTTTACATGTGTATCAGAGGGCGATCAGGAGGAGTATGATGTTGTGAAGAACAGCAATGAAGATGGAAAAAAACGGTTAGGTAAGATACTATCATCTGTTTACATAACCAGATACATTTAATTTGTATGTTGCTCAACTAAACTAAGCCTACATGCAATTAAAACAACAGAGAATGTGAATTTGCTTTTGTTTTTAACAACAGGCTATGATGATGATGTGGGGGAGGAGTCAAATAAAGAGGGTGGGGCCATATGAATCAATGACCACACCCACTTCATATTTTCATGAAATCATGGGAGCTACTGGGAGTTTCTTATATTGCTATTAAAGATCCAGTGCCTTATGGTTTTGGATAAATCTTTCCTATTCATCCTATATTTACCACAACAAAAGCAAAAATAATTTTAGACAGCATTTTGACAGCATTATCTACCAACATATAATTAAAATAACATGGTTATAGAGCATAACATGGAATGTTAAGGAATGTTTCTCACTCTTAGATATATCTTTGAGCAAGTGATGTTGTGTATTTATCATTTCTGAATTGGCTTATAATTGTTTAATTGTGTTGAAGGCATGATACATTTTTACCTGACAAATAAATTGTTATATTTGATTGATTCTGTATTCTTCTGAAATCAGTATAGGTGGAGTCTGGTGTTTGCTCAAATATGTGTCCAGGATAGGTCAAACTAAAGGCTCATGAATGAATGGAGGAGTAGGCAGTTGGCACATCACATACCGGTAAAGACCTTTTAATTTCTGTCTATCAACGACTTATTAACCAGTTAATAATAACTACATAAACTACACTTTTTTTTGTACGAGCGAGAAGTAGGCAACCGACTAAAAAGGTAATAGTTAACCCTAACTAAGACTAATGACTAAGGTCAGACTGGTGTGTTTGTGTCCGTGAAGATCCACGTAACACGGCCGGCGTTCGGGTCCCTAATAAATGAATAACTGAAGAGTAAGGGGATACTAGAATAATCAAATATCTAAATTAACAACAAAACTAAAATTAGTAATAAACTCAGTCTAAACTTTATAGTGATATGGAACTGGAGCTGAAGTAAAATTGAAACTAAATTCTAATACATTAAGTAAACTTTACAGAAGCGCATGTAAAAGACCTAAATGCATTATACCTTCGCCCACCCTGTTGGATTCTGTCGTTGGGCCAATGGGTGGTCCTAACACAGCAAAAACTATGTGGAACAAGAGGACTGACAGGATGGACTGGCCAATACACCTGATCCTAACCCCATTGCACTTTTGTGGGATCAGCTAGACTGTAAGGTGAGTGAGAAGTGCCCGACAAGCCAGTCACATCAGTAACAAGTGCTGGTGAACCTGATTTGGATCATACATGTTCTTGGATCAACATCTTTGATGATCCTTGAGAAACCAATCAGATGGCTAGGATACAAAAGCTGCTGGGGTGGTGTGTAGAGAGCAGGACTGTGGTAAAGTATTACGTGCAGTTGGTTTTACTCACTTTGGACAATGATCGGGACTTATATAGAGGGATGAAGCGTACCAGAGTCATGTACATTAATACATATTTTAGAATCAATTAAAGACAATTATAAAATAATTTGAATAGTAATTTGTTGATTTTAAAAATAAACTAATTTTGAAAAACTGATGCAATCACAAAATTGAACTGTGTTGCTCTTTCTTTAATGCAGACTATGATGATGTGGGGGAGGAGTCAAACGATGACAGAGAAGCTGTTTGACTCGATGGCCACACCCACTGCCACTGTTCATATCAGCTTCTGGATTTTTGTATTTTTTTAATTTAACAAAATACCTGAAATATTTGGCAACATTTTGAAACGATACTTTTAGAGTTCCCTTTGATCATTTCTAGTAAGCATTGTTTATTGCCATGATTGCCACAGTTCAGGGTTATGAATCTTCAGAATTAAGAACTCAATTGCATTACATTGTAGGATGCAATAAGTACATATCTCACCCAAAAAAAAGATGACTAAATATTACAAATTGTGTGTATTGAATATTTAAGCTAACAGCATTTTTGAGCAGAAAAAAATCTTTCTCATTATTTGAGAGATCATATGCTCTTCTACTCCCGATTCCTGAATTGTTCTGAATATATAAAGAATGTTAATTAAAGCCAAGAATGAACAGACTCTTTTAAGAATATCTGATTTCATTATCTTCATTATTCTGTTGTTTGTCTTTGTTGTGATTGTTTTTATATGGTTGACTTAATATCATCTCTTTTGTGATTTTCTTATGTTATCAAAACTGTTTTCTGTTAACTGTATGCAGTTTAAAGTATTACACTGACAAAATATAACTTAAAACAATTCATGCTGGTTTGTATTTAAACATGTTGGAGACTTTGAGGTTATGCTTTGATTTATATAGACAGATAAAATGACCTTGGTTTCCCCTAATGACAGTTCAAACAGATCCAGCACATTTCAGTTGAATTTTACAGTCTTTTACTGCCATTTTGTGGAGATGAGTTACAGTAATATATTTGTTATTGAAGTTTCAGTATAAATCATAATAGCAATTTTTTTTTATTTTTTTTTGTGAAAATATAAAATGCTGAATGTTTTTTGTAAAGGTTAGGGGATAGAATGTAAAGTTTGTACAATATAAACATCTTTGTCCATGGAGAGTCCTCAAACACAAAGTGTGTGTGAGTGTGAGTGTGTGTAAGTGAGATGTACTCGAACTTCAAGCAGAAGGAACTGTATAAAATATCCTGAATGATCAATCCACAGGTTGATTTGTGGTGCAGTCTGGAATCATAACTACGCCATGTTCGTTCTTTCCCCCGACTGAGAAAGACTTTTTTTTCTCCATTTCTGTCACCAGTGTAGTTTGGGTTCCTTGGCAGTGTCACCTTTTGGCTTGCTTAGTTGGGGACACTTAATACTCAACAGTATTATTGATCTGACTGCACTGACAATATCGGTCTGAACTGAGCTGGATGATGACATCAGAACTGAACTCATTCCATAACTGATGAACTTTACACAATTATTGAACCAAACTAAATCAACATTGAACTGTTGTCTTTTTAGAGCTGCTTTATTGAATCATAATTTCCTGTTTAAGGTAATTCTGTGAAACAACCTGTATAAAGCGCTAATACAGATGTTTTGACTTGACATTACCTGTAGTTAATCTTAAATGTCCTGGCTCGCATGTTACTTTCAAAACTTTTTATGGGAATTGATATCATTTGTTGTGAGCTAAAAGTGTATTCTTCAGAAATCCTGTCAAGAGTCTTTCTGAGCTCAAACTGCTCCAGTCTGTTTGCTGCTGCTGTAGGTCTCTTTCACAGCTGAAATACTAATGGGCAATTTACAAAAAAAAAAAAAAAAACATAATAGGTTTCACTTAATTGTGGTTGATAGAATTGCAAATGTGAAAGACACCTATTATTAATTTTTGCCTCATGTCCTCCGACTCATTCCCCATCGTCCACTCTCACTCTCTTTGGAACACTCATTAATGCCATGATTAACCAATCTTAATCAAGCATGACAGAAAGGTTAAAAATAATCTATATCAAACTGTCAAATTAATGTTTTTATTTATTTAAATCATGGGCCAGTTATCATCACACACTTGTTGTTGTTAATAATGTATTTATGTATATATAATATGTATATTTAATTATAGGAGTCAAATTAATGTTTTAATCATGAACATCAAATATTTGATAATGTTGCGTTGCTGTTGTTATTGTCAAATACTTATTTTAAGTGTTGTATGCTTATTTTTAAGTATTTCAAATACTTATAGTTGCATTGTTATTTTAATAATAATTATTATTATTGTTATCATGTATTTAGCTGTTGTTATTGTCAAATACTTATTTTAAGTGTTGTATGCTTATTTTTAAGTATTTCAAATACTTATAGTTGCATTGTTATTTTAATAATAATTATTATTATTGTTATCATGTATTTATGCATAATCATTTTCATAACAACTTGCAGGTTCTAGTAATGTGTGTTTGTCCACAGACACAAGCTGAAGATTTTATTTTTCTTTAATTACTTAAAATCTATTGTCATTATGCAGATATTTAAAAATGTCTTCTCTTGATTTATTATTAATAAATCAATGGTTTGTCACTTTCTGTATTATGGCAGTTAACAGAACTTAAATTCTCAATCTCTCAATTACTAAGCCCTGAATCTATAAAGCACTAGTATATCAATGACTGTCATATGATTTAAATTATTTAATTATGGCTTTTTACTCAAACATTTCTACCAGAAAAAAAGTCTCTTCGGCCAGAATGAGTCATTCATGATTTTTATTATGAGAAAGAGCCGAACAATGTCTGTTCCATTAAGCGTTCAACATGATCTCGACTGTCGTAAAACATCAAGAGGGAACAAGTGTTTTACTGCAGTGAAAAGTGGGCCTTGTCCGCCTGTCTTTAGAATAAGTGTTCTGCTGCCATCTTGTGGTGAGAGTAACGCATTGCCCCCTTTAACTCAGATACCCATTGCTGCTAATCTGCTGTATAGGCCTACAGTACTTGCTAGTGGTTTTGTCTATCATGCGATAGTGATTATTTTTAAACAGTTTAAACTTGTGATTTTGATTTTTTCTAACAATAAACATTATTATTGAATGCAGAATTTATAAACTTTATATATATACTTTTAAGCAGTTATCAGTGTCTGTATCAGCAGGTGTTTGGATCTGATGCTGTAAATATCCTGGGCTGCTTCCTCTCTGAAATCTTTAATGTCTCCTGTATGATGTGACTATTTTTTGCCTCTGGCAGGTGTGTGTGTGTGTGTGTGTGTGTGTGTGTGTGTGTGTGTGTGTGTGTGTGTGTGTGTGTGTGTGTGTGTGTGTGTGTGTGTGTGTCAGTGCATCCTCACTGAAGTGTCTCGATATGGAGGAGGAGTTATTTTCTCTGCTGACACGCTTTAGATAAATATGGTGTAAATCAGAAATGCCTCCTCTGATTTGTCACTGAAGTTGTTTGATGATTTCCTCTGTTGTGTCTAATAAGGTAATGATGAACCTGATTGGAAAGTTTTGCAGCTTGCTCTCTCTCTTTAGGGGACTGACAGTTCCCAGTTTCTTCAGTGTGTTTGAGGGAGCAGAGGAGAAACTTGCGCTGCGTTCTCTGAGCTGATGAAATAGAGCTGAAGGAGATGATGGGGGGATATTTGATGCTGATATTTCTGCTAAAACTCATCACCGCTGGTAGGTTTATTTAGTTGTTTTTTTTTTTTTTTACTGCCACATATTACCTATATTTTGTTAAAATGTTATTAAGTCTTGTGTTGTAGTTTTCTCACTTTTTTTCTTCTGTCTTACTGTTCTTTTTCTAATAGCTCTTTCCCTTTTGGGTCATTCCGTGTCAAATCAAACTGATTTCTCTAACATCCTTGATTTAATGTTTGAACTTTTATTTTATTTTATTTTTCTGAATGAAGACATACATAAATGGTGATGAAAGTCAAAATATCAAATTTCATGGATTTAGTGGAGTAATCCACTATTTTGTTCCAATCTCTGTGTAAATAAAACATCTTAATGGTGCCATTTGACCCGCCTGTACAAAATAGTGGATTACTCAGTAAATATATCAATCTCAAAATATTTTTTTTTAGCTGTGGACCTCTGGTTGAGTCAGAGCCGGCGGCAGGACCGTTGAGTTGACACAGAATGTTCACATTTCTCGCTCTCTCTTGTTTGTCATTCACCTGTTGCAAAAAGTGTGAATTTAACCACCTTCTTTCTTTCTCTGTTTTTCCCTATGTTTCTTCATGTCTTGTTGTCCTCTGTTCTATGTACTGTACAGACAGTGCAAATGTGCGGCTGGTTGGTGGTCACAGTCGCTGTGCTGGTAGAGTGGAGGTTCTTCATAGAGGTCAGTGGGGAACAGTGTGTGGTCAGACATGGGATTTGGTTGATGCTGCAGTGGTGTGTAGAGAGCTGGACTGTGGAGAACCTGTAGATGCTCTGAGTGATGCTCATTTTGGACAAGGATCAGGGCCAATCTGGATGAGTATTGTGTTGTGTACTGGATCAGAGTCTACACTGAAGAACTGTGGGGGATTATTAGGGCAGCTTGGTCCTGGCTGTGGTCCTAGTGGAAATGCTGGAGTCATCTGCTCAGGTAAACTGCTTCAAACCTAACCTCACTAATGAGTAACCTGCCTTAAATTAACCTCTTATTCATAATTAGATCTTTTTTTAAGCTGTTTTGACTTCCATATTTTAAAACTGGTTTACTTTTAGCTTTTATAAATTGTGCTTAATGGTTGACCAACAAAAAGATTTATGTTGTCAGATAGTGTAAGAGGTTTTTTTTTGTTGTTGTTGTTTTTTTTCATGAGAGAAATAATCTCCTGGTCTAAAACAAACCAAATGTAGCCTATATTTACATAGCCTATATTTAATGTTTTGTAACACATAACAATGAGGTTAAATTTGCTAACATTAATGCATCAGGTTCCATGAACTGATAAAGAACCAGACAACATTAATAGGTTTATGTTACTTTATTTATTTATTTATTTATTTAGATAGATGGGGCTGTGCATATTCATGAATGTACAATCAAAGTTGAACGTAAATACGCCGGATTTAGTACAATGTTAATTTCCATCCGTAGTCCCAGACATATACAAATACAAACCAAAAAACAAACAAACAACATACATATCAACAAATATACATATAGAGCTAAAAAACATTAAAAGTTCCTATACCTTATAGAGTACTTATTGTAGTATTTATTTAAAGTGCATAAATGCCTGTGCATAGACATCCCAAAGTGCTTATTATAAATATATAAATAAATCTACCGATCAAATTCTACCTTCTTACTTAATGATTACATTTTTGACTGTTATTCAGCCATCTTTTAAGATGTTTCTTAAATGAAACAAAACTGGGGCTATCTCTAATTTCCGTTGGCATTGGCATACTGTTCCAGTTTGTGCAGCCTTTAATAGAGAGGGCATTTTGTGCAAACGAAGATTTTCTACTTCACAAATCCCCTCGAGTAAATGATCTAGTCCTAGTCTCGCTATTTCTCTCTTTGATAAAATCCCCCAGGGGTGGTGGGGCGATTCCATTCATTGATTTATAAATAAGACATATAAATATAAAAAATTTAAGATTTTCAAAATTTAGAAGTTGATGCTTCTCAAGAATTGGACAAAGGTGAAACGACTGTGGTTTCCTGTCAAATACCTTAACTGCTTTTTTATATAGTTGATCAATGGGTTTTAATGCAGTAACTCCAGCAAAAGACCAATCTGTGAAGCAGTATTTAATGTGGGAAAAAATCATACAATGGAGATAGGATTTAGCAGCCTCTGTTCTGTAATGTAGGACCTGATTGGTTTGTAATTTTGTAGATTACATTTTATAGCATTGGTTACCTTTTGTATGTGAGGTTTGAATCTAGTACAACCCCAAGGTACATGAACTGGGCTACCAACTCCAATTCCTCCCCTCCCAAAAACACAGAAGATCTACATAGAATCTACTTTCTATGTGTACTTTCCACATATTGGCCCAGAGATGGATTTTAATAGATTAGCTGGTCTCAGATCATGTGCCTACTGCTACTGACAATACAGTGCTATGCATAAGTTTAGACACCCATGCTAAAGTTGACTAAAAAGAGGAATAAAAAATCTTCTTTTGGAAATTGAACTTAATGCCTTAATTAATTTTTTTTGGAAAAATCCAACCTTTAAGGAAACCAATTTTCTTTGTGGATGAATAATGTATCGTAAATAAATAAATGTTCTTCCTTAAAATACATGGTGCATAAGTCTGGACACCACTATGTTAAATTCCCATAGAGGCAGGCAGATTTTTATTTTTAAAGGCCAGTTACTTCATGGATCCAGGATACTATGCATCCTGATAAAGTTCCCTTGGTCTTTGGAATTAAAATAGCCCCACATCATCACATAGCCTTCACCATACCTAGAGATTGGCATGGGGTACTTTCCATAAGATCATCTCTCAATGCAAATCAAACCAGCTATTAGGCTAACTGAAATAAACCATGCCAATCTCTAGGTATGTATTTATGTGTGTATTCTCTTCTTCAGGAGTCCGGCTGGTTGGAGGTTCTCGCTGCTCTGGGAGGTTAGAGATGCTTGATGATCAGTCGTGGGTTTCAGTGTGTGACGCTGCCTTTGACCAGCAGGATGCAGAGGTTGTGTGTAGAGAGCTGGACTGTGGGGCTCCTGTACAGGTGCTGGGAGAAGATGCTTTTGGCAAAGGAGACGCTCAGATGTGGACACGAGAGATTCAGTGCAGAGGAAATGAGTCTCAGATTCACCTCTGTCCAACATCACAATCACACCAACACAACTGTTCACATGACAGTGATGTCGGACTGGTGTGTGCAGGTTTGAACAAATTTCCAAATTTCCTGTAAGTTGTTTTTCTCTCTTTTTTTTCTGTCCTTTACTTGTGTTTGTCTCTCATTTTATCTTTTCAATATCTAGATGGTGTGAATGTGAGACTGGTAAATGGTACCAGTCGCTGTGCTGGTAGAGTGGAGATTCTTCATAGAGGTCAGTGGGGAACAATGTGTGGAGATGACTGGGATATGGCTGATGCTGCAGTGGTGTGTAGAGAGCTGGACTGTGGAGAACCTGTAGATGCTCTGGGTGATGCTCATTTTGGACAAGGATCAGGACCAATCTGGATGAGTGGTGTCATGTGTACTGGATCAGAGTCAACACTGAAGAACTGTGGGGGATCATTAGGGCAGCTTGGTCCTGGCTGTGGTCCTAGTGGAAATGCTGGAGTCATCTGCTCAGGTAAACTGCTTCAAACCTAACCTCACTAATGAGTCGCCTGCCTTAAATTAACCTCTTATTCATAATTAGATTTTTTTTTAAGCTGTTTTGACTTCCATATTTTAAAACTGGTTTACTTTTAGCTTTTATAAATTGTGCTTAATGATTGACCAACAAAAAGATTTATGTTGTCAGATAGTGTACCAGTTATTTATTTATTTATTTATTTATTTATTTTTTATGAGAGAAATAATCTCCTGGTCTAAAACAAACCAAATGTACATACTGTAACATAGCCTATATTTAATGTTTTGTAACACATAACAATGAGGTTCAATTTGCTAACATTAGTTAATGCATCAGGTTCCATGAACTGATAAAGAACCAGACAACATTAATAGGTTAATGTTACTTTCTATGTGTACTTTCCACATATTGGCCCAGAGATGGATTTTAATAGAGTAGCTGTTACAGACAATAGTTGTAATCAGACTTCACAATTTACTGGAAATAATGATTTAGTGGAGGTCCAAGAAGAAATCAATCATTATTTCCAGTAAATTGTGAAGAGTGATTGATTGTTACTGCAATTCTCTGAGCAGGATAAGAACATTACCGAGGCTCATGAATGAGAGAAGCTGAGTTAACTGTAAACTGTTTATGGTCAATAATCATTCCAGAGATAATCAACACAAAACATCAAATTCTCAATTATTACAGCCTGACTTTTTTTAAATTCCACCTATAAAATAAGTGTCTTGTGTTTTTGTGTGTGTATTCTCTTCTTCAGGAGTCCGGCTGGTTGGAGGTTCTCGCTGCTCTGGGAGGTTAGAGATACTTGATGATCAGTCGTGGGTTTCAGTGTGTGACGCTGCCTTTGACCAGCAGGATGCAGAGGTTGTGTGTAGAGAGCTGGACTGTGGGGCTCCTGTACAGGTGCTGGGAGAAGATGCTTTTGGCAAAGGAGACGCTCAGATGTGGACACAAGAGATTCAGTGCAGAGGAAATGAGTCTCAGATTCACCTCTGTTCAAAATCACTATCATATAAAAACAACTGTTCACATGACAACAATGTTGAACTGGTGTGTGCTGGTAAGAGCTGAATTAAAAGACTGAGATGATACACATACTGTATATGAACCCATCACAAAGCAACACGCTGGTCTATTATATTATTTTCAAGTTGCTTTTCTCTCTCCATTTCTATTACCCTCTCATAGATGTAATGAATGTGAGACTGGTAAATGGCAGCAGTCGCTGTGCTGGTAGAGTGGAGGTTCTTCATAGAGGTCAGTGGGGAACAGTGTGTGATGATTTCTGGGATTTGGTTGATGCTGCAGTGGTGTGTAGAGAGCTGGACTGTGGAGAACCTGTAGATGCTCTGGGTGATGCTCATTTTGGACCAGGATCAGGACCAATCTGGATGAGTTTAGTAATGTGTACTGGATCAGAGTCAACACTGAAGTACTGTGGGGGGTCATTAAGTGGTTCATGTGATCATAGTAAAGATGCTGGAGTCATCTGCTCAGGTCAGTAAGATTGATCTTCAAAACACTTACAGTAAACAGTTCCCTAAACAGTTGTGGCACATTTGCGTGTGCTATCAGTGCAAAAAGCTGCGTCTCATTTACTAACAATCCACAAACTAATTAAACGGTTACATTCATTGCCAAAATGCCACTATGTTTAATAGAGTTTAGTTTAATTGAGTCGTTGTTCTTTTCCATGCAAACATGCCTCCTTTCTGTCTAAATAAGGCTCATTACTGATGACTTTTCACAAAACTTTTGTACTTTTTGCCTGGTGCAGTTTAAATCACACTATTATCTTTGAAAGACGACAGTAAATTAATCTTTATATAAATGGGATATTTGTGTTAAAAGGGTCATGAACTGCATTTTTTAAAAACATTTATAATGTTCTCTGAGGTCCACTTATAATGTTATCAAGATTCTTACATCAAAAAACATTCTAATTTAGAAATAAAAAGCTATTTTCTATCCTGGTTTTGACCCTCTCTTTCAAATACTTCATTTTTATTGGCATGCCACATTCAAGACTTGGAAGTAAATGTTTTTATGTGTATTCTCTTCTTCAGGAGTCCGGCTGGTTGGAGGTTCTCGCTGCTCTGGGAGGTTAGAGATACTTGATGATCAGTCGTGGGTTTCAGTGTGTGACGCTGCCTTTGACCAGCAGGATGCAGAGGTTGTGTGTAGAGAGCTGGACTGTGGGGCTCCTGTACAGGTGCTGGGAGAAGATGCTTTTGGCAAAGGAGACGCTCAGATGTGGACACAAGAGATTCAGTGCAGAGGAAATGAGTCTCAGATTCACCTCTGTTCAAAATCACTATCATATGAAAACAACTGTTCACATGACAACAATGTTGAACTGGTGTGTGCTGGTAAGAGCTGAATTAAAAGACTGAGATGATACACATACTGTATATGAACCCATCACAAAGCAACACGCTGGTCTATATTTTAAGTTTGATAAATGCTTTTCTCTCTCCATTTCTTTTACCCTCTCATAGATGTAATGAATGTGAGGTTGGTTGGTGGCAACAGTCCCTGTGCTGGTAGAGTGGAGGTTCTTCATAGAGGTCAGTGGGGAACAGTGTGTGGTTTTTTCTGGGATTTGGCTGATGCTGCAGTGGTGTGTAGAGAGCTGGACTGTGGAGAACCTGTAGATGCTCTGGGTGATGCTCATTTTGGACAAGGATCCGGACCAATCTGGATGAATTTAGTAATGTGTACTGGATCAGAGTCAACACTGAAGTACTGTGGGGGATCATTAAGTGGTCCATGTGGTCATAGTAATGATGCTGGAGTCATCTGCTCAGGTCAGTGAGATTGATCTTCAAAACACTTACAGTTGCGGCACATATGCGTGTGCTATCAGTGCAAAAAGCTGCGTCTCATTTACTAGCAATCCACAAACTAATTAAACGGTTACATTCATTGCCAAAATGGCACTATGTTTTGACTTGTTTAATTGAGTCGTTGTTCTTTTCCATGCAAACATGCCTCCCTTCTCTCTAAATAAGGCTCATTACTGATGGCTTTCCACAAAACTCTGTGCTGTTTGCCCAGTGCAGTTTAAATCACACTATTACCATTGAAAGAAGATGGCAAATTAATCTTTATATAAAATATATATTTGTGTTAAAGGGGTTATGAATTTTATTTAATTTTTAATTTTACAATGTTCTCTGAGGTCAACTTATAATGTTATCAAGATTCGTACATTAAAAAACATTCTTATTAATAAGTAATAAGCTATTCTGTTTTCTATCCTGTTTTTGAACACTCTGTTTTGATAGACATGCCACATACAAGAGTTATGAGAACACTTCAAGAGTTAAGTAACTCTTGTCCTCTGTTTTGCAACATTTCTGTCGGATACAATGTAGTTGGCATCATCTTTTATTTTCAGTCTCTCTGAAAAGCCTGCATCGAAGTTGGTCAAATTGTGTCTTGTTTAAAAATGAATCAGCTGTAAAATAAAGTGAACAAACACAGTGTTTAACAGACTCAATCTGACTGAAACTTCGTCAAAAATAAAATTCATTCACACTTTCTTAATGTTAGGCTCGCAAAGATTGCAATGCAATTGTAATTGCAAATGTAATCCTCAGAGATATGGGGCGCCGTTTGTAAAGCGGCTCACGCTGAAAACAACAGCAACATTTTGTCACATTTAGCTTCAAACAATGTTTAAAAAACTGGTATGAATTTTTGACGGTCACTTTTTAGCACATTTACAACAATATTTGTCAACTTAGAGCTATTTTAAATAGTTAAATCTAAATATCAAATGTTACACCTAAATGTTAAATCTAAATGCTAAATCTAAATCTAAATGTTAAATCTAAATGTTAAATCTAAATCTAAATCTAAATATAAATGTTAAATCTAAATGCTAAATCTAAATCTAAATCTAAATCTAAACCTAAATGTTGAATCTAAATGTTAAATCTGTGTTTGTTTGCATCTGTCTCACATTTACTATTACACGATATGTGTGAATCAGTGGGCGGGGCTAAAGAGGCAATGATGTAGAAGTAGGCATTGGTCTTCTGCAGAGGCGGTCTTTCGTCATGTGTTGAATGTTTTTATCAGTATATACGTAATAATGTGACAAAATCTGAAACGAATGATTTTCTGAGCTTGGTTTTAATAAAGGCTGTTTTTGGACTAATGAGGAACTTTTGAGTTCTGAAACTTACAGGATATTGCTATAGTGCAATGACCTCTTATATGTGAAAAGATCAAGGACATTTTTATTTCTCAATTCATGACTCCTTACATTCTAGTTTTCATGACAGCAGCAAATCCGCCACAATACAGAACTCAGACCCGGCCCATGAGATCCAAACTGCACTGTGCAAATTGCCTTCAGCACTGATTTTGTACATGTTTCTGTGTGGTTGTGCTAATCCACTAACCTGTTCAAACAACATGCACAGCTGATTCTTAGTGAATTCCACTCTTATTATTTTGGTAATTGGATGTATTTTGCAATATGTTATTGGGCGAAAATCTACCCCAAATATGTTATTTATTTTGCCATTTTCCTAATTGGCATAATAAACATGTTATTTGGTTAAATTTAGATGTTGTTACTATTAAACACACTCTTAAACCTGCCACTCTGAATAAATCTATTTTGTATGGTTTTATTTAATATTAACAGATCATAAATATCCCAAACTTTCTGATGGGTCTCACCTGTGTTCTGGGAGATTAGAGGTGATTCATGGAAACACCTGGTACACAGTGTGTGACGCTGCCTTTGACCAGCAGGATGCAGAGGTTGTGTGTAGAGAGCTGGACTGTGGGGCTCCTGTACAGGTGCTGGGAGAAGATGCTTTTGGCAAAGGAGACGCTCAGATGTGGACACAAGAGATTCAGTGCAGAGGAAATGAGTCTTATATTGACCTTTGTCCAACATCACCATCACACCAACACAACTGCACCAGTGACAATAATGTGGGCCTGATCTGTTCTGGTAAATTATCAATATTCTGTCTCTCTTCCTTCTCCTCTGTCAGCTGCATTATACATTGTTTTCACTTAACTTCTGTTCTTTTTTCAGGTTACACAGATGCTAAACTGATGAATGGTTCAGATTCCTGTTCTGGAAGAGTGGAGCTTCGGTTCCTCAATGAATGGGGCACAGTGTGTGATGCATGCTGGGATATGAGAGCTGCCAGTGTCCTCTGTAGACAGCTGAATTGTGGGATTGCTGTGTCTGTTGTGGGATCAGACTGGTTTGGAGAGGGAAGTGGTGAAATCTGGGCTGATGTGTTTGATTGTGACGGGAATGAAACAAAACTCTCAGAATGTTCCGTCTCTTCATGGAGTCGAGCTGAATGTTCTCATAGACGAGATGTTGGAGTCGTCTGCTCTGGTGAGTCCATATTACCGGAAGATTCACTGATATGCTGCTTGCAAAGACTAAAAAGTATGAATACAATATTTAATCTCAATACATGTAAATTCATATGTTCTTTTCATACTGAGAGATAACATTCTTTCAGTCATTTATTTAAAATGTACAGCAAAATGTATAATTTGATGTGAAGTATATTCTCAGACTTGCAATATTTTAGTAAAACATGAGATCTTCTCCTCAGGTTCCTCTCTGGCTGTTCATGATGGTCTGGTGCGGTTGTCTGGAGAGAGACAGTGTGAGGGGGAGCTGGAAGTTTCCATCCATCAGGTCTGGAGGAGAGTTCTGCTGGACTCCTGGAGTCTCACTGAATCCTCTGTGGTCTGCAGACAGCTGGGCTGTGGCTCTGTGCTGAACTTCTCCGGCTCCTCTTCATCCAGTCCTGAACACAGTCATGAGTGTGTGACGGGCTTCCAGTGCTCTGGGAGTGAAGCTCATCTGGGGAACTGCAGCTCTCCACAAACTCTCAACTGCAGCTCCACACAACAGCTGTCAATCACCTGCCTTGGTGAGAACAACAACATCTGGGCAGATTCTTCAGTTGTTAGTGATCAATAATGTGTTTTTCTCTCTCTGAATATCAGGTCGCGGGTCCATCAGGCTGGTGGGTTCTGGGGGAGACTGTGCAGGGAGGCTGGAGGTTTTTCACAGCGGCTCATGGGGGACAGTGTGTGATGACTCCTGGGATATTAAAGATGCCCATGTGGTGTGCAGACAGCTGCAGTGTGGAGTGGCCCTCAGTAACCAGCAGGTACCAGCCTGGTTTGGTCCTGGTTCTGGACCCATATGGCTGGATGAGGTGGAGTGTGAGGGGAATGAGACGTCCCTGTGGAACTGCTCTTCTCCAGGCTGGGGGAAACATGACTGTCAACACAAGGAGGATGTAGGAGTCGTGTGCTCAGGTAAACGGTACACTAGTGTGAAAATTTGTTATTCAGTAACATTTAAAATCAAAAATGTTTTTTCCAGATATTTCAATCACCCATATATACAGTGGGTACGGAAAGTATTCAGACCCCCTTAAATTTTTCACTCTTTGTTATATTGCAGCCATTTTCTAAAATCATTTAAGTTCATTTTTTTTCCTCATTATTGTACACACAGCACCCCACATTGACAGAAAAACACAGAATTGTTGACATTTTTGCACATTTATTAAAAAAGAAAAACTGAAATATCACATGGTCCTAAGTATTCAGACCCTTTGCTCAGTATTTAGTAGAAGCACCCTTTTGATCTAATACAGCCATGAGTCTTCTTGGGAAAGATGCAACAAGTTTTTCACACCTGGATTTGGGTATCCTCTGCCATTCCTCGTTGCAGATCCTCTCCAGTTCTGTCAGGTTGGATGGTAAACGTTGGTGGACAGCCATTTTCAGGTCTCTCCAGAGATGCTCAATTGGGTTTAAGTCAGGGCTCTGGCTGGGCCATTCAAGAACAGTCATAGAGTTGTTGTGAAGCCACTCCTTCGTTATTTTAGCTGTGTGCTTAGGGTCATTGTCTTGTTGGAAGGTGAACCTTCGGCCCAGTCTGAGGTCCAGAGCACTCTGGAGAAGGTTTTCATCCAGGATATCCCTGTACTTGGCCGCATTCATCTTTCCCTCGATTGCAACCAGTCGTCCTGTCCCTGCAGCTGAAAAACACCCCCACAGCATGATGCTGCCACCACCATGCTTCACTGTTGAGACTGTATTGGACAGGTGATGAGCAGTGCCTGGTTTTCTCCACACATACCGCTTAGAATTAAGGCCAAAAAGTTCTATCTTGGTCTCATCAGACCAGAGAATCTTATTTATCACCATCTTGGAGTCCTTCAGGTGTGCTTTCATGTGTCTTGCACTGAGGAGAGGCTTCCGTCAGGCCACTCTGCCATAAAGCCCCGACTGGTGGATGGCTGCAGTGATGGTTGACTTACTACAACTTTCTCCCATCTCCCGACTGCATCTCTGGAGCTCAGCCACAGTGATCTTTGGGTTCTTCTTTACCTCTCTCACCAAGGCTCTTCTCCCCCGATAGCTCAGTTTGGCCGGACGGCCAGCTCTAGGAAGGGTTCTGGTCGTCCCAAACGTCTTCCATTTAAGGATTATGGAGGCCACTGTGCTCTTAGGAACCTTAAGTGCAGCAGAATTTTTTTTTTGTAACCTTGGCCAGATCTGTGCCTTGCCACAATTCTGTCTCTGAGCTCTTCAGGCAGTTCCTTTGACCTCATGATTCTCATTTGCTCTGACATGCACTGTGAGCTGTAAGGTCTTATATAGACAGGTGTGTGGCTTTCCTAATCAAGTCCAATCAGTATAATCATATACAGCTAAATATTTAACTTTATTAACTTAATAAAATCTCTGAAAATCTTACTTGATTGTTTGAATTAAACTTACCAAAATAATTGAGTAAAAATTCAATAAAAGCCAATGTCATGTATGTATTTGTGGTTGTATGGAATACTATTTTATAAAGGTTTAGAGGAAATAAAAAAAGTTAAATTACTCATAAATAAAAAGTTAATTTATAAATATTGTTATTTTTAATGTTTAATGTTAACTTATTTCTACTCAGTTTTATTTATTAATGTACCAGATGCAGTTACTCAGATTTACGACATTTTTTAGAGTGTATCCTCCATCTGTTTGCATCTGTAGATTTCTTCTAAATTCACCAATTTAGATTTCTAAATTTCAGGGGGAAAGACTCTTGATGTAAGTCATTAACTGGGGACGTTCTGTATGCAAATTAGGCGTCAACTAGTTAAAATGCGCTCATTTGCATCTAATTGACAGGGCAATGCAGGTAAATAGGATAAACAAGAGAGAGAGAGAGAGAGAGAGGGAGGGAGCGCTTCAGAACTCCTGACCTGATATTTAGATATACTATTCTTCAATAAATATATTTGTTTGACAGGGAAGCTGTGCGCAAACAGGAATATATATTATTTAAAAATAAAATAAAAATAAAATCACCCCAGAAAAAAGGGCACTTTCTCTCCTGGAATAAAAAGGGCAGGTGCTCAAGCCCCCTTTGATGTCTATGTGTGCACGTGCCTGTAACAAAGAGTGAAAAATTTAAGGGGGTCTGAATACTTTCCGTACCCACTGTACTGTATGTACCATTCAGTGGTAGAAATGTATTGGGTTTGGATGAAAGTTAAAGTTGATTCTCATCCTTTTGCATGTATAGAGTTTAAAGAGATCAGGTTAACTGAGGGCTGTGAAGGGAATGTGGAGGTTTTCTACAATGGATCCTGGGGTAACGTGTGTTGGAACCAGATGGACAGAGACACAGCGAGTCTGATCTGTCAAGAGCTGAACTGTGGAAGATCTGGCAGTGAACCCGATTATTCAGAGGGACTGAAGTCTCATAATTGGCTTGATAAACTTAAATGTCGACGTCATGATTCCACTCTATGGCAGTGTCCATCTTCACCCTGGGGACAGAATGACTGTGATAATGAAGTGGCCAATATCACCTGCTCAGGTAAGAAGATATTTAACTGTTTTAATATGGTCTGAAGTGGTCATGTTTATTTAAATATGATTATTTTATGTCTCATAGATTAAATTTTTTCTCCAAAATATTCTTAAACACCTTAAATTTTATACAGTATAAAATCTTTTAATGTTGTCATTTTATATTATTATCATCGTTTTTATCTCAGAGGATGAGAATTCTGAATCTATTCGGAGTCATCTGACTTGTTCTACCTCACCATCTCCTCACCAGAGACAGTGTTCAAGTAAGTGTGATTTTTGTGTATATTTTTTTCATCTTAAATTATTTATATTTCAACACAAAATATTTTTTTATTCCACATAATTTTTTTTTTTTTTAATGTAAAGGCCTCTAGCAATCAGTTTCAGTGTGTTTTGTTGTAAATGTTGTGCTGAAGCTGGTCAGTGATGTTGTTGTGTGTGATTTAGATCATGTTCCTCTCAGACTGAGGGGAGGTTTGGGCCGGTGCTCTGGGAGGCTGGAGGTGTATCATAACGCTGTGTGGGGTTCAGTCTGTGCTGATCTGTGGGACATCAGCGATGCTCAGGTGGTCTGCAGGCAGCTGGGTTGTGGAGCAGCACTGAGGGCTGATGGGAATTCAGTCTTTGGTGCTGGAGAAGGTGTTGTGTGGCTGAACAGAGTCGAGTGCAGAGGGAATGAGATTCACCTGTGGGACTGTCCTCTCTCCCTGAAGAACCACACTGACTGCTCCCACAAAGAGCACGCTGGACTCACCTGTGCAGGTCAGAGAAAAACACTGATCGATAATAGTGATTTTCACATCATTGTAATGCTACTAACTGTGTGTTTGCATGATTTTTAATCTGTCTGTGTCTGTTTTGACAGATTTGACAGATTTGCCAGATTTGCCAGTGTCCACTACTCCTGCCACAACAACATCAGCTTCTCCTTCAGTTTCTCAGACAGTGCGCTCAACATCAGTCACTCCTCCACAAACTCCTCCAGTGTCTCTTTCTGTGCTTGTGGTTGTACTGGGAGTTTTGCTCTTACTGCTCTTAGTGCCACTGCTTATACTGATTCAGCAGAACAGAGTGATGAGGAGAGGTAGGAGAGATCCAGAGACTGTCATATTGTGTCTTATTCAGTGTGTGATCAGTCATGTGTTGTGTCTACACTCACAGCTCTCTCTAAGAGGAGACACAGGACGAAGACTGAGGCCGTTTATGAGGAGATTCATCACAGACCCACTAATAGACAGAGTTTCTTCACTCAGAGGGGTGAGTGTCATAGGTTCTGATTTGTGGAAATCAACAGAAATCACTTTATTCAGAAGGGTGAGTAGAGTGAATCACATTGAGTCATATTTGTGGGACCTTTTGTGCCTTATTTTAAATGATTGGTTTGTGTTGTATGATCCAAAGAATGTGGATATTTGTGAACATGTGTCAGATAACAGACATGCACCTGCAACTCTGTTTTTTACACACACACACACACACACACACACACACACACACACACACACACACACACACACACACACACACACACACACACACACACACACACACAAGTTTTGGGAGGTAGGGGATCATATATTTGTAGGGTATGTTTTTGTGTGTATTTGTCTCTAAAATCCTTTAACTGATATTACATTATAGGCCCACTTTTGTCTTGTAAACTGGTCCCATCATTCATTGATTGATCAAATTGGCAATGTCCTCATGGCCAACAAGAGCATTAAGTCCTAAAAATATTCTGTTTTGATTTTTGAAGACAAGGCGAATGAAATCGCGCTGGGTTACTATGATGATGTCATTACTGATGGACTGAAACCAGAACGTGAGACATATACACACACACACACACACACACACACACACACAAATGTTATATATAAAATTAAGAAAATATACATATACAAGTTTGTTTTTAGTGTGATGGCATCTGTTTCATGTTAAATTTGTAGAAGACACACCTGGGAGCTATGATGATGTCATCACCAATGAACAGAACTCTGGTATTAAAGAAGGTGAAGGTATTCATTGTTTTATGTATATGTATATAATAACACAGTCCCTTTAAATTGATGCTCAGTACCGATAAAATGCAACATTTGATCTGTCTATGTTTCTCTCTGTGTGTGTGTGTGTGTGTGTGTGTGTGTAGTGGACACGCCAGAAAATTATGATGATGTCATCATTAATGGACAGGACTTTCCAGGTGTAACGGGTGAGTAACAGAACAATATACTGAACATGCGTTTATAGTTTACCATTAATTAATCATCATGACTTTATCTGGAGTAAATCTAATAATCTCACACAGTAATGAGGGAAAGAGATCAATGACATCATCAGTGACACAAGCTGTATTACAAATTACAACGTGAGGTTTTATTTCTCATGTGAATCAGAGGGAGATCAGGAGGAGTATGATGATGTGAAGAACAGCAATGAAGAACAGAGAAACCTGTTGGGTAAGTGTTTGTCTCTTTTTTAATCTTTGACTAATCATTTGCTGATTTTAATAGGCTCAGTTTTAGGTATTAAATACAACATTAAACATGATATATTTGCTTTTGTCTTTAATAACAGACTATGATGATGTGGGGGAGTTGTCAAAAAATGACGGCATGACTGTATGACTCAATGGCCACATCCACTGCCTCGGTTCATGACATTTTACAGCTTCTAGAGTTGGGTTGAATCGCTACTTTAGGTTTTAAATTAGTTTGTATCGATGAGCTTGTATTTTGTAAAAAGGATTGCTTAAAGGTATAACATTGATTATTTGTTTGCTTTTCTTTAACAAACACATTTTAACAATCTTAAAAACAAACATGATAAATGCATAAATTCATGCTAATGTAATTTTTTTTCTCTGAACATTGTTGATATTGTGCCTTATTCCTTACTTTAAGTTGGAGCCATTTCCCTGTTCTGTTTTACAGTTGTGCTCAAAAGTTTACATACCCCTTGCAGAATCTGTGAACATGTTAATATTTTTAACAAAATAACAGGGATCATAAAAACGTATTGTTGTTTTTATGTAGTACTGTCCTAAATAAGCTATTTCACATAACAGATGTTTACATATAGACCTTATGTGCCAGAGAAACAAGCACCCAGCCATCAGAATATTGAACTTTTCTGGTGAAGTGGATTTTCTTGGATTGTAGAGTTAACGAAAGTTATCATGGGCATTATAATATTTGAACCGGGTGTCATAACAAATGTCAATTAAACCAGACGATTTTAAAATGAGCGGCTCATTTGTAAATCCATAAGATCTTACCTTCATGCTGTGGAAATACAAACTGGAAGACAGAAAACAATGAGCACAGCGTTAAAAAGGGTGGGCAACCTAAGGTAAAACATAAGAGAGAGAACAACTGAGGGACTCATACAAAGGTGAAAACATTCACTGATGTTCAAGAACGCAACATGATGCATTAAGAGCTGGGGGGTGTAAACTTTTAGAATTTCATGATCAGGGTAAATTGTATATTTGTCTTCTGGGACACATGTAAGTATCTCTTGTGCATAGCTTCTGGAGGCATGCAGTACTAAATGAAATATTACCTTTAAACAAAAAAACGTACACATAATCACCCTGTTCAAAAGTTAGAACTTAATGCATTGTTTACTTCTGGAGCATCAGTGAATGTTTGCAGCTTTAGTTATAGTTGTGAATTGTCCTCAGTGTGAAAAGATGGATCTCAAAATCATACAGCCACAGCTGGAAAGGGTTCAAATATGCAGAAGATGCTGGAAAAGTAAATAATGTGCAGGACCTGAAGGATTTTTCCAAAGAGCAGTTTAATTGTTCAATTGACATGCAAGGGAATGATAAAAAAAAAAAAAAAAAAAACTTTCGTGGTTCACTCAGGTAACAACAGCTATAAGATTCATGGGTATTTTAACTTTTGAACATGCAGGGACATTTTAATAAATTCTGCTATTAAACATGAAATAGCTTATTAAGGACAGCATATTTTATAATACTTTTTATTTTGTTAATATTATTAACATTTTTGCAGATTCTGCAAGGGGTATGTACACTTTTGAGCACAACTGTATCTAATTGAAACAAATAAAGAAAATAAAATGGTCTTATTTAATGCTTATTTAAATTTTTTTTTTTTTTTTTTTTTTTTTTTAAGCCTTAATCATTTGCCTATTTAAGAATCAAAACATTGTATCCAACCCGAAACAGGATGCTTGAGCAAATATTAATGCTATTAATAAATGAATATGGACACAATTGCGTTACATGTTTCACGAGTTCACACTTACATATAATTTGAAGGGGTAAGTTTAATGCGTATTTGGCGTGCTGTCCGGAGGGAGGGCTCCGAGCTCGGAGTTCGGCCCGAACCCAGAGTGCTCCCCCCGTATGTAAGTGTTTTAGGACTAGAAGCGTGGAGAAGGGGTGGTGGAGGGATGCTGCAAAAACTGTCAATGGAATGAGGTGAGACTGCGGAGTATATATGCACCTCTTACCATTGATTGCTGAGTGCTCTCCACTTGTGTTAATTATCTGAACGTGCTCCTCCCGAACCTTGTTAATAAAACATCATTTGGTAGAATAGAAATATTGCATGTCTTACCCAAAAGATATGAGTCACAGTACTGAATGTGAACCACATATTTACATTTCAGCACTTTTAGTTGTGTGATTTCAGGCAGGTGCTGGTAAGAAAGTGAACAATAGCTGTTCTTCTTCAGATTAATCAGTGTTTAACAGCGATTTTGTGAGTAAAAGTGCTGCAGTAATAGTAAAGGTACGTTGAAAAGGACGTTGTAGCAACCCTCGTTATCACGTCCAAATAATTAGGCAACTAAAAGCAAATGCTTTTGTACATGTGTTTAACAGTAACATGAAAACAGTTTTTAAAGCAGTGTGAAAGAGTTAGAAATATACTGTATATCAAATATGATGTTGTATTTTTATATTTTATAATTATTTATCAATTAATATAACTTATCATTTGTTGTGAGGTAAAAATGTATTGCCTCAGAAATCCTGTTGTCCTGTCAGAACTCAATAGTGCTTTTCACACTTTAAATGGTTATCCCAGGGTCAGTCTGAACCCTGAGTGAAGTGAATCATGATGAACATTTCACATTGCTCATACTTTACCATATACTTTACTTTACCTCTAGCATCCTGAATGGACTTTTAAAATTATAAAGGTAAAAATAAAACAGTCTCTTCTTGTTTTCTCTCTCCATTTGACATTTTCCCCCTCAAATGCTGAAACTACTGTGCAAACAACATGAGAGCTTTACACACTGCACTTCAAGTCTGTGTGAATCAAGCCAACCAGCTATGCCTAAGACAGTGCTATAGGGAGACAGGAAGGACAGCTGATGGGCCTTGCAAGGCCAAACCACGTGTGACACAATGTCCTACAATGTCACAACATCTCACAACAAGAACTGGCAAATCTGGCTCAGTCGTTGAGGATGAGATGCTCTGTACTGGAAGCAGCCGCTGGTCACATCAGATACTGACTGCCACTTTTGTATTAGTATTACTCAATTGATCAAATTGCTGGAAAAAAGCACGTGTTTTTTTTTTTTTTTTTTTGCTGAGCAGCCTATATAATATGGTTCCACATTGCTAGAGCCTTTATGTAAACATACTGGGTTGTTCTTTCAATCAATGACACTGACAATGCAAATATGCAAATAAGGACTTTAAGCCAGTGTTTAGGAATGTACAGTGTGAAAAGGCATCTTAAAAATAGGATTAATTGATAACCCTGGTGGGAAAGTATGATCCATGTTCTTTTTACACACCCTTGGTTGTTGTTGCCATTTCGAAAATTCCCTTCTTGCAGAACTTCCTTTGTTTCTCTTTTAGAGCTTTAGAGTTACAAACTTACAACAACAACAGCTATATTTTTATTTTATTTCTTTCCGGTAATTATATAATACTTACTCACAAAGAGAACCTTTCATCCATTCAGACAAGGAGTTAGCAAATAGACTTTAAAAAAGATTTTTATTATTATTTTAATAAAAAAATAATTAAACCGTACATGACATTAATGATATACAACTTGAAAAAAAAAAAAAAAACAAAAAAAAACGTTACCAATGATTTGCTAAAAAAAGAAAAAAATAACAAAAGGAAAAATAGGAGAAGATAGAAAAAACCACCATGGGGGTACGATATTGTTTTATACATCAATTAGAGTGTACAAATTAAAGTAATTACAAATTGAGGTTGTTTTACTTTCTTATTTACTGAGGATGGCATTGTGTTAAGGTACATTTTAAATTCTTTCAAAAAAACAAGAAAAACTGGTTGTTGGTGAGTTTACATTTAGCATATGTATATAAAATTTGCCTAGAAAATAAATTCAATTTATCACAAAGCAAGCTTTGTTTTTAGTGGGGTCAAAATCAAAGTATTACAAAATAATGTCTTTAAAGGTTAAGGATATATCTTGCTGGAGATAATCTTTAAAAAAATGTGTCTATATTTTTCCATAGTTGTTCAGTTGTATATGAAACATGACCAAAATAAATGATAAACAGTTCCCGTGTGAACATGGCAAAATGAGCATCTGGTGTCAATATTAATTTTATATAAATATTTAACAGGGTAAAATGTATTATTATTATTATTAATGTATTTATTATTTTGAAAGTGTTTGTAAGCAGTAAATAAAGCATGTGTGGGTTTAAAATTTTACTGTTTTAGATGGTCTGATACAGTTTTCCAAAGTCTTCAAATTATAATGTTATAAAATTATCTTTTATTTTTTATTACGTCATCGTTATTTTTTTTTTATGATGCACAAAGCTATTAAATCTCTGAATTCAACGATATTTTACAGCCATCTTGTGGATAAAGATGAGTTGCAGTCATAGTGTGTGTGTGTGTGTGTGTGTGTGTGTGTGTGTGTGTGTGTGTGTGTGTGTGAATGTATGTGTGTGTGTGTGTGTGTGTGTGTGTGTGTGTGTGTGTGTGTGTGTGTGTGTGTGTGTGTGTGTGTGTGTGTTGATCTTCATTGACTTAATCCAAGTAATCATGTGTCTTCTTTGAAACACAACATTAGTATGTTAATCATGCCTCCTGGTAGGTTTAATCTAAAGGAATAGTTCACCCATAAATGAATACCATGATTTACTCACCCTCAAGCCATCCAAAGTGTATATGACTATCTTCTTTCAGACGAACACAATTGGAATTAAATTAAAAAATATCCTGGCTCTTCAAAGCTTTACAATGGTAGTGAATGGGGAACGAGATTTTAAAGCCATAAAATCCATTCATCATAAAAAAATAATCCACAGCTCCAGGGGTTTAAAGGTCTTCTGAAGCGAAGCAATGGGTTTTTCCAAAAAAACAAACAAAAAAAAAACAATACGGCTCCAGGGGTTTAATAAAGTTCTTCTGAAGCAAAGCAATGGGGTTTTGTAAGAAAAATATCCATATTTAAAACTTAATTAGCTATAACTAGCTTCCGGCAGATGGCCGTTTGTAGCGATTTGCGGCGGAAGAGTTCTTCCGGTTCTTCCGGTGCTTAAAGTAGGCTACTTGAAGTACTTGAATTTGACTTTTTGAAATTAAAGTCCTGGAAAACCCTTGAAAATAGCCATATTTATGAAGAGGTAGGCCTACTTGAAAAGTGCTTGAGTTCTTTAAATACAATATGAAATTAAATTTTTCAGAAAAAACATAAATACATATTTTCACGCAAAATGAACACTGCAGCCCATCTGATAAACCCCCATCAGAACTTTTCTCAATACGAAGTACGCCAACATTATAAAATATTATTTATTGAACAATAATAGCATTATCAAATTTGTATTTAATATATATTATTAAATACATTGTAAGTTGTATTTTGGATATCTTATATCTGTAATTTTAGTTTAAAAAAAAAATCCTTAAATCCTAAAGATATTGTTTGAAAAGTGAGATCTCTGATTGTAGTCCTTGAAAACCAAAAAGAGTAGTGTTTGAAAAGTCCTGGAATTTCTTTTTACAGTATCTGTACGAACCCTGTCCTTCATCTATACGCCATATATCACGTCAGGGGTTACTCTTGTGGTGCAAGGCTACTTGGTCAGTATGCGTACGGTCATCTGCCGGAAGCTATATTATAGCTAATAAAGTTTTAAATATGGATTTTTTTCTTACACAAACCCATCGCTTCGCTTCAGAATGCCTTTATTAAACCCTTGGAGACGTCTGGATTACTTTTATGATGGATGGATGCTCGTTGTCCCATTTAGCCACTTGTTAGCAACAGCATTTTAAAAGACAAGTAAAAGCTTTTAAAAAAGTCACAACAGCGTATTACTGATGTATTTTATATTGTTAAATAAAACGTGAAAATATCTTGAGCTTGTTTTAGCCAAAGGCCTTATTTCAAGCATTTAACCAAAAACATATAAATAAAAAAAACATTCACTTCAAGTTGATGGAACCGAAAGTGCTAAAATGCTAATATGTTTCTGGGGTTTGGCCTACAAAAATACATCATCCCTTCACCACTAAGGCCGCTTTAGCAGAAATGAAGCACACAGGCTCACTCTGCTGGACACAAGATGAAGAGGGTTTTTGTGGGCCATTTGAAACAAACCACTTTGGTGCAATATGAGAATTATCTTGAGAAAGTGATAAGACATTTTAAGGAGAATGTCTTTTCTGCCTCTTTTTAAAATTGCTTTTTGGCAATAGTATTTATTCTAAATAGTTGAGTTTATTACGTATTAATATCATGCTAACATATATACACTAATATCACAGTTATCAGTGCTTTTATCTCTTCTCTGCAGGTGTTGGGCTTTGATGCTGTAAATAAACTGGAGAGTTTCCTGTATCCTGTAAGCCGTGTGTGTGTGTGTGTGTGTGTGTGTGTGTGTGTTTCTGCATCCCCTCAGTCTTGATGGGTGGGGAGGAGGAGTTGATTCACAGTTATATATGGAGAAGATCATTAAAGCCTGGTCTGATTTGTCACTGAAGTTGTTTGATGATTTCCTCTGTTCTGTCTAATAAGGTAACAGCGAGTGTGATTGGAGGGTTTTGAACCTCTTTCTCTCTCATTAAGGGGGCTGAGAGAGGACGCCTGTACTTCTGTATCATCAGTGCGGAGAAGCTTGTACTGGATGTTGAATTTATCAAGCAGAGAGAGATGGAGAGATGCCTGACACTCATTTTACTGTCTTCAGTTATAATGCTCATCACAGCTGGTAAGTATACATGAAATTAAAGAGATTGTCCTTTTTGTTGTTGTTATTTTATTTTTTTTATATGAAGGGCTATGGTTATGTTATTTAAGATCTTAAAATTAAACTATACTGTAATGTGTTTTTTTTAGATGCCCGTGTAATCGCATTGTCACAATTTTTTGAATGTGCTCCTGTGTTTAACAGGCAGTTTATCTCTTTCTCTTTCTCTCTCTGTCTCTCCAATTTATAAAGAGCTATAAATAAGTTTTACATGAGTGTCTTCTTTTTTATTCAATATAATATATCATTATCAAAACAATATTAATATGTATTAATTGAAACCCTAAAAGGTCATTATTGTAGTTTTTTTTTGTCTTGTTGTCTTTTGATTGCAATTAAATTTGTCATGTGATATCAACATTGTAAATGTTGTCTCAATCTTCTGTTATCTAAAAAAAATTAAAATCATACATTGATCACCTTTTCTCTGGTTGAAAATGATTTAATCGCCATGTGTCAAACATTATTCTATAACCATGCAGGCATCTCTGTCCCTCGAGTTGGGTGGCCGTCAAATTGATCACACATTTGGAGTTCTGATTTGATAAACATTGATTTGGAAATATTAGTGACAGACATGTTAGCTTGAGCAAGTCCCATGAACATTTTTATAAAAAAGAAAAATAATCACTCATTCATAATCCAGCAGGATAAATGCTTTATTATGTTATGTCAAGAAGTTGTGATCATGACAAACAAAACAACAAAAAAAACCTAAAGGCCTTTTATAGGGTCACAATGTTAGTCTCTTAAACAATGCCAAGACCTCAGCTACAGAATAACTATATAGAGGGAATATATATATTAAAAGAATTCACCAGGTTTAATATAGTTTAAGCTCAATCAACATAATTTATGGCATATTTTTTTACTTAAATAATAAATTTCTTCTTGTCCCCCCTTTAAAAAAATAGGTTTTCCGTAAACTTTCAAATACTCACTGTCTCAATAATATAGAAACAAGACGTAAACGAATATAAGTTAACATGATTATAGTGTGGAAAAAAAATGCTTACTAACCTTTTCTGTGCAAACTTATTTCCAGTTTTAAACTTTGTTTCCATGACAACATAATGGTATAAACCCTGTAATTGTTTTGAACTATTTACAGCTGAAAAATAATGCATTTTAGGATAATTGAAACCCTATTTTATTTTTTTTATAAATTTTTTTGTTAATCAACATAACTTCATTTTAAATACTCAGGCGTATGTGTCCCATTTTCCCAGTTGTCCCACTTTGTAATGCTGTAAATTCAACTCTCATCCCTTCATCTTTCATCTCTCATTGTTACTGCTTAATATTTAGACCGTGTGAATGTGAGGCTGGTTGGTGGTCACAGTCGCTGTGCTGGTAGAGTGGAGGTTCTTCATAGAGGTCAGTGGGGAACAGTGTGTGATGATTTCTGGGATTTGGCTGATGCTGCAGTGGTGTGTAGAGAACTGGACTGTGGAGAACCTGTAGATGCTCTGGGTGATGCTCATTTTGGACAAGGATCAGGACCAATCTGGTTGAGTTTTGTCATGTGTACTGGATCAGAGTCTACACTGAAGAACTGTGGATCAGGAGGATGGGGTAAAAGCCCCTGTGATCATAGTAGAGATGCTGGAGTCATTTGCTCAGGTAAAGTATTTTACATATTAAAATGAATATGCACTTCCAGATTGGCTTCTAATTTTTAAAGAAGTTTTTAAATGTTGACTTCAATAATAAATACATTTTATATTTATAATTGTTGTGGTTTTCTTTTGTGTTTTTATTCATTATAAGACTAAAAATAAAATGGCTTTGATGTACAAATCATTATCTTGAAGCCCTATAAATAAACCATGCTTTTGTTGATCTGTGTTGTCTTATTCAGAAGTCCGGCTGGTTGGAGGTTCTCGCTGCTCTGGGAGGTTAGAGATACTTGATGATCAGTCGTGGGTTTCAGTGTGTGACGCTGCCTTTGACCAGCAGGATGCAGAGGTTGTGTGTAGAGAGCTGGACTGTGGGGCTCCTGTACAGGTGCTGGGAGAAGATGCTTTTGGCAAAGGAGACGCTCAGATGTGGACACAAGAGATTCAGTGCAGAGGAAATGAGTCTCAGATTCACCTCTGTCCAACATCACCGTTAGATGACAACAACTGTTCACATGAGCACAACATTGGTTTGCTGTGTACTGGTAACAGTTCAAATTACAACAAAGTACATTTCATTTTATATTTTATTTTATTATAAAAAATGTAATTTACAATAGCCTTTTCTCTTACATTCATAGACATAAGAAATGTGAGACTGGTAAATGGTAGCAGTCGCTGTGCTGGTAGAGTGGAGGTTCTTCATAGAGGTCAGTGGGGAACAGTGTGTGGTGTTGGCTGGGATTTGGCTGATGCTGCAGTGGTGTGTAGAGAGCTGGACTGTGGAGAACCTGTAGATGCTCTGAGTGATGTTTATTTTGGAATGGGATCAAAACCATTTTGGATGAAAAATGCAATGTGTACTGGATCAGAGTCTACACTTAAGAAATGTGGATTCATACAACCAACTGATCTTGATGTGTGTCTTGATAAGAGCGCTCAAGTCATTTGTTCAGGTAAGCTAAAGCTAAAAATCCAGTTAATGTACAAAACAATTGCACCAAAAGCAGTCAAAATTAAAAAAAAATTGTGACCATTTTCCAGCTTCTTTTTGACAGCACAAACTGTTAAGGTCAGACTGTAATAATCAGAGACCTTGTTAAAAATAAAAATTAGAAGCTTGTTTCTAACTCTACATTCTAATGTAATTCCCTGATAGGATTCATTCATAGACATTGTTGACATGAAAATGTTGAAATGTGGGCAGTCATGTAATAATACATTAAGATTTTTACAGTAACAATAACTATACACTGTTTTGTATATGAGCTGTTTTTGTAGGTTACTTTCAAGTCCTTTTGGACTGGGAAAAAGTTTTGCTGACATGTATAATATGTTTTCATAATAAATTTATTTTATTTCAGAAGATAAAGGAAAAAATGATTTCTCGTTAATTGATATATTAATTATATGACTGACTCCTTATTGAAGTTCTCTAACTTTAAATTGAGTTTTTTCCTGTGTTGTTCTTTCAGAAGTCAGGCTGGTTGGAGGTTCTCGCTGCTCTGGGAGGTTAGAGATACTTGATGATCAGTCGTGGGTTTCAGTGTGTGACGCTGCCTTTGACCAGCAGGATGCAGAGGTTGTGTGTAGAGAGCTGGACTGTGGGGCTCCTGTACAGGTGCTGGGAGAAGATGCTTTTGGCAAAGGAGACGCTCAGATGTGGACACAAGAGATTCAGTGCAGAGGAAATGAGTCTCAGATTCATTTCTGTCCAACATCACCGTTAGATGAAAACATCTGTTCATATGAAAATGATGTTGGACTGGTGTGTGCAGGTTTGAGCCTTTTTTATATAAACTGAAATCAAATTTAATGTTCCCAAAATCAACATCAAATATTAGTAAATTTTATCATAGTTTTTTCTCTTATTGTGATACTTTTTTCCTCATTCTTTCCTTTTGTCCATATGTCTTTACTCCCTCTTTATTTATTTTATAGACAATTTGAGAATAAGGCTAGTTGGTGGTCACAGTCGCTGTGCTGGTAGAGTGGAGGTTCTTCACAGAGGTCAGTGGGGAACAGTGTGTGGTGAGACATGGGATATGCCTGATGCTGCAGTGGTGTGTAGAGAGCTGGACTGTGGAGAACCTGTAGATGCTCTGAGTGATGCTCATTTTGGACCAGGATCCGGACCAATCTGGACAAATCGCACATTATGTTCGGGATCAGAATCTACACTGAAGAACTGTGGAACAGTAAATTGGGGTTTTAATGACTGTGATCATACTAAAGATGCAGGAGTAATCTGCTCAGGTAAACTGCTCCAAACCCTGCACTGTTTTTACATCACTGATAAATCAACTGCCTTAAAGGGAAAGTTCAACCAAAAATGAAAAATCAGTCATCATTTACTGTGTCTTTTCAAATCTCTATGACTTTGTTCTGTAGAGCATACTTTTTTTTTTCTTATTTTACTTTCATTATATTGAAAAGACTACCAGGATATTCTGTAAAATTCCCCTTTTATGTTCCATAAAAATGAAAGTCAGATGATATGGATTGACATGAGAGATTGAGTAATTTGACTATTTTACTCCTTTCACATTAAAGTCCCTGTAAAGTCAAAATTAAGTATGTGTTCTGAGTTTGTCATACCACCGAAAAATGTGTTATTAGACACCCAGCCCAATTTCAATGATTAAAAAAGCCGCCAAGTAAATAAAATAAGCTATCAAAATCTCGAAAAAATGAGCAGTAGTCTCAGCTCTCAAACGCTGGAGGCGTGTCCGCTGGCTGCGCTGAAACCACGCCCACTCGCGGGAAATATGACTCGCGCACAGCTCGTGCATGTCGGCGCGACGGGAGGATGAAGGCCGAAGCGGACAGCGGGAGATAGCCGGTTCGGCCCCATTCACCAGTAACAGCGGATTATCAGTGAATTCCAGTTGTCTCCAACGAAAGTAAACTATCCTGATCTCTACAGAGGCGGGTGTGGTGGTGATCATCAGCTCTCCATCAAGGTAACGTTAGCTCTTCACAAGATAAATCCACCTCTTCTTGATATGATCATTTTTCGGAAATTTAAATAAGGACATCGATCTGTTTTCTAAGTGATTGCATCCAGGGAATACGCATTTACATGACGAAGGCATAGCCAGAGCCGTGGGCATAGTAGCTAGCAAACTGTAGGCTGTCTGATAGTAACTCGCGATTGAGCGATAGGCTTAGTGACTCCGTGCGTCATCAAGTAGGGGCCCAATCAAGCTCAGGGGGTCGCAGTGCGTCATCGAGCCCCCGTTTTAGCCCCGCCCAAAAAATCCGACTCACAGCAAGGGTGAAAAACTGTTAAACGGTCTAACTCCACAATTTAGTACTTCACAGTTCCCTTTCAAGGCGGTCACTTCGACATTACGTCACTGACGTATATGGGAACTCCCTTCCTCCTCATTTCCACTGAAATCTTACTGGCCAATTGACGCGAAACATGCAAATGCTGACCGGACCGCGGGCAGTATAAATAGCATGGGCGCGACAATTACGTCAGAATCTCTTTCTTCACGCTAGAAGTCTTATCTGAAGTCATCGTGGAAGTTGCAATAGAGGTTACTCACCATGTTTCCTCCCCGCATCCGATGGCTGCTAACTTACATGCCAGATATGTGCGGGTCCTATCGACTCGCTCTACCCTAGCAAGGATCAACCGACGCCGCACTCACGACGGCGGGCATGTGCCGGACAGTGCGCGCCCTCAGGGGAATAAACCCGGGCATCAGCGGAGATGAGGCCCACTGCCGCCAGCAGGCGGCTGGTGGGCCCTCTCCCGCCCTAAGACGAGTATGACGCTGCCCGTCGCCACTCCGGTCCTCTTCGCGGGCTCGCTAGAAGGACTCGACGCGAGAGGCTCTGTTGATAAGGATACTTAGCCCGGTATCTCAGCCAGGCTACTTCAAGAAAGATTCCGTCTTTCCACGGCGTCCTTTGGTAGTCGTGCGCAAGACGCGCGTCTAGAGAGACGAGGCAAAGGCCATGGCTCCGTGTCTAATAAGAAAAAAAAGGGAACTACGGATGTTATGAGTCTCTAGCATAGAGGTCTCTAGCCGTCCCGCTCTGACAATGGAAAGTGCACAGCCGCAATCCGGTGAGTGTTGTTTACCCCTAGTCAGTCTTGACTACGGGGTTGCGCAGTCGTTACCGCTTATGCTGTTGACGCTGGGCCAACGTAACATTACATTTTGATGTGCTTACAGCTTATGTTGTCAGGCTGCCCTGTATCCTTCAGTGCAACTGGCCATGCTGATTTAACTACGTATTCACAGTTGTTGTCGCTACGCCACTGACGCTGTGTTTATGTACACACTGCACACTGAAATGTGCTATGATTTGTGCCGTTATATATTGCCCTGTATCCTTAAGTGCAACTGGCTATTCTGATTCAACTATGTATTCACAGTTGTTGTGCGATGCCACTGACGCTGTGTTTATGTACACTGATATGTGTGTGTTATGGTTATGCCACGATATTGCCCTGTATACTTCAGTGCAACGGGCTATTTTGATTACTACATAGTCACAGTTGTTGTGTGATGCAACTACGCTGTGTTACGTACACACTACACACTGTTATGTGTTAGGATTTATGCCACTATATATTGCCCTGTATTTTTCAGCGCAAATGGCTATTCTGATTTCTACACAGTACATTCGCAGTTGTTGCGTGATGCAACTGACGCTGTGTTTACGTACGCACTGATTTGTGTTATGAATTTTGCCGTCGTATATTGCCCTGTATCCTTCAGTGCAATGGCTATTCTGACTACTACGTATTCACAGTTGTTGCGCGATGCAACTGACGCTGTGTTTATGTACACACTACACTACACACTGATGTGTGTTATGAATTTTGCCGTTGTATATTGCCCTGTATCCTCAGTGCAATGGCTATTCTGACTACTACGTATTCACAGTTGTTGCGTGATGCAACTGACGCTGTGTTTACGTACACACTACGCACTGATTTGTGTTATGAATTTTGCCGTCGTATATTGCCCTGTATCCTTCAGTGCAATGGCTATTCTGACTACTACGTATTCACAGTTGTTGCGCGATGCAGCTGACGCTGTGTTTATGTACACACTACACACTACACACTGATGTGTGTTATGAATTTTGCCGTTGTATATTGCCCTGTATCCTTCAGTGCAATGGCTATTCTGACTACTACGTATTCACAGTTGTTGCGCGATGCAGCTGACGCTGTGTTTATGTACACACTACACACTGATGTGTGTTATGAATTTTGCCGTTGTATATTGCCCTGTATCCCTCAGTGCAATGGCTATTCTGACTACTACGTATTCACAGTTGTTGCGCGATGCAGCTGACGCTGTGTTTATGTACACACTACACACTGATGTGTGTTATGAATTTTGCCGTTGTATATTGCCCTGTATCCTTCAGTGCAATGGCTATTCTGACTACTACGTATTCACAGTTGTTGCGTGATGCAACTGACGCTGTGTTTATATGCTCACTACACACTGATATGTGTTATGAATTTTGCCCTTGTATATTGCCCTGTATCCTTCAGTGCAATGGCTATTCTGACTACTACGTATTCACAGTTGTTGCGCGATGCAGCTGACGCTGTGTTTATGTACACACTACACACTGATGTGTTATGAATTTTGCAGTTGTGTATTGCCCTGTATCCTTCAGTGCAATGGCTATTCTGATTACTACACAGTACGTATTCGCAGTTGTTGCCCGATGCAACCGACGCTGTGTTTACGTACACACTACACACTATATGTGTTATGATTTTGCCGTTATATATTGCCCTGTATCCTTCAGTGCAATGGCTATTCTGATTACTACACAGTACGTATTCACAGTTGTTGCGCGATGCAACTGACGCTGTGTACACACTACGCACTGATATGTGTTACGATTACGCCGCTATATATTGCCCTGTTCCTTCAGTGCAACTGGCTACTCTGATTATTGTGTATTCACAGTTGTTGTGCGCTGCCACTGACGCTGTGTTATGTACATTGATATGTGTCTATGATTTATGCCGTTATATATTGCCCTGTATCCTCAGTGCAACCGGCTATTCTGATTAACTACGTATTCACAGTCGATGTCGCTATGCTTCTGACGCTGTGTTTTGTACACATCAATGTAACTAGGCTATCACGTTGCCCTGTATCCTTCAGTGCAACTAGCTATCCTATCTAACTGTGCATAGTCACAGTCGTCGCTACGGCGACTTGCACTGCATCTGTGTACACAACTGAAGCGTTATGCTGTTATGTTGCCCTCAATGTAACTGACCATTGTGTTTGAACTGCGCATATTCATGCAGTTTCGGTCGCTTCGACGACTAGCGCTGCATTATACACACAGATGTTTTAAATGTGCACACTGATGTGTTATGCTGTTATGTTGCCCTCTATCCTTCAGTGCAACAACCAGCTGTCCTATCTAACTGTGCATATTCACAGTTCTGTCGCTATGGCGACTACACTGCACTTATGTACGTACAAGGACGTGTTTTTGCTATTTTGTTGCCCTGTTCCTTCAGTGCAAAACTAGCTATCCTAATCTACCGTGCATATTCACAGTTTCTGGATGTATGTATGTGCACAGATGTGTTACGCTGTAATGCTGCCCTGTTTCCTTCAGTGCAGCTAGCCATCCTGATCTAACTGTGCATCTCAGCTACGGTGACTTGCGCTGCGTTATGTATATACATGGATGCGCTATTCTTACGCACTTGTGTTATGCTGTCATGTTGCCCTGTATCTTAGTGCAACTAGCTACCCTAGTCGAACTGTGCATATTCACAGTCTCTGTCGATACGATGACCTGCGCTGCATTTATTTGCACATGCATGTGTTCATGCTGCGGTGTTGCCCCGTATCCTTCAGTGCCTATACTGAGCTACTGCGTATAGTTGGCGCTACAGCGACCGATGCTGTTACGTACATTGCTACGCTGTTATGTTGCCCCGTTTCCTTCAGTGCAACTGGCTATTCTGTACTAACTCGTATACTCACAGTTCTAGCTACGGCTACGACTGTGTTTGTGTACTTCTGAGGCGCTATGCTATTATGGGGCTATTATCTAACTGCGTATATTCTCAGTTGTTGTCGCTACGGCCACTGGCACTGTGTTTATGTACATTCAGTTATGTGTAAATTCCTCGTGACCCCCTTACTGGCCTATCATCCCCGGTTCACGGACCTGAGAGAGTTATGGGGCTCCCCCATGACTATCCCCCTCAGACGATTGGCACCCCAGCCCCAAGCTGTGGAACCTTCTTGTGTGTCCGCTGCTGGGTCCTTAGTTGAGCAAGACACTTCACACTAATAAGTGCTGAGAGATCTCTTTGAGAATGACCTTTCCACCTGCTCTCGCCCCAGCGAAGCACTTGGAGATCTACGCTCATTCTACGTGAATGATGTTGCATTGTCTCGGACCTAGTGACTGCAGCGTCACTCTCCGTCCGATACCAAGCTGCGTTCCGAAGTCGCTTAAACCGTTCAGAGCACAGATTGATCCCTGCCCGCCTTATCTGTTGAGCCGTCAGCCTCACAAGTGCTGTTGGCCCTGTAAGGGCTTTGCGGATGTACGTGGACCACTAGGCAGCAGTCTGACTAGCTGTTTGTGTGCTTGGTGGATGGTACTAGGGACTGAGACTTTCTCACTGAATTCGACGCTTTTCAATGTGGTTTAATGCCTACGGGATTTAGGTATGCTGGCTGTCTTCTCAGAACACGTTCGCCAGGGTTTCAAGTTTTATGTACTGCCTATAGCGTCGTGGGTTTGGTGAGTTTTATTTATGTACTCATGAACTGTTACCACCAGCTGTACAGTAGTCTGCATTATGCAGAGTTACCATTGCTGCTAACTCTGTGTTATGACTATAATGTATATAATGACTATACATAGCTGTTTCCGCATTACACAGTAGTTTTCAATGTACTGTTAACTCTGTGTATGGCTGTAAGGTTATGCAGCTGTCACCGCTATGCCGTTGACACTGTGTTAACTCTTGTGCTTGAGTGCTTATGGTGTTGTGCTGCCCTCCAGTGCAGCCTTCGCTTCATTGCATTGGATATGCAACTTGGTAGGTCAGAACAGACGTTTCTTGGTCTAGTTTCGCCTATCAGTTCGAGTGCTCCTGCGGCGCTGCTGGCTTAGAACTGTTGTCTCTCGTGGGAGTGTAGCTTGACCCCGTTCAGGGCTTATCTTCTCTGCACTCACGGCGGGATTCTATACAGTTCCCATATACGTCAGTGACGTAATGTCGAAGTGACCGCCTTGAAAGGGAACGTCTCCGGTTACTATCGTAACCTCGGTTCCCTGAGAGGCGGGAACGAGACATTACGTCAGCCGCCGTGCTCGCCGTTTGATCAGCTGTGCTAGCGTTCAGTCTTGATTCTGACGTAATTGTCGCGCCCATGCTATTTATACTGCCCGCGGTCCGGTCAGCATTTGCATGTTTCGCGTCAATTGGCCAGCTGTCTCCAGCTGGCGTTAGCCTATAAGATTTCAGTGGAAATGAGGAGGAAGGGAGTTCCCATATACGTCAGTGACGTAATGTCTCGTTCCCGCCTCTCAGGGAACCGAGGTTACGATAGTAACCGGAGACGTTCTCAGTCTTTGTAACATGTTTTAGCAATACATTTCTAGCACTTATAATGTGTTTAGAATTTTTTTGTAGAATTGCCTTTACAGGGACTTTAATAAGTGGTGCTTTATGGTAGAACAATAATGACAAGAATTACACATCTTTAGATAAACAAAAGTTAAACGTTTCTTAACTCTTGCTACTTCAGGTGTCAGGCTTATTGGAAACTCAAGTTGCTCTGGGAAGTTAGAGATACTTGATGATCAGTCGTGGGTTTCAGTGTGTGACGCTGCCTTTGACCAGCAGGATGCAGAGGTTGTGTGTAGAGAGCTGGACTGTGGGGCTCCTGTACAGGTGCTGGGAGAAGATGCTTTTGGCAAAGGAGACACTCAGATGTGGACACAAGAGATTCAGTGCAGAGGAAATGAGTCTCAGATTCACCTCTGTCCAACATCCTTACACAAAAACAACTGTTCACATTATAATTACCAGGGGCTGATCTGTGCTGGTGAGTTAAAAGAATATAGTAATATCATACCTTTTATTAATAGGCTGCATCTCAGTCAGCTTCATATTTCACAGTCAGAACACTGACCAAGGAGCCAGCCATTTCAAGGTCTGTCTCAATCACAAAATCCTTGAAGTTCACTGTAATGTTCGCTCCCTAAAAATCCTACAATGCACTCCAAAAACTAGATGTTCACTACGTTCCCCTTAATGTAAATTCTGTTAAGTGCAAAACAAATCGCACAAACCAAGACAATATCAACACAATATCATCATGACATGGGATGGAAGATTTGAAAAGACAAATCGTTATTTAATTATATGTCAGTACATCAGTAGATAGTGAACAGTGTAGTAAATATTTATAATAAAAATTTGGCTAAAATGTTGCAGATATATATACAACAACAATCAAAGTATATTTCAAAACATACTTTAAACAGCATAAAAAATGTCAGAAAGATGTTATGTGTGTTGTTAATAAATACCAGTGGTGACGTTTTATGACACAAGCACTAGTCATATCACCGGGAATTGAAAAATCAGTCTCCAAATGTGTAGTGAGCCAGAGTGCTTTACCAGTGCTGAATTTGTGTACACAATATACTGATACACGAACTAGTGTGCTTATGGAGATGCAATCACAGTCTCTATCTGTATTTTTCTGTCACTTAGATAAAAAGAATGTGAGGCTGGTTGGTGGCAACAGTCGCTGTGCTGGTAGAGTGGAGGTTCTTCATAGAGGTCAGTGGGGAACAGTGTGTGGTAATCTCTGGGATATGACTGAAGCTGCAGTGGTGTGTAGAGAGCTGGACTGTGGAGAACCTGTAGATGCTCTGGGTGATGCTCATTTTGGACCAGGATCCGGACCAATCTGGATGAATCTTGTTATGTGTACTGGATCAGAGTCAACACTGAAGAACTGTGGGTCAGCAGGATGGAGCTTACATGACTGTACTCACAATTTAGATGCCGGTGTCATCTGTTCGGGTGAATAATTTAACTGATTGCCCATTAATTTGTTGTGACATTAAGAATATTTTGTTTGGAAAACTGTTTGTATGTTTATTGTATTTAACTATCAAGCATTTGTTTTTGTCTGCTGTGCACTGTCATTCCTGTAATATTAACAGGTCATCAAGCTTCCAGACTCGTTAATGGATCTCACCTGTGCTCTGGGAGGTTAGAGATACTTGATGATCAGTCGTGGGTTTCAGTGTGTGACGCTGCCTTTGACCAGCAGGATGCAGAGGTTGTGTGTAGAGAGCTGGACTGTGGGGCTCCTGTACAGGTGCTGGGAGAAGATGCTTTTGGCAAAGGAGACGCTCAGATGTGGACACAAGAGATTCAGTGCAGAGGAAATGAATCTCAGATTTCATTTTGCTCAATGTCATTATCACACAAACAAAGCTGTACCAGTGACTATAATGTTGGTCTGATCTGTTCTGGTAAATTATAAATATTCAGTGTCTCTTTGTTTGTATTTAAAACAGAATCCCCTGGTTTCACAGACAGGGCTTAAGACTAGTCCTAGACTAAAATGTAAGTCTGAGCTGTTTCCACTGAAATAAACTTGCACTGACTGATCTTAAAAATATATCAGTGCCTTTTTAGTTTTAAGATGCACATCGGTAATGTTTTTTTTCTAAGCATGTTTATAAAAATGACTTAAATGTCCTAATTGATCTATGGTCTAATCCTGGCTTAGTCTAAGCCCTGTCTGTTAAACCGGGCCTATATGTTCTCTGTCAGCTGCATTATACTTTATTTTAACCTCTATGTTCTTTATTCAGGTTACACAGATGCTAAACTGATGAATGGTTCAGACTCCTGTTCTGGAAGAGTGGAGCTTCGTTTCCTCAATGAATGGGGCTCAGTGTGTGATGCATGCTGGGATATGAGAGCTGCCAGTGTCCTCTGTAGACAGCTGAATTGTGGGATTGCTGTGTCTATTGTGGGATCAGACTGGTTTGGAGAGGGAAGTGGTGAAATCTGGGCTGATGTGTTTGATTGTGACGGGAATGAAACAAAACTCTCAGAATGTTCCGTCTCTTCATGGAGTCGAGCTGAATGTTCTCATGGACGAGATGTTGGAGTCATCTGCTCTGGTAAACTAATTTGACACTGAGAGCATTATGCTCTTTTTCACCATTTTATAACACAATTCTTATTTTAGTAAAACATGAGATCTTCTCCTCAGGTTCCTCTCTGGCTGTTCGTGACGGTCTGGTGCGGTTGTCTGGAGAGAGACAGTGTGAGGGGGAGCTGGAAGTTTCCATCCATCAGGTCTGGAGGAGAGTTCTGCTGGACTCCTGGAGTCTCACTGAATCCTCTGTGGTCTGCAGACAGCTGGGCTGTGGCTCTGTGCTGAACTTCTCCGGCTCCTCTTCATCCAGTTCTGAACACAGTCATGAGTGTGTGACGGGCTTCCAGTGCTCTGGGAGTGAAGCTCATCTGGGGAACTGCAGCTCTCCACAAACTCTCAACTGCAGCTCCACACAACAGCTGTCAATCACCTGCCTTGGTGAGAACAACAACATCTGGGCAGATTCTTCAGTTGTTAGTGATCAATAATGTGTTTTTCTCTCTCTGAATATCAGGTCGCGGGTCCATCAGGCTGGTGGGTTCTGGGGGAGACTGTGCAGGGAGGCTGGAGGTTTTTCACAGCGGCTCATGGGGGACAGTGTGTGATGACTCCTGGGATATTAAAGATGCCCATGTGGTGTGCAGACAGCTGCAGTGTGGAGTGGCCCTCAGTAACCAGCCGGTACCAGCCTGGTTTGGTCCTGGTTCTGGACCCATATGGCTAGATGAGGTGGAGTGTGAGGGGAATGAGACGTCCCTGTGGAACTGCTCTTCTCCAGGCTGGGGGAAACATGACTGTCAACACAAGGAGGATGTAGGAGTCGTGTGCTCAGGTAAACACAAATTGAGCGTCAGCGTCAGTTCTGGCAGGCCAGGTAGTCAAGATGCTGCTAATGCTATAGCTTCAACACTGTCCCGCCAGCTGATCTGCTCCAGCTGATCTGCTTCAGCTGAGCTGCATTAGCTGGGTAACTCCCCTTGCTGCTCAATGGCCAAGCTCAAACAAAGCGCCCTATTTAAAGCACATTCAGTTTGCTCATACATGCTTGCTGCTCGCTACTGCTGCCCGCCGCCTCCCCAGCTCCTCCTTATGCATAACATGGCATTTTACTTTGTCATGTTGCCTGCTCTGTTCACAGGGGGGATATTTTTAGCTCTCACAGTCCTAAACTGTGTGAACGTTCCCTAATGCTGCTGCTGCTGTGTTCAGGGAGTCCTCTGACCTTTCATGAGCACCATGAAATAGCAGAGAGTCAGAGGACTCCCTGAACAGAGCCATACCGCCAAATTTCAATTCAGGAACATCAACCTGTTTGCAATCTATTCAATAAAAATTCTTAATTATTTTTATTGTCTGTGTGTTCTTGACTTAATGGACCTGACAGAACTAAAAAACAAAACTTTTTTTGTAACATTTAATATCTAAAATATTATTTGGTATTTTCCAGTCATCCATATATATGTAAAATTCAGTAGTTGAAATAAATGGAGTTCGATGAAAGCTATTAGGTTGTGTTCATGTTTCCATCTAGAGTTTAAAGAGATCAGGTTAACTGAGGGCTGTGAAGGGAATGTGGAAGTTTTCTACAATGGATCCTGGGGTAATGTGTGCTGGAACCAGATGGAACTAGACACAGTGAGTCTGATCTGTCAAGAGCTGAACTGTGGAAGATCTGGTGCTTTTTCCAATTCTATAACAAGTGTGGAATCAGCTCGAAACTGGCTGGATAAAGTAAAATGTCGACCACATGATACAAATCTGTGGCAGTGTCCATCTTCACCCTGGGGACAGAATGACTGTGGTGAAGATGAAGTGGCCAAAATCACCTGCTCAGGTAAGGTATAATATATTCTCCAACTTTTTTCCTGAGCAACCAATGAGTGCTGCCATGATAGATTCCCACTGAACTTCACTGCTATCTGCAGCTGTATTGGGAAATGAATGCCCACCTGTTATCAGTGTAGTTTAACTCAGGCCGCTTCATGTCATCTACTCACATTGAACTCTTGACAGCTGCGGTACTGCCAAAAGACAGTCATTGCGACACTGTAAATTGTCAGCATTATGGAGACATATCCTTTTTTTGGTAACACTTTACAAAAAGGTTTCATTAGTTAACATTATTCATTTTTGTTAATGTTTATTAATAAACATGCTAATGGTTATAATGCTCTAACTTGTGAATCCAGAACATAAAAGTCTTGAATCCCCTCGGAGCTATTTGACATGGTCTACATTTCCCTACCAGAGACGGTGTTCAGGTAAGTTAATTTGATGGCAAAGAACATCATAACAGTCATGTGACCAGAATAGTACTCTTCTGGATATCAATGTGTTGTCTTCTATGTGCAATTTAGGACGCCTTTCTCTCAGACTGAGGGGAGGTTTGGGCCGGTGCTCTGGGAGGCTGGAGGTGTATCATAACGCTGTGTGGGGTTCAGTCTGTGCTGATCTGTGGGACATCAGCGATGCTCAGGTGGTCTGCAGGCAGCTGGGTTGTGGAGCAGCACTGAGGGCTGATGGGAATTCAGTCTTTGGTGCTGGAGAAGGTGTTGTGTGGCTGAACAGAGTCGAGTGCAGAGGGAATGAGATTCACCTGTGGGACTGTCCTCTCTCCCTGAAGAACCACACTGACTGCTCCCACAAAGAGCACGCTGGACTCACCTGTGCAGGTTACAGCAAAACACTGACCAATGTTTGTCTTTCTTTCTTTTTTTTACATAATTTTAGTGCTAATAATACTGTTTGTGACTGTTTTGTCAGATTTGTCAGTGTCCACTACTCCTGCCACAACAACATCAGCTTCTCCTCCAGTTTCTCAGACAGTGCGCTCAACATCAGTCACTCCTCCACAAACTCCTCCAGTGTCTCTCTCTGTGCTTGTGGTTGTACTGGGAGTTTTACTCTTACTGCTCTTAGTGCCACTGCTTATACTAATTCAGCAGAACAGAGTGATGAGGAGAGGTAGGAGAAATCCAGAGACTGTCATATTGTTTGTTATCCATTGTGTGATCACTCATGTGTTGTTGTTACGAACTGCTCCGAGACACGAAGGTTGAGATCCAAATGCAGCTTTAATTAAGGGGCAATCCAGACACGTAATCTAATATACAGGCAATACTGTAGGTCAAAACTCAGGTAGGCCGTCCAAACAAACAAAACAGGCAGGGGTCACCTCAGAGGCAAAAGAGTAATCCAACAGGCAAAAAATCCAAAAACCAAGACATATGAAACCAGGTAGTGATGTGACATTTGAACCGAGGCGTCGGAGCTTGTGTCGAGAAAAAATGGGCGTGCCAGATGAAGCCGCGATTCGAGGCTTGTGTTGTCATATATGTGTTAGGGCTGTATATTATTACATTATCAGGTTAGAATAGTTATAGTATATTGTTATTATTAATTATGGTAGCTATATTGTAGTCTTGTTATATTAATTAGATAAGTTTATTTGGATTGATTTGGATTTTTGGATCTGGACTGGACTGCTTTTTTATTCGGATTGCCCTTTTGGATTTGTTTGCTTTTTGTGACCTCTCCCTTTTTCCTGGTAATGGAGCCAGCAAGAAAAGAATCCTCCCGTGGGCTCAACAGAAGCATCAGTATCCTCATTTATACCAGCTGGCACTGGCATTTTTATGTTCCCCTGCATCCTCTGTTCCTTGTGAAGGCTGGAGAGATTTTGTCCGAGAAGAGGAATCGTCTAAACCCCAACACGCTTGAAATAATTCTGTTTCTCAATAAAAATCTATTGTAATCCTTCCTTCACCCACCCCAAACCTCAGTGTTGCAGTTTGCTCCTCTATATCCCCAGTCCAATAAGCACAACACTGCACTAAAACTAGTAACAGTTCCCTGCACAATAACCACCAGAAACTTTTTTTACCACCCCAGACTATACTGTTGCAGTTTACTTTATTACTCTCCCTCCACCATAAGCACTGCACTCAACACAGTGTCACTGCTGTTGTTCATACTGTCACTATCCAAACAATTTATGAATAATTAATTAACTCTTTGTGTGACAGTTGTCTCTGCACAAGTAAATTCAGACAGAGAAAGATACATATTTTATATTATACCCAGGCAATGGACAAATGTCTGCTCAGGTCTTTTTATTATTGCAAATGAAAGGTTACAGACATTAACAGTGAGAAGAAAATAAATAAATAAATAAAACGGGGGGGAGGGGGACACACACTGGTTCAGAATTAATTAATTTGTCTGCACAGTAGCTAGGTGTCACTAGTGAGCAATGCTGAATGAAGCTTCGAGTAATGAACCTTTGGCTGAAGCAATGGGCTGCGAGGTCTCAGTGGTTCAGGAAGCCTCATTTTGCCATCACTAAAACCAGGGAAAATGCTCGGAAATGCAACAACATACAAAACTTTGCAATGAGTGAACATGGTATAAATAGACTGAGACTAACAGGGTAATGAGACACAGGTGAATGCAATATTTGATGATGAGTCCGGGCAGTGAGTTATGGGAAATGTAGTTTGTGAGGGAGTGATAATAGTCTGGTGTGGAGTGCCCTCTGGTGGCTCTCAAGGGCACTCCAGCTGGTGACCGTTACAGTTGTGAACTGACAGCAGGTTTGTCTGTCTACTCTCACAGCTCTCTCTAAGAGGAGACACAGGACGACGACTGAGGCCGTTTATGAGGAGCTTCATCACAGACCCACTAATAGACAGAGTTTCTTCACTCAGAGGGGTGAGTAAATGTCATAGAGTCTGATTTGAGGAGATCATAATCACTTAATTCATAGCGGAGAGTAGAATAAATCACATAGATCCAGTTGTGTTATCTGAAATGATACAGGGTTAGTGTTGTGATTCAAAGAAATTGGGGATTTTGGTTGATTTACACCTGTGAACGTGTGTCTGATGAATCTATTTCTCCATAATAGGAAGTGTCCTTTCAGAAGAACAGCATTCTTGGTACGAAGATGCTGATGAGCTTCTTTCAGGTTAGGGGACTCAAGTATAAATCAATATATCTGCTACATACAGAAATGAATGGATGTTGAATTAATTAAAAACATTCTCTTAGCTGGTTATCTTAACTGAGTTTAAATTATATAAACCATCCAGCACGTAATAATTCAGATAAGGATTTATTGAATCTTTTTTTTCCATTGATGCTTTTAAAAGCGAATTCTGCAGGAGGAGCCGCACCTGACTACTATAATGACATCATCACCACTGAAGGGCCAAATAAAGGTCAGTGACTTTAACTCATTTCACTAAATTAAATGAACTATTGGACCTCTGAATAGTTAAAGCAGTTTTTGTTTATTTCCTCCTTGCTGTTTACTCATTTAGAAGAGCAGCAAATCACACCTGAGAATTATGATGATATTATCACTGTTGGACTGAGATCTCGTGATACAGGTTTATTTCTTATTATCATTTACAGGTTTAAACAATATAGATTTATATGCATTTTAATTATGCATTTGCACTGTTTCAAAATCCAAAATCTTGCTCATTTAATGGATGCATTTAATTTTTTATTATTTTGTCTATTTGTCTCTTTTGACTTGCCAGAAAACTATGATGATGTCATCATTGTACGACAATTCTCCAATGATAAAGCAGGTGTGGGATTCAAATTACTCTCTCAAATTTCAAAAAGATTTCTTTGTTTGTTTGTTTGTCTTCAAATTATAGTGGCATATAAACTCATGTAATTAATAATAGAAACATTTATATTAGAGGGTGTTCAGGAGGAATATGATGATGTGAAGAATATCAGGGAATATATGAGTGACATGTTTGGTACGTTACTGACATTTACGTTTTGTTTTTTATAATTGTTTTATAATATCAATTTCTGTGATCATGATAGCTAATTTAACTTGACTGCCAATATTGATGTGTTCATTTATAATACTTTTTAAAGCATATATTGATAAATTAATTTGCTCTTGTTTTCTAATAACAGACTATGATGATGTGGGGGAGGAGCCAGGAAAACAGGGAGGGACTTTATAACTGAAACCACACCCACTGCCTCAAATCCTTTCAAAGCTTTTACGTTTTCTGCAGAGTTTAAATGTCTTTGATGCTATACAAGTGCTGTTCGCCAATCGTTTATGTAACATTTTGTATTGAAATCTACTAAATCAATTATGTTTAATCAGTTTTTGACTGAAAAAAATGCTTTGCTTTCATGGCTTTTTCAAAAGTTAAAATTTCTCTTTCCAGAGGTTTTTACAAATCTCATTGTTTTTGTGATCCCATTGCACTAAAACATTTTTATCAATTTGTTTATAATTGTTATAATATCAGATGCTTTAACTTCCACTGCTCCAGTCTTTAATATTTCACAGCCTCTTAAAAATATAAATAAATATAAAAAATATAATTTTTCTTTTGAATGTAGACCCACTGATGGTGGAAATATATATTTAGCTAAAGAACGTTGGAATGTACTTTGGGAAATAAGTTTACAAACAGCAGCTGTGATCAAGAATGTAATGACTCTCTGAACTGAGCAGAAGAGCATGTTGTACACTTTATGTCCTGCAGAGGGTTTTTTGAGAAACAGTACACGGGGTGCCTACAGCATGCATTTAATTTACTTGTTTCATATTTCTGTCCAATTTTACTGTTGTTTTGATTTTTTTTTTTTTTTTTTTTTCTGTTTAGGAATTAAAATCAGACTGACTATGTGCATGGATATTATGTCATTATTATTATTATTATTAGGGGTTCAAGCACGAAGTGCTGAAACCCTATTGTAATTGTGCTGATTTTTATTATTATTATTAGGGGTTCAAGCACGAAGTGCTGAAACCCTATTGTAATTGCCCTGATTTTTAGGGGTTCAAGCACGAAGTGCTGAAACCCTATTGTAATTGTACTGATTTTTATTATTAGGGGCCAAGCACCGAAGGTGCGGAGGCACCTATTGTATCCGTTCGCGTTCTTATTATTAGGGGCCAAGCACCGAAGGTGCGGAGGCACCTATTGTATCTGTTCCGTTTCTTATTATTATTATTATTAGGGGCCAAGCACCGAAGGTGCGGAGGCACCTATTGTATCTGTTCCGTTTCTTATTATTATTATTATTATTATTAGGGGCCAAGCACCGAAGGTGCGGAGGCACCTATTGTTTTCGTTCGCGTTCTTATTATTATTATTAGGGGCCAAGCACCGAAGGTGCGGAGGCACCTATTGTATCTGTTCCGTTTCTTATTATTAGGGGCCAAGCACCGAAGGTGCGGAGGCACCTATTGTATCTGTTCCGTTTCTTATTATTATTATTATTATTATTATTATTATTATTCTTCCGCCATGGGAGTCTATGGCAGCCCATAGAACCGATTGCGGGAAAGTTGTTTTGGTTTGACATTCTGATAGAGGACCGTCTCAACATTAAATACACCAATTTTGGTGTTTCTAAGTCATTCCCTCTAGCGCCACCACCTGTCCAAAGTTTCACTTTTATTTTGCTAATAACTTTTGAACCGTAAGGCCAATTAGCGAAATTCTTTTTTCCTCTGATTCCTGAGCTCATGGCGATTCGATTGCACCCTATGACGTCATTTGCCGTCATAAAAATATGGCCGCCATCTTGAATTTTCAAAAAAAGCTACTTTTTCGAACTCGTCCTAGACGGTTTGTCCGATTTGCACGAAAATTGAACCAGATCATCTTCAGGTAGTGCTGACCAAAAGTTATGGAATTCAAATGGATTCGTCAAACCGTTTTCAATAAACGCACAAATACATTTTACGTAGCGCTAGCAAAAACAGTCGTAAGGCCGTATCTCCGCAACGGTTTATCGTATTCAGACCAAACTTGGTACTTGTACTCACAAGCATGACCTGAGGCTACATGCTGCGTTTCGGCGCAGCGCCACCTACTGGTCCGGAGATATGAAAAATGGCTATTTTTGCTTATAACTTCTGAACAGTTTGTCCAAAAATCATACAATTGGTCTCGTTAGATTCAGGGCAACATGCCGAGTCGACTGATATCCAATTTGACCATATCGGTCATTTTGGCTGTCGGCCATTTTGAATTTTGTGCTAAAATTCTGTATTTTATGAACGCATGAACGGATTGTTACGAAATGTGGTATGGGTCATCAGCACGATGCCCTGAATGAGCCTGAGAAGTTTCGAAACAGCGCCACCTAGTGGTGAATTTTTTTTTTCAAATGCTTATAACTTTGGGTGTGGTCGACTTATTTTCACGAAACTCATCTTTTTAGACTCCTGAATCGTTGCCGAGTCCTACGATACCAAACATGCTAGGTTTCGCCTTACGGTTTGTGTAGCGTTGTGATTTAGCGCTTAAAAAACATTTGGCTATATCTTTGAAACCGCTAGTCCGATCGAGACGAAACCACCGTCAGAAGTTTGGAAACATAGGTCGATAGCTATACGCCAATGCCCAAATGCGAAAATATTGATGTTTAGGGGTAGTAATATTCAATCAAAGTCATGTGTCAGTCATTTTTTTCGTGTTTTTTCATATAAATGTCTATAACTCCGAAGCAAATTGAGATTTTTGCACCAAAATCGACACATATATGTATGGGCTCACTCTGAGGACACATTAAAAAAATGGTGGGACTGAGCCTCTTGGTGGCGCTATAATAGAACAAAACATGAAATTCCCATTGACTTCAATGCAGTTTTGTGAAATAAAATGCTATACTAAACAAATGCATTGGTGTAATATTACGAAACTCAGAATGTGCCATCAGCACCATCCCCTGAAGGTACCCAAAATATTTAGAGACAGCGCCACCTAGTGGTCAAAAGTTATAACAACATTTCCAAAACTGCTAATAACTTTTGAATACATCGGCCTATGTAAATGTCACTGGTCTTAATAGATTCCTTGGGTCAAGCCGAGAACATAGATACCAAATTTTCCTTATTTGGTCAAACTTCTTGTCCGCCATCTTGATTTTCATTCAAAACCTACTTTTTCGAACTCCTCCTAGACCGTTTGTCCGATTTTCACCAAAATCGAATCGTATCATCTCCAGACCGTGCCGACTAAAAGTTATGGATTTCGTGTCGATAGACGAAACCGTTTTCGTATAGCGCAGCAGCAAAGTTGAGGCATGATGCTAATAGCATTAATTAAGGCTTTATCTCTGCAATGCCTTGACATATTGACACCAAACTTTGTATGTGTCATTGTAACTTCACTCTGACCACATCACATCAGTTTTGTAACTGCGCCACCTATTGGTCGAAAGTGATAATCCATCAAATCATATTTTTAATTATTGTTTCTATGATTTTTCAGGCATTTTGCCTAAAATCCTCTTTAAATGTCTTTAATTGCTCATTGTTGCAGTTGGTCTGACACTTTCAGACATGTCGGCATGTCTTGTCGTCTTATTCTGCTTGGCCCCGGTAATGGCTGCTTGCAGCTATATTTATTATTATTATTATTATTATTATTATTCTTCCGCCATGGGAGTCTATGGCAGCCCATAGAACCGATTGCGGGAAAGTTGTTTTGGTTTGACATTCTGATAGAGGACCGTCTCAACATTAAATACACCAATTTTGGTGTTTCTAAGTCATTCCCTCTAGCGCCACCACCTGTCCAAAGTTTCACTTTTATTTTGCTAATAACTTTTGAACCGTAAGGCCAATCAGCGAAATTCTTTTTTCCTCTGATTCCTGAGCTCATGGCGATTCGATTGCACCCTATGACGTCATTTGCCGTCATAAAAATATGGCCGCCATCTTGAATTTTCAAAAAAAGCTACTTTTTCGAACTCGTCCTAGACGGTTTGTCCGATTTGCACGAAAATTGAACCAGATCATCTTCAGGTAGTGCTGACAAAAAGTTATGGAATTCAAATGGATTCGTCAAACCGTTTTCAATAAACGCACAAATACATTTTACGTAGCGCTAGCAAAAACAGTCGTAAGGCCGTATCTCCGCAACGGTTTATCGTATTCAGACCAAACTTGGTACTTGTACTCACAAGCATGACCTGAGGCTACATGCTGTGTTTCGGCGCAGCGCCACCTACTGGTCCGGAGATATGAAAAATGGCTATTTTTGCTTATAACTTCTGAACAGTTTGTCCAAAAATCATACAATTGGTCTCGTTAGATTCAGGGCAACATGCCGAGTCGACTGATATCCAATTTGACCATATCGGTCATTTTGGCTGTCGGCCATTTTGAATTTTGTGCTAAAATTCTGTATTTTATGAACGCATGAACGGATTGTTACGAAATGTGGTATGGGTCATCAGCACAATGCCCTGAATGAGCCTGAGAAGTTTCGAAACAGCGCCACCTAGTGGTGAATTTTTTTTTTCAAATGCTTATAACTTTGGGTGTGGTCGACTTATTGTCACGAAACTCATCTTTTTAGACTCCTGAATCGTTGCCGAGTCCTACGATACCAAACATGCTAGGTTTCGCCTTACGGTTTGTGTAGCGTTGTGATTTAGCGCTTAAAAAACATTTGGCTATATCTTTGAAACCGCTAGTCCGATCGAGACGAAACCACCGTCAGAAGTTTGGAAACATAGGTCGATAGCTATACGCCAATGCCCAAATGCGAAAATATTGATGTTTAGGGGTACTAATTTCCAATCAAAGTCATGTGTCAGTCATTTTTTTCGTGTTTTTTCATATAAATGTCTATAACTCCGAAGCGAATTGAGATATTTTCACCAAAATTGACACACATATGTATGGGCTCACTCTGAGGACACGTAAAAAAAATTGTGGGACTGAGCCTCTTGGTGGCGCTATAATTGAACAAAATATGAAATTCCCATTGACTTCAATACAGTTTTGTGAAATAAAATGCTATACTAAACAAATGCATTGGTGTAATATTACGAAACTCAGATTGTGTCATCAGCACCATCCCCTGAAGGCAACCAAAATATTTCAAGACAGCGCCACCTAGTGGTCAAAAGTTATAACAAAATTTCCAAAAAGGCTAATAACTTTTGAATAAATCTGGCTATTGAAATGCCACGGGTCTTAATAGATTCCTTGGGTCAAGCCGAGAACATAGATACCAAGTTTTCCTTATTTGGCCAAACTTCCTGTCCGCCATCTTGATTTTCATTCAAAACCTACTTTTTCTAACTCCTCCTAGACCGTTTGTCCGATTTTCACCAAAATCGAATCGTATCATCTCCAGACTGTGCCGACAAAAAGTTATGGATTTCGTGTCGATTGATGAAACCGTTTTCGTATAGCACAGCAGCAAAGTTGAGGCATGATGCCAAAATGACTATTCAGGCTTTATATCTGCAATGCCTCGACATATTGACACAAAACTTTGTATGTGTCACTGTCTCCTTACTCTGACCAAACCACATCAATTTCGTAACAGCGCCACCTTTTGGTCAAAAGTGACAATCCATTAAATCATATTTTGAATCACTTTTTACATGATTTTTCAGCCATTTCGCCTAAAATCCTCTTTAAATGTCTTTAATTGCTCATTGTTGCAGTTGGTCTGACACTTTCAGACATGTTGGCATGTCTTGTCGTCTTATTCTGCTTGGCCCCGGTAATTGCTGCTTGCAGCTATATTTATTATTATTATTATTCTTCATTGTTCCGACTGGGAGTCTATGGCAGCCCATAGAACCGATTGCGGGAAAGTTGTAATGGTTTGACATTCTGATAGAGGACAGTCCCAACATTAAATACACCAATTTTGGTGTGTCTAAGTCATTCCCTCTAGCGCCACCAACTGTCCAAAGTTTCACTCATGTTTCTGCTAATAACTTTTGAACCACAAGGGCTAGAAACAAAATTCTTTTTTCCTCTGATTTCTGAGCTCAGGGCGATTCGATTGCACCCTATGACGTCATTTTTCGTCATAATAATTTTTCCGCCATTTTGAATTTTCCGAAAAACCTACTTTTTCAAACTCCTCCTAGGCCGTTGCTCCAATTTCCACGAAAATTGAATCAGATCATCATCAGACCATGCCGACAAAAAGTTATGGAATTCGTGTTGATTCATCAAACCGTTCTCGAATACCGCGCAAACAAATTTTACGTAGCGCTTGCGAAAACAGACACAAGCCAGTATCTCCTCAACACTTTATCATATTAAGACCAAACTTGGTACATCTCATCACAAGCATGACCTGAGGCAACATGCTGCGTTTCGGCACAGTGCCACCTACTGGTCCGGAGATATGAAAAATGGCTATTTTTGCTTATAACTTCTGAATGGTTTGTCCAAAAATCATAAAAGTGGTCTCGTTAGATTCAGGGCATCATGCTGAGTCGACTGATATCCAATTTTCCCCGATCAGCCATTTTGGCTGTCGGCCATTTTGAATTATGTGCTAAAATGCTGTATTTTATGAACGCGTGAATGTATCGTTACAAAACTCGGAATGGATCATCAGCACGATGCCCTGAAGGAGCCTGAGAAGTTTCGAAACAGTGCCACCTAGTGGTGAATTTTTTTCCCCAAATGCTTCCAAATGCTTATAACTTTGGGTGTGGTCGACTTATTTTCACGAGACTCATCTCATTAGAGTCCTGAATCGTTGCTGAGTCCCACGATACCAAACATGCTAGGTTTTGCCTTACGGTTTGTGTAGCGTTGTGATTTAGCGCTTAAAAAACATTTGGCTATATCTTCGAAACCGCTAGTCCGATCGAGACGAAACCACCTTCAGAAGTTTGGAAACATAGGTCGATAGCTATACGCCAATGCCCAAATGCGAAAATATTGATGTTTAGGGGTAGTAAATTCCAATCAAAGTCATGTGTCAGTCATTTTTTACGTGTTTTTTCATATAAATGTCTATAACTCCGAAGCGAATTGAGATATTTTCACCAAAATCGACACACATATGTACGAGCTCACTCTGAGGACATGTAAAAAAAATGGTGGGACTCAGCCTCTTGGTAGCGCTATAATAGAACAAAACATGAAATTCCCATTGACTTCAATACAGTTTTGTGAAATAAAATGCTATACTAAACAAATGCATTGGTGTAATATTACGAAACTCAAAATGTGCCATCAGCACCATTCCCTGAAGGTACCCAAAATATTTCAAGACAGTGCCACCTAGTGGTCAAAAGTTATAACAACATTTCCATAAAGGCTAATAACTTTTGAATAAATCTGACTACTGAAATGCCACTGGTCTTAATAGATTCCTTGGGTCAAGCCGAGAACATAGATACCAAGTTTTCCTTATTTGGCCAAACTTCCTGTCCGCCATCTTGATTTTCATTCAAAACCTACTTTTTCGAACTCCTCCTAGACCGTTTGTCCGATTTTCACCAAAATCGAATCGTATCATCTCCAGACTGTGCTGACTAAAAGTTATGGATTTCGTGTCTATAGACGAAACCGTTTTCGTATAGCGTAGCAGCAAACTTGAGGCATGATGCTAAAAGCACTATTCAGGCTTTATCTCTGCAATGCCTTGACATATTGACACCAAACTTTGTATGTGTCATTGTCACTTCACTCTGACCACATCACATCACATTTGTAACTGCGCCACCTATTGGTCGAAAGTGATAATCCATTAAATCATATTTTGAATGACTTTTTATATGATTTTTCAGCCATTTCGCCTAAAATCCTCTTTAAATGTATTTAATTGCTCATTGTTGCAGATGGTCTGACACCTTCAGCCATGTTGGCATATCCTGTCATCTGCTTGCGCTTGGCCCCGATAATTGCTGCTTGCAGCTATATTTATTAGGGGCCAAGCACCGAAGGTGCGGAGGCACCTATTGTATCTGTTCCGTTTCTTATTATTATTATTAGGGGCCAAGCACCGAAGGTGCGGAGGCACCTATTGTATCTGTTCCGTTTCTTATTATTATTATTATTATTATTATTATTATTATTCTTCCGCCATGGGAGTCTATGGCAGCCCATAGAACCGATTGCGGGAAAGTTGTTTTGGTTTGACATTCTGATAGAGGACCGTCTCAACATTAAATACACCAATTTTGGTGTTTCTAAGTCATTCCCTCTAGCGCCACCACCTGTCCAAAGTTTCACTTTTACTTTGCTAATAACTTTTGAACCGTAAGGCCAATCAGCGAAATTCTTTTTTTCTCTGATTCCTGAGCTCATGGCGATTCGATTGCACCCTATGACGTCATTTTCCGTCATAAAAATATGGCCGCCATCTTGAATTTTCAAAAAAAGCTACTTTTTCGAACTCGTCCTAGACGGTTTGTCCGATTTGCACGAAAATTGAACCAGATCATCTTCAGGTAGTGCTGACAAAAAGTTATGGAATTCAAATGGATTCGTCAAACCGTTTTCGATAAACGCACAAATACATTTTACGTAGCGCTAGCAAAAACAGTCGTAAGGCGGTATCTCCGCAACGGTTTATCGTATTCAGACCAAACTTGGTACTTGTACTCACAAGCATGACCTGAGGCTACATGCTGTGTTTCGGCGCAGCGCCACCTACTGGTCCGGAGATATGAAAAATGGCTATTTTTGCTTATAACTTCTGAACAGTTTGTCCAAAAATCATACAATTGGTCTCGTTAGATTCAGGGCAACATGCCGAGTCGACTGATATCCAATTTGACCATATCGGTCATTTTGGCTGTCGGCCATTTTGAATTTTGTGCTAAAATTCTGTATTTTATGAACGCATGAACGGATTGTTACGAAATGTGGTATGGGTCATCAGCACAATGCCCTGAATGAGCCTGAGAAGTTTCGAAACAGCGCCACCTAGTGGTGAATTTTTTTTTTCAAATGCTTATAACTTTGGGTGTGGTCGACTTATTTTCACGAAACTCATCTTTTTAGACTCCTGAATCGTTGCCGAGTCCTACGATACCAAACATGCTAGGTTTCGCCTTACGGTTTGTGTAGCGTTGTGATTTAGCGCTTAAAAAACATTTGGCTATATCTTTGAAACCGCTAGTCCGATCGAGACGAAACCACCGTCAGAAGTTTGGAAACATAGGTCGATAGCTATACGCCAATGCCCAAATGCGAAAATATTGATGTTTAGGGGTAGTAATATTCAATCAAAGTCATGTGTCAGTCATTTTTTTCGTGTTTTTTCATATAAATGTCTATAACTCCGAAGCAAATTGAGATTTTTGCACCAAAATCGACACATATATGTATGGGCTCACTCTGAGGACACATTAAAAAAATGGTGGGACTGAGCCTCTTGGTGGCGCTATAATAGAACAAAACATGAAATTCCCATTGACTTCAATGCAGTTTTGTGAAATAAAATGCTATACTAAACAAATGCATTGGTGTAATATTACGAAACTCAGAATGTGCCATCAGCACCATCCCCTGAAGGTACCCAAAATATTTAGAGACAGCGCCACCTAGTGGTCAAAAGTTATAACAACATTTCCAAAACTGCTAATAACTTTTGAATACATCGGCCTATGTAAATGTCACTGGTCTTAATAGATTCCTTGGGTCAAGCCGAGAACATAGATACCAAATTTTCCTTATTTGGTCAAACTTCTTGTCCGCCATCTTGATTTTCATTCAAAACCTACTTTTTCGAACTCCTCCTAGACCGTTTGTCCGATTTTCACCAAAATCGAATCGTATCATCTCCAGACCGTGCCGACTAAAAGTTATGGATTTCGTGTCGATAGACGAAACCGTTTTCGTATAGCGCAGCAGCAAAGTTGAGGCATGATGCTAATAGCATTAATTAAGGCTTTATCTCTGCAATGCCTTGACATATTGACACCAAACTTTGTATGTGTCATTGTAACTTCACTCTGACCACATCACATCAGTTTTGTAACTGCGCCACCTATTGGTCGAAAGTGATAATCCATCAAATCATATTTTTAATTATTGTTTCTATGATTTTTCAGGCATTTTGCCTAAAATCCTCTTTAAATGTCTTTAATTGCTCATTGTTGCAGTTGGTCTGACACTTTCAGACATGTCGGCATGTCTTGTCGTCTTATTCTGCTTGGCCCCGGTAATGGCTGCTTGCAGCTATATTTATTATTATTATTATTATTCTTCCGCCATGGGAGTCTATGGCAGCCCATAGAACCGATTGCGGGAAAGTTGTTTTGGTTTGACATTCTGATAGAGGACCGTCTCAACATTAAATACACCAATTTTGGTGTTTCTAAGTCATTCCCTCTAGCGCCACCACCTGTCCAAAGTTTCACTTTTATTTTGCTAATAACTTTTGAACCGTAAGGCCAATCAGCGAAATTCTTTTTTCCTCTGATTCCTGAGCTCATGGCGATTCGATTGCACCCTATGACGTCATTTTCCGTCATAAAAATATGGCCGCCATCTTGAATTTTCAAAAAAAGCTACTTTTTCGAACTCGTCCTAGACGGTTTGTCCGATTTGCACGAAAATTGAACCAGATCATCTTAAGGTAGTGCTGACAAAAAGTTATGGAATTCAAATTGATTCGTCAAACCGTTTTCGATAAACGCACGAATACATTTTACGTAGCGCCAGCAAAAACAGTCGTAAGGCCATATCTCCGCAACGGTTTATCGTATTCAGACCAAACTTGGTACTTGTACTCACAAGCATGACCTGAGGCTACATGCTGTGTTTCGGCGCAGTGCCACCTACTGGTCCGGAGATATGAAAAATGGCTATTTTTGCTTATAACTTCTGAACAGTTTGTCCAAAAATCATAAAATTGGTCTCGTTAGATTCAGGGCAACATGCCGAGTCGACTGATATCCAATTTGACCATATCGGTCATTTTGGCTGTCGGCCATTTTGAATTTTGTGCTAAAATTCTGTATTTTATGAACGCATGAACGGATTGTTACGAAACGTGGTATGGGTCATCAGCACAATGCCCTGAATGAGCCTGAGAAGTTTCGAAACAGCGCCACCTAGTGGTGAATTTTTTTTTCCAAATGCTTATAACTTTGGGTGTGGTCGACTTATTTTCACGAAACTCATCTTTTTAGACTCCTGAATCGTTGCCGAGTCCTACGATACCAAACATGCTAGGTTTCGCCTTACGGTTTGTGTAGCGTTGTGATTTAGCGCTTAAAAAACATTTGGCTATATCTTTGAAACCGCTAGTCCGATCGAGACGAAACCACCGTCAGAAGTTTGGAAACATAGGTCGATAGCTGTATGCTAATGCCCAAATGCGAAAATATTGATGTTTAGGGGTACTAATTTCCAATCAAAGTCATGTGTCAGTCATTTTTTTCGTGTTTTTTCATATAAATGTCTATAACTCCGAAGCGAATTGAGATATTTTCACCAAAATTGACACACATATGTATGGGCTCACTCTGAGGACACGTAAAAAAAATTGTGGGACTGAGCCTCTTGGTGGCGCTATAATTGAACAAAATATGAAATTCCCATTGACTTCAATACAGTTTTGTGAAATAAAATGCTATACTAAACAAATGCATTGGTGTAATATTACGAAACTCAGATTGTGTCATCAGCACCATCCCCTGAAGGCAACCAAAATATTTCAAGACAGCGCCACCTAGTGGTCAAAAGTTATAACAAAATTTCCAAAAAGGCTAATAACTTTTGAATAAATCTGGCTATTGAAATGCCACGGGTCTTAATAGATTCCTTGGGTCAAGCCGAGAACATAGATACCAAGTTTTCCTTATTTGGCCAAACTTCCTGTCCGCCATCTTGATTTTCATTCAAAACCTACTTTTTCGAACTCCTCCTAGACCGTTTGTCCGATTTTCACCAAAATCGAATCGTATCATCTCCAGACTGTGCCGACAAAAAGTTATGGATTTCGTGTCGATTGATGAAACCGTTTTCGTATAGCACAGCAGCAAAGTTGAGGCATGATGCCAAAATGACTATTCAGGCTTTATATCTGCAATGCCTCGACATATTGACACACAACTTTGTATGTGTCACTGTCTCCTTACTCTGACCACACCACATCAATTTCTTAACAGCGCCACCTTTTGGTAAAAAGTGACAATCCATTAAATCATATTTTGAATCACTTTTTACATGATTTTTCAGCCATTTCGCCTAAAATCCTCTTTAAATGTCTTTAATTGCTCATTGTTGCAGTTGGTCTGACACTTTCAGACATGTTGGCATGTCTTGTCGTCTTATTCTGCTTGGCCCCGGTAATTGCTGCTTGCAGCTATATTTATTATTATTATTCTTCCGCCATGGGAGTCTATGGCAGCCCATAGAACCGATTGCGGGAAAGTTGTTTTGGTTTGACATTCTGATAGAGGACCGTCTCAACATTAAATACACCAATTTTGGTGTTTCTAAGTCATTCCCTCTAGCGCCACCACCTGTCCAAAGTTTCACTTTTATTTTGTTAATAACTTTTGAACCGTAAGGCCAATCAGCGAAATTCTTTTCTCCTCTGATTCCTGAGCTCATGGCGATTCGATAGCACCCTATGACGTCATTTGCCGTCATAAAAATATGGCCGCCATCTTGAATTTTCAAAAAAAGCTACTTTTTCGAACTCGTCCTAGACGGTTTGTCCGATTTGCACGAAAATTGAACCAGATCATCTTCAGGTAGTGCTGACAAAAAGTTATGGAATTCAAATGGATTCGTCAAACCGTTTTCAATAAACGCACAAATATATTTTACGTAGCGCTAGCAAAAACAGTCGTAAGGCCGTATCTCCGCAACGGTTTATCGTATTCAGACCAAACTTGGTACATGTACTCACAAGCATGACCTGAGGCTACATGCTGTGTTTCGGCGCAGCGCCACCTACTGGTCCGGAGATATGAAAAATGGCTATTTTTGCTTATTACTTCTGAACAGTTTGTCCAAAAATCATACAATTGGTCTCGTTAGATTCAGGGCAACATGCCGAGTCGACTGATATCCAATTTGACCATATCGGTCATTTTGGCTGTCGGCCATTTTGAATTTTGTGCTAAAATTCTGTATTTTATGAACGCATGAACGGATTGTTACGAAACGTGGTATGGGTCATCAGCACAATGCCCTGAATGAGCCTGAGAAGTTTCGAAACAGCGCCACCTAGTGGTGAATTTTTTTTTTCAAATGCTTATAACTTTGGGTGTGGTCGACTTATTTTCACGAAACTCATCTTTTTAGACTCCTGAATCGTTGCCGAGTCCTACGATACCAAACATGCTAGGTTTTGCCTTACGGTTTGTGTAGCGTTGTGATTTAGCGCTTAAAAAACATTTGGCTATATCTTCGAAACCGCTAGTCCGATCGAGACGAAACCACCGTCAGAAGTTTGGAAACATAGGTCGATAGCTATACGCCAATGCCCAAATGCGAAAATATTGATGTTTAGGGGTACTAATTTCCAATCAAAGTCATGTGTCAGTCATTTTTTTCGTGTTTTTTCATATAAATGTCTATAACTCCGAAGCGAATTGAGATATTTTCACCAAAATTGACACACATATGTATGGGCTCACTCTGAGGACACGTAAAAAAAATGGTGGGACTGAGCCTCTTGGTGGCGCTATAATTGAACAAAATATGAAATTCCCATTGACTTCAATACAGTTTTGTGAAATAAAATGCTATACTAAACAAATGCATTGGTGTAATATTACGAAACTCAGATTGTGTCATCAGCACCATCCCCTGAAGGCAACCAAAATATTTCAAGACAGCGCCACCTAGTGGTCAAAAGTTATAACAAAATTTCCAAAAAGGCTAATAACTTTTGAATAAATCTGGCTATTGAAATGCCACGGGTCTTAATAGATTCCTTGGGTCAAGCCGAGAACATAGATACCAAGTTTTCCTTATTTGGCCAAACTTCCTGTCCGCCATCTTGATTTTCATTCAAAACCTACTTTTTCGAACTCCTCCTAGACCGTTTGTCCGATTTTCACCAAAATCGAATCGTATCATCTCCAGATTGTGCCGACAAAAAGTTATGGATTTCGTGTTGATTGATGAAACCGTTTTCGTATAGCACAGCAGCAAAGTTGAGGCATGATGCCAAAATGACTATTCAGGCTTTATATCTGCAATGCCTCGACATATTGACACAAAACTTTGTATGTGTCACTGTCTCCTTACTCTGACCACACCACATCAATTTCGTAACAGCGCCACCTTTTGGTCAAAAGTGACAATCCATTAAATCATATTTTGAATCACTTTTTACATGATTTTTCAGCCATTTCGCCTAAAATCCTCTTTAAATGTCTTTAATTGCTCATTGTTGCAGTTGGTCTGACACTTTCAGACATGTTGGCATGTCTTGTCGTCTTATTCTGCTTGGCCCCGGTAATTGCTGCTTGCAGCTATATTTATTATTAGGGGCCAAGCACCGAAGGTGCGGAGGCACCTATTGTATCTGTTCCGTTTCTTATTATTATTATTATTATTATTATTATTATTATTATTATTCTTCCGCCATGGGAGTCTATGGCAGCCCATAGAACCGATTGCGGGAAAGTTGTTTTGGTTTGACATTCTGATAGAGGACCGTCTCAACATTAAATACACCAATTTTGGTGTTTCTAAGTCATTCCCTCTAGCGCCACCACCTGTCCAAAGTTTCACTTTTATTTTGCTAATAACTTTTGAACCGTAAGGCCAATCAGCGAAATTCTTTTTTCCTCTGATTCCTGAGCTCATGGCGATTCGATTGCACCCTATGACGTCATTTGACGTCATAAAAATATGGCCGCCATCTTGAATTTTCAAAAAAAGCTACTTTTTCGAACTCGTCCTAGACGGTTTGTCCGATTTGCACGAAAATTGAACCAGATCATCTTCAGGTAGTGCTGACAAAAAGTTATGGAATTCAAATGGATTCGTCAAACCGTTTTCAATAAACGCACAAATACATTTTACGTAGCGCTAGCAAAAACAGTCGTAAGGCCGTATCTCCGCAACGGTTTATCATATTCAGACCAAACTTGGTACTTGTACTCACAAGCATGACCTGAGGCTACATGCTGTGTTTCGGCGCAGCGCCACCTACTGGTCCGGAGTTATGAAAAATGGCTATTTTTGCTTATAACTTCTGAACAGTTTGTCCAAAAATCATACAATTGGTCTCGTTAGATTCAGGGCAACATGCCGAGTCGACTGATATCCAATTTGACCATATCGGTCATTTTGGCTGTCGGCCATTTTGAATTTTGTGCTAAAATTCTGTATTTTATGAACGCATGAACAGATTGTTACGAAACGTGGTATGGGTCATCAGCACAATGCCCTGAATGAGCCTGAGAAGTTTCGAAACAGCGCCACCTAGTGGTGAATTTTTTTTTTCAAATGCTTATAACTTTGGGTGTGGTCGACTTATTTTCACGAAACTCATCTTTTTAGACTCCTGAATCGTTGCCGAGTCCTACGATACCAAACATGCTAGGTTTTGCCTTACGGTTTGTGTAGCGTTGTGATTTAGCCCTTAAAAAACATTTGGCTATATCTTTGAAACCGCTAGTCCGATCGAGACGAAACCACCGTCAGAAGTTTGGAAACATAGGTCGATAGCTATACGCCAATGCCCAAATGCGAAAATATTGATGTTTAGGGGTACTAATTTCCAATCAAAGTCATGTGTCAGTCATTTTTTTCGTGTTTTTTCATATAAATGTCTATAACTCCGAAGCGAATTGAGATATTTTCACCAAAATTGACACACATATGTATGGGCTCACTCTGAGGACACGTAAAAAAAATTGTGGGACTGAGCCTCTTGGTGGCGCTATAATTGAACAAAATATGAAATTCCCATTGACTTCAATACAGTTTTGTGAAATAAAATGCTATACTAAACAAATGCATTGGTGTAATATTACGAAACTCAGATTGTGTCATCAGCACCATCCCCTGAAGGCAACCAAAATATTTTAAGACAGCGCCACCTAGTGGTCAAAAGTTATAACAAAATTTCCAAAAAGGCTAATAACTTTTGAATAAATCTGGCTATTGAAATGCCACGGGTCTTAATAGATTCCTTGGGTCAAGCCGAGAACATAGATACCAAGTTTTCCTTATTTGGCCAAACTTCCTGTCCGCCATCTTGATTTTCATTCAAAACCTACTTTTTCGAACTCCTCCTAGACCGTTTGTCCGATTTTCACCAAAATCGAATCGTATCATCTCCAGACTGTGCCGACAAAAAGTTATGGATTTCGTGTCGATTGATGAAACCGTTTTCGTATAGCACAGCAGCAAAGTTGAGGCATGATGCCAAAATGACTATTCAGGCTTTATATCTGCAATGCCTCGACATATTGACACAAAACTTTGTATGTGTCACTGTCTCCTTACTCTGACCACACCACATCAATTTCGTAACAGCGCCACCTTTTGGTCAAAAGTGACAATCCATTAAATCATATTTTGAATCACTTTTTACATGATTTTTCAGCCATTTCGCCTAAAATCCTCTTTAAATGTCTTTAATTGCTCATTGTTGCAGTTGGTCTGACACTTTCAGACATGTTGGCATGTCTTGTCGTCTTATTCTGCTTGGCCCCGGTAATTGCTGCTTGCAGCTATATTTATTATTATTATTCTTCCGCCATGGGAGTCTATGGCAGCCCATAGAACCGATTGCGGGAAAGTTGTTTTGGTTTGACATTCTGATAGAGGACCGTCTCAACATTAAATACACCAATTTTGGTGTTTCTAAGTCATTCCCTCTAGCGCCACCACCTGTCCAAAGTTTCACTTTTATTTTGCTAATAACTTTTGAACCAAAAGGCCAATCAGCGAAATTCTTTTTTCCTCTGATTCCTGAGCTCATGGCGATTCGATTGCACCCTATGACGTCATTTTCCGTCATAAAAATATGGCCGCCATCTTGAATTTTCAAAAAAAGCTACTTTTTCGAACTCGTCCTAGACGGTTTGTCCGATTTGCACGAAAATTGAACCAGATCATCTTCAGGTAGTGCTGACAAAAAGTTATGGAATTCAAATGGATTCGTCAAACCGTTTTCGATAAACGCACAAATACATTTTACGTAGCGCTAGCAAAAACAGTCATAAGGCCGTATCTCCGCAACGGTTTATCGTATTCAGACCAAACTTGGTACTTGTACTCACAAGCATGACCTGAGGCTACATGCTGTGTTTCGGCGCAGCGCCACCTACTGGTCCGGAGATATGAAAAATGGCTATTTTTGCTTATAACTTCTGAACAGTTTGTCCAAAAATCATACAATTGGTCTCGTTAGATTCAGGGCAACATGCCGAGTCGACTGATATCCAATTTGACCATATCGGTCATTTTGGCTGTCGGCCATTTTGAATTTTGTGCTAAAATTCTGTATTTTATGAACGCATGAACGGATTGTTACGAAACGTGGTATGGGTCATCAGCACAATGCCCTGAATGAGCCTGAGAAGTTTCGAAACAGCGCCACCTAGTGGTGAATTTTTTTTTTCAAATGCTTATAACTTTGGGTGTGGTCGACTTATTTTCACGAAACTCATCTTTTTAGACTCCTGAATCGTTGCCGAGTCCTACGATACCAAACATGCTAGGTTTCGCCTTACGGTTTGTGTAGCGTTGTGATTTAGCGCTTAAAAAACATTTGGCTATATCTTTGAAACCGCTAGTCCGATCGAGACGAAACCACCGTCAGAAGTTTGGAAACATAGGTCGATAGCTATACGCCAATGCCCAAATGCGAAAATATTGATGTTTAGGGGTACTAATTTCCAATCAAAGTCATGTGTCAGTCATTTTTTTCGTGTTTTTTCATATAAATGTCTATAACTCCGAAGCGAATTGAGATATTTTCACCAAAATTGACACACATATGTATGGGCTCACTCTGAGGACACGTAAAAAAAATTGTGGGACTGAGCCTCTTGGTGGCGCTATAATTGAACAAAATATGAAATTCCCATTGACTTCAATACAGTTTTGTGAAATAAAATGCTATACTAAACAAATGCATTGGTGTAATATTACGAAACTCAGATTGTGTCATCAGCACCATCCCCTGAAGGCAACCAAAATATTTCAAGACAGCGCCACCTAGTGGTCAAAAGTTATAACAAAATTTCCAAAAAGGCTAATAACTTTTGAATAAATCTGGCTATTGAAATTCCACGGTTCTTAATAGATTCCTTGGGTCAAGCCGAGAACATAGATACCAAGTTTTCCTTATTTGGCCAAACTTCCTGTCCGCCATCTTGATTTTCATTCAAAACCTACTTTTTCGAACTCCTCCTAGACCGTTTGTCCGATTTTCACCAAAATCGAATCGTATCATCTCCAGACTGTGCCGACAAAAAGTTATGGATTTCGTGTCGATTGATGAAACCGTTTTCGTATAGCGCAGCAGCAAAGTTGAGGCATGATGCCAAAATGACTATTCAGGCTTTATATCTGCAATGCCTCGACATATTGACACAAAACTTTGTATGTGTCACTGTCTACTTACTCTGACCACACCACATCAATTTCGTAACAGCGCCACCTTTTGGTCAAAAGTGACAATCCATTAAATCATATTTTGAATCACTTTTTACATGATTTTTCAGCCATTTCGCCTAAAATCCTCTTTAAATGTCTTTAATTGCTCATTGTTGCAGTTGGTCTGACACTTTCAGACATGTTGGCATGTCTTGTCGTCTTATTCTGCTTGGCCCCGGTAATTGCTGCTTGCAGCTATATTTATTATTATTATTCTTCTTCTTCTTCCGCTCTTGGAGTCTATGGCAGCCCATAGAACCGATTGCGGGAAAGTTGTTTTGGTTTGACATTCTGATAGAGCACAGTCCCAACATTAAATACACCAATTTTGGTGTTTCTAAGTCATTCCCTCTAGCGCCACCACCTGTCCAAAGTTTCACTTTTATTTTGCTAATAACTTTTGAACTGTAAGGCCAATCAACAAAATTATTTTTTCCTCTGATTCCTGAGCTCATGCCGATTCGATTGCATCCTATGACTTCATTTTCTGTAATAAAAATATGGCCGCCATTTTGATTCATTCGAAAAACCTACTTTTTCGAACTCGTCCTAGACGGTTTGTCCGATTTGCACGAAAATTGAACCAGATCATCTTCAGGCAGTGCTGACCAAAAGTTATGGAATTCAAATTGATTCGTCAAACCGTTTTCAATAAACGCACGAACAAATTTTACGTAGCGCCTGCAAAAACAGTCGTAAGGCTGTATCTCTGCAACGGTTTATCGTATTCAGACCAAACTTGGTACATGTCATCACAAGCATGACCTGAGGCTACATGCTGCGTTTCGGCGCAGCGCCACCTACTGGTCCGGAGATATGAAAAATGGCTATTTTTGCTTATAACTTCTGAACAGTTTGTCCAAAAATCATAAAATTGGTCTCGTTAGATTCAGGGCGACATGCCGAGTCGACTGATATCCAATTTTACCATATCGGCCATTTTGACTGTCGGCCATTTTGAATTATGTGCTAAAATGCTGTATTTTATGAACGCATGAACGGATTGTTACGAAACTTGGCATGGGTCATCAGCACGATGTCCTGAAGGAGTGTGAGAAGTTTCGAAACAGCGCCACCTAGTGGGGAATTTTTTTTTTCAAATACTTATAACTTTGGGTGCGGTCGACTTATTTTCACGAGACTCATCTAATTAGACTCCTGAAACCTTGCCGAGTCCTACGATACCAAACATGCTAGGTTTCGCCTTACGGTTTGTGTAGCGTTGTGATTTAGCGCTTAAAAAACATTAGGCTATATCTTCGAAACCGCTTGTCCGATCGAGACGAAACCACCGTCAGAAGTTTGGAAACATAGGTCGATAGCTATACACCAATGCCCAAATGCGAAAATATTGATGTTTAGGGGTAGTAAAATTCAAACAAAGTCATGTGTCAGTCATTTTTTACGTGTTTTTTCATATAAATGTTTATAACTCTAAAGCAAATTGAGATATTTTCACCAAAACTGACACACATATGTATGGGCTCACTCTGAGGACACGTAAAAAAAAATTGTGGGACTGAGCCTCTTGGTGGCGCTATAATAGAACAAAACATGAAATTCCCATTGACTTCAATACAGTTTTGTGAGATAAAATGCTATTTTCATTCAAAACCTACTTTTTCGAACTCCTCCCACACCGTTTGTCCGATTTTCACCAAAATCGAATCGTATCATCCCCAGACTGTGCCGACTAAAAGTTATGGATTTCGTGTCAATTGACGAAACCGTTTTCGTATAGCGCAGCAGCAAATTTGAGGCATGATGCTAATAGCACTATTCAGGCTTTATCTCTGCAATGCCTTGACATATTGACACCAAACTTTGTATGTGTCATTGTCTCCTCACTCTGACCACATCACATCAGTTTTGTAACTGCGCCACCTATTTGTCGAAAGTGATAATCCATTAAATCATATTTTTAATTACTGTTTCTATGATTTTTCAGCCATTTCGTCTAAAATCCTCTTTAAATGTCTTTAATTGCTCATTGTTGCAGTTGGTCTGACACTTTCAGACATGTCGGCATGTCTTGTCGTCTTATTCTGCTTGGCCCCGGTAATTGCTGCTTGCAGCTATATTTATTATTATTATTATTATTATTTTCCCCTTAAACGCATCGTGCAGACCAAACCGTAAGAGCTGGAACCTTGAAACTTGGCCAAATGGTAGTCCTCAATTTGGGGAGAACCTATAAAAGTATGACCCCGATTGGCCCATAGGTGGCGCTATAGCAACCAAAAGCGCAAAACTGCTCATAACTACTAGACCGTATGTCGTAGACTCAAGTGTCTTATATCATTGGAAAGCTGGACGCCTGACGAACAAAACGTATATCTCCGATTTCATTTCCGCCATGATAGATTTTCCGCCATTTTGAATTTTGTCAAAAACCTACTTTTGCGAACTAGTCCTAGGTTTTTCGCCCGATCGGAACCAATCCAGTGCAGAAATGTTCTCTTGAGTCTGAATATCAAAAACTATCGAAAAAAAGTTGAAATTTCGATTCACGGACGCTAAGGGGCGCCAAAACGTACGTCGTGGGCAGGGCCTATTTTACTAAAATGGCTATAACTCCAGAAGTAAATGAGGTATCTTCACCAAACTTGGTACACATGTGTAAGAGGTCAATCTGAGGTCACAGTAAAAAAACCGCGGCGATTGGCCACATGGTGGCGCTATAACATGAAAAAAACATAAAACAGGCTATAACCACCTGACCGTTAGTCCGATTGACTTGAAAATTGGTTTGCAGTGTCTTGGTCCAAGGTGCCATGTATGTGTATGAGGACATTGGCGTATCTCAAAAAACATGGCCGCCATCGGCCAATGAAATTTGAGCACCTATTAGACAAGGTTAACGGAGGCCGATCGGAACGAAACTCGATGGGCATGTTCGACTCAAGGCCCTAGAGGTCTGTAAGAATTTTGAAAGAAATCGGCCACTAGTTGGCGCTAACGAGTTTTATGGCTCTGTAATCACGTGGTGTTACAAATATCCACACAATATGCATATCATTTGATAGATCTCCTCATCCTGAACAACTTTGCCTCAAGAACCATTGCTGTCAATCAAACCGTTCATTAAATATTCGCAAACATGTTAAAAACCTACTTTTGCGAACTAGTCCTAGGTTTTTCGCCCGATCGGAACCAGACCAGTCTAGGACAATTCTCTGGACTCTCTAGATCAAAAACTATCAAAAAAAAGTTGAACTTTTGCATTTGGATGGCTCTAATAGGGTCATTTATAAAATGGGCGTGTCAAAATACATTAAAAAGCCTATAAATCCTAAATAAAAACTCAGAACTTCACAAAAAGTGGTCAGCATATGTGACATAACATCATTAACAAGCATGAAAAATTCTATGGAGATCGTACGATAGGTGGCGCTATAACTGTTAAAAAGCTTTAAAATCATATATTTCCTATGGTAAACTGCCTGTATTGGCTGTAAATGGTCTTTTCCATCTCTGATCATATAATTTTCATATCATAATGTTCAAAACTAGTGCAATACAATTCTCTGGACTCACTAGATCAATAATTGTCAGAAAAAGTTGAACTACTTCATTTGGATAGCTATAATAGGTTCACTTCAAAATCTGGCCTTTACCAAGTGTCCCCGAAAGCCTATATCTCTTTAATCAATGCTCAGACCTTCTTAAAAACAAGTCAGAACGTGTGAAATATCACCCTGAACAAGCATGAAAATTTTCAGACAGATCGGACAAAATTTGCCTCTATAACAGTTAAAAAGGTGAAAATGATATGAATTAATGGCATGTTAAGCCAATAAGTGGTATTTTACTGCCCCCCGCTGTTTAAAATAGTCATTTTCTCATATTGGTATTGGTATCAGCCATGGTAAATCATGATAAATGATGGTGTGTGTGTGTGTGTGTGTGTGTGTGTGTGTGTGTGTGTGTGGTACAAATATAACAAAGGTTTTATTTTCCAACATGAAAACAAACATAACAGAGTGCTAGTGCACAAACAATAACCGACAATGATAATGGATGAGAGGGGAACTTAAATACACAGATCAAGACAAGGACAACAGGTGACGGTTATGATGATGAGGAGCAGGTGATGATGAGGAGGGTGATGAGGAGCAGGTGCAGGTGATGACGACAGATAGTGAATGTGATGAAGACAGAAGGTGAATGTGATGAAGGTGAATGTGACACCAATATCACTAAAACATTTGTGTGTGTGTGTGTGTGTGTGTGTGTGTGTGTGTGTGTAGCATTATTGTGTGTAGCATATGTAGCAAGTATGCATTATTGAGTTAACATGGAAACACTGGTTTGCTTTAGTGCAGAAAACTGGTCAAAATCATGAGGTTTAAAGTGAAAGTGAGCCAATAAGTGGTCTTCTACTGCCCTCTGCTGGCCATTCTACTTATTAATTAAATTTTTCCACATGTGCTTGCATTTATACTTGAATACACACTAAAAATCACTTATATAGCAATAACTATTATAACACAATCATATTTTGTCAGTGTTAATCACTTTATTTGCACTGACACTTCAAATAATTGCTAGTAATGTGGTAAATCATGGTAAATCATGGTTAACTATGCTGTGTGTGTGTGTCTGTGTGTGTGTGTGTGTGTGTGTGTGTGTGTGTGTGTGTGTGTGTGTGTAAGCATGCATTGAGTTAACATGGATAAACTGGTTTGCTTTAGTGCAGAAAACTGGTTTAAAGTGAAAGTGAGCCAATAAGTGGTCTTCTACTGCCCTCTGCTGGCCATTCTACTTATTAATGAAATATTTCAACATGTGCTTGCATTCATACTTGAATACACACTAAAAAAATCACTTATATAGCAATAACTTTTATAACACAATCATATTTTGTCAGTGTTAATCACTTTATTTGCACTGACACTTCAAATAATTGCTAGTAATGTGATAAATCAGGCTAGAAACATGGTAAATCAAAGTAAATAATACTAGATTGTCGTTTATCTCCTGGTAAATAATACTAGAACGTGGTATATCATGGTAAATCATGGTTAACTAAACTGTGTGTGTATGTGTGTGTGTGTGTGTGTGTGTGTGTGTGTGTGTGTGTGTGTGTGTGTGTGTGTGTGTAAGCATGCATTGAGTTAACATGGAAAAACTGGTTTTCTTTAGTGCAGAAAACTGGTTTAAAGTGAAAGTGAGCCAATAAGTGGTCTTCTAGTGCCCTCTGCTGGCCATTCTACTCAATAATGAAATATTTTAAGTCAAGTCAAGTCAAGTCAAGTATATTTGTATAGCGCTTTTCACAATACAGATTGTATCAAAGCAGCTTCACAGTATTAAATTAAAATAATACAACAAGGTTTGTTTCTAGTGGAATTTATTGATAAAATCAAATTAGATATCCCCAGAATATCCCCAACTGAGCAAGCCAAAGGCAACAGTGGCAAGGAACCGAAAAACTCCATCAAGTGACCTAATAGTGTCCTAAAACTCCATCAGGTGACCCAATGGAGAAAAAAAAAACCTTGGGAGAACCCAGGCTCAGTCGGGGGCCAGTTCTCCTCTGGCGTTTATTAACTAGAGGCCGGATTGTAATTTGAACTGTAAGATTAAAAATATTATATGAATGCCTGGCTGAAGAGATGCGACTTTAATCTAGTTTTAAACTGGGAGAGCGAGTCTGAGCAACGAACAGTATCAGGAAGGCTATTCCAGAGTTTTGGAGCTTTTACATGTGCTTTTGCATTCATACTTGGACACACACTAAAAATCACGTATATAACTAACTATTATAACACAATAATATTTTGTCAGTGTTCATCACCTCATTTGCACTGACACTTCACATAATTGCTAGTAATGTGGTTAATCATGCTAGAAACATTGTAAATCATAGTAAATAATACTGAAATGAGGTGTATCAAGGTAAATCATGCTAGAATCCTAATAAATCATTCTGGAACATGGTATATGATAGTAAATCATGCTAGAATCATATTAAATAATTCTAGAATGTGGCAAATCGTTGTGGGAGGAGCCTATTTTACTCAAATGGCTATAACTCAAGAAGTAAATGAGATATCTTCACCAAACTCAGTACACATGTGTATGGGTTCAATTTGAGGTCACAGTAAACAATTTTATGGAGATCGGACCATAGGTGGCGCTATAACTGTTAAAAAGCTTTAAAACCATATATATCCCATGGCAAATTGCCTGTATTGGCTGTAAATGGTCTTTTCCATCTATTATGTCAGTGGTTACATGCTTGCTAAATAAATCTTAATAACTTTTGATGCTTTTGTGCTTAAATGCCTTAAAGGCCTTAACTGCTTGAACCCCGATAAATGCTGCTTGCAGCTTTAATTATTATTATTATTATTCTTCCCTAAAACGCATCGTGCAGCCAAAACCGTAAGGCCTAGAGACGTGATACTTGGTCAAATGGTAGTAGTATTGCTCGCTACTCAGATACACGGACTTAGCCAAATCGGCCCATAGGTGGCGCTACAGCGACCAAAAGCGCGAAACTGCTCAGAACTCCTAGACCGTATGTCGTAGACTCAAGTGTCTTATATCATTGGAAAGCTGGATGCCTGACGAACAAAACGTATATCTCCGATTTCATTTCCGCCATGATAGATTTTCCGCCATTTTGAATTTTGCCAAAAACCTACTTTTGCGAACTAGTCCTAGGGTTTTCGCCCGATCGGAACCAAACCAGTACAGAAATGTTCTCTGGAGTCTGAAGATCAATAATTATCGAAAAAAAGTTGAAATTTCGATTCACGGACGCTAAGGGGCGCCAAAACGTACGTTGTGGGAGGGGCCTATTTTACTAAAATGGCTATAACTCCAGAAGTAAATGAGGTATCTTCACCAAACTCGGTACACATGTGTAAGAGGTCAATCTGAGGTCACAGTAAAAAAATCGCGGCGATTGGCCACATGGTGGCGCTATAACATGAAAAAAACATAAAACAGGCTTTAACCACCTGACCGTTAGTCCGATTGACTTGAAAATTGGTATGCAGTGTCTTGGCCCAAGGTGTCATGTATGTCTATGAGGACATTGGTGTATCTAAAAAAACATGGCCGCCATCGGCCAATGAAGTTTGAGCACCTATTAGACAAGGTTAACGGAGGCCGATCGGAACGAAACTCGATGGGCATGTTCAACTCATAGCCCTAGAGGTCTGTAAGAATTTTGAAAGAAATCGGTCAGTAGTTGGCGCTAACGAGTTTTACGGCTCTGTAATCACGTGGTGTTACACTTATTGTCACAAAATGCATATCATTTTATAGATCTGCTCATGCTGAACAACATTGCCTCAAGAACCATTGCTGTCAATCAAATCGTTCATTAATTATTCGCGAATATGTTAAAAACCTACTTTTGCGAACTAGTCCCTGGTTTTTCGCCCGATCGGAACCAGACCAGTCTAGGACAATTCTCTGGACTCTCCTGATCAATAATTATCGAAAAAAAGTTGAAATTTTGAATTTTTCGTATGGCTATAATTGGGTCATAAAGAAAATGGGCGTGGCAAAATGCACTCAAAAGCTTATAAATCCTAAACGAAAACTCAGAACTTCACGAAAATTGGTGAGCATATGTGCCATAATATTATAAACAAGCATGCCAAATTTCATGTTGATCGGACCATAGGTGGCGCTATAACTGTTAAAAAGGTTTGAAAACCATATATTTCCTATGGTAAATTGCCTGTATTGGCTGTAAATGGACTTTTCCATCTATTATTTCAGTGGTTAAAAGCTTTCTAAATAAAACTTAATGTCTTAAATGCTTATGTGCTTAAAGGCCTTAAATGCTTGAACCCCGATAAATGCTGCTTGCAGCTTTAATTATTATTATTATTATTATTATTATTATTAGGGGTTCAAGCACGAAGTGCTGAAACCCTATTGTAATTGTGCTGATTTTTATTATTAGGGGTTCAAGCACGAAGTGCTGAACACCTATTGTAATTGTACTGATTTTTATTATTATTATTAGGGGTTCAAGCACGAAGTGCTGAAACCCTATTGTATTTGTGCTGATTTTTATTATTATTATTATTAGGGGTTCAAGCACGAAGTGCTGAAACCCTATTGTAATTGTCCTGATTTTTATTATTATTTTTCTTCTGCCGTAAAACGCATCGTGCAGCCCAAACCGTAAGAGCTGGAACCTTGAAACTTTGCCAGATGGTAGTACAAAAATCGAGGAGAGGTTATCAAATTATGACCCCGATTGGCCCATAGGTGGTGCTATAGCAACCAAAAGCGCGAAACTGCTCAGAACTCCTAGACCGTATGTCGTAGACTCAAGTGTCTTATATCATTGGAAAGCTGGACGCCTGACGAACAAAACGTATATCTCCGATTTCATTTCCGCCATGATAGATTTTCCGCCATTTTGAATTTTGTCAAAAACCTACTTTTGCGAACTAGTCCCTGGTTTTTCGCCCGATCGGAACCAAACCAGTGCAGAAATGTTCTCTAGAAACAAATGAGGTATCTTCACCAAACTCGGTACACATATGTATGAGCTCAATATGAGGTAACAGTAAAAAAATCGCGGCGATTTGCCACATGGTGGCGCTATAATATGAAAAAAACATAAAACAGGCTTTAACCACCTGACCGTTAGTCCGATTGACTTGAAAATTGGTATGCCGTGTCTTGGTCCAAGGTGTCATGTATGTGTATGAGGACATTGGCGTATCTAAAAAAACATGGCCGCCATCGGCCAATGAAGTTTGAGCACCTATTAGACAAGGTTAACGGAGGCCGATCGGAACGAAACTCGGTGGGCATGTTCTACTCATGGCCCTAGAGGTCTGTAAGAGTTTTGAAAGAAATCGGCCACTAGTTGGCGCTAACGAGATTTATGGCTCTGTAATCACGTGGTGTTACACTTATTGTCACAAAATGGATACCATTTGATAGATCTCCTCTTGTTGAACAACTTTGCCTCAAGAACCATTGCTGTCAATCAAACCGTTCATTAAATATTCGTAATTATGTTAAAAACCTACTTTTGCGAACTAGTCCTAGGTTTTTCGCCCGATCGGAACCAAACCAGTCTAGGACAATTCTATGGACTCTCTAGGTCAATAATTATCAAAAAAAAGTTGAACTTTTGCATTTTTCGCATGGCTAACAGGGTCATTTAGAAAATGGGCGTGGTAAAATGCACTCAAAAGCCTATAAATCCTAAACGAAAACTCAGAACTTCACGAAAATTGATGAGCATATGTGTCATAACCTGCTTAAGAAGCATGGAAAATTTTATGGAGAGCGGACCATAGTTGGCGCTATAACTGTTAAAACGCTTTAAAACCATATATTTCCTATGGTAAATTGCCTGTATTTGCTGTAAATGGTGTCTTCTATCTTTTATCATATAATGTTCATATCATAATGTTCAAAACCAGTGCAGCACAATTCTCTGAACTCTCTAGATCAATAATTATCAGAAAAAAAGTTTAACTTCTTCAAAAGGTGATTTTATATGAATATAATGACATATTAAGCCAATAAGTGGTATTTTACTGCCCCCTGCTGTCATTTCATCATACTACTCCCTAATATTGTTATAAAATTCATATTTAGACTTTATAAAATCATTATTTTAACATTTACAATCACATTTTGTCAAAACTCATCTATTGAGTATTACTATTGACAATTGTGTTACACTGAGATATGGAAATGGACGAAAGTAAATGAATGAAATGAAACGAAAGTATAACGGCATTTAAGCCACGCCCCCGAATACAAATTCATTCATAACTCGAAAACGGAAAGTCGTTGCGCGCTCAAATTTTGATGGTGAGGACCTCTCCGGGCTCTTGATCGAAACGTGTCGTCGCGGGCCTCGGGAGCGCGCCCCCCGCGCATCGCGAATCCGCGGGACCCCCGATTTTGAACGGCCATTACTCCCGACCCAGACCACCCCGAACATTGTGTGAGAGCTCGTTGGAAAGGGCGCGTCCTTGGCTAGCCTCGATTCAAATGTGGTGTTATTTGCCCTGGGCATTCCAGAGATAATAGCCCGAACAGATATGCCTTATAACAGTCATAACTCCCAGCCCCAATCGCCCAAAAACACCTTGATGGTCTCATTCAACAGGGCTCCTCAAGCACTATCTATGCTCTGAGTTTCAGAATTTTTCGCCTTTTGGTTCCTGAGATATAAGTAAAAAAACAAATTCCCATTCATTCATTCAAACACTTCAACTGTAAAATCTAAGCTATAATACCACTGTTGTCCACTAGAGGGAGCAGCAGGATTACGCATGATCTTTTAATTCGCTTCAGTATTGGGAAATAAACAAATGCTTTAAGAAGCAATCTTTTTTATTATGATGTTTTTTTTTTTTATTATGATATTTGTATATATTTTATTTTTTTATTATGATTATGAACGGTTTGATTGACATTAGTGATTCTTGAGGCAAAGTTGTTCAAGATGAGGAGATGAAGATATTTTCACAATATCACATCCTAAAAACATTGAAAACATATTTGTCTTTGTGTGTGTGTGTGTGTGTGTGTGTGTGTGTGTGTGTGTGTGTGTGTGTGTGTGTGTGTGTGTGTGTGTGTGTGTGGATGTGTTTGTGTCTGTGTGTGTGTCTGTGTGTGTAAGCATGCTTAATGGAAAGAACATGGAGAAACTGCTTTGTTTTACTGGTGGATAAAAAAGTCTTTCAAATGAAAGTGAGTCAATTAGTGGTCTTCTACTATGGAAGCAGGACATTCTACTTAATAAAATATTTTCATCTGTGCTTTTGCATTAGTTTTTGGACTATATAAAATTACTTGCATGAAAATCACCTATTATAACACAGTCATGTTTTGTCAAAGTTTATCACTTCATTTTTACTGAGTTCTCAGTTTGAACAATTCTGCCTCTCAGTAATTAATTTGAAATCTGAAAATGGTGTTATACAGAGGAGATTTGCAATTATCATTTTGTTACCTATCTTTTATTTTAAATATCTACATCTACAACAAAATGTGTGTGCATGTGTGTGTTCAAGCATGGTTAGTGTATTAAGTATTATTGTTTAAGTATTATTGTTTTCATTTACATTTTAACCACCAGAAGAAGAACACTCATTGGTTCATTCTGCTCACTAAAATATTATTTTTCATTTTTTTTTGAAATTTTTCAATATTTTCCATTTGAAATATTGTTTAAACTTAATAAAATCATTAAAATAACATTTCAAATAATATTTTGTCTGTTTATAAATCCCACAGACTCACATTGGCTGCAATACTAATGTTTTTGTAAAACACAGACCTGATAGTCTAATCTGTGTGTATTGTGCATATATTATTGATATTATTACTATTGCAAATCATGTTATTGTAACTCATATCTTAATAGAATATTATTTGTAATTTTAATTCTTTATTTCTTAATTGTTTTTTTATGATTACTACAGATATTATCACCAAAGATATCAACTAAACCTTCACTTTTAGTATTGACACGCTGCACACACAGCACAATCACACACTCACTAATGCATTCAAATAAATGTAATCTTATTGTGCTACTTTATTTGTACATGATTAGAATGAACAGAAATCTAAGAATATTTTTCTTCTTTTGTTAAAGCCATTTCAGACTCCAAGTAAGCATTATATTACTAATCATCTATTTTAAAGGTGCCATACAATTGAAAACTGTATTTATCTTGGCATAGTTGAATGATAAGAGTTCTGGACATGGAACTGACATACCGTGAGCCTCAAACACCATTGTTTCCTCCTTCATGTGTAAATCTCTTGTTTGCAAAAGACCGCTGAAAAATGAGTGAATCCCACCATAACACCGACTGTGACGTTGGAGTCAGGATCATTAATATTTATACCCCCCAAATTTGCATTTTCCAGTCCATGTTCTAGGCCAGGCAGTGTTAATGTGGACCTGCACAGCCGAATCATCAGAAGATCTGCAGGTATTGTGAAGAAGCAAGCAAGGACAATAGTGAAAATGGCAGATCATGGATATAAATGTTATGTCTGAGGCTGTGCTGCGGATTTGAGAACTTTTCATTCCCTTCCCACAAAAGAGAACTGTCAACAGGCATGGTTGATGTTTACAACAGGATACCTCACCATTTTAATTCAAAGCTGTTAGTTTACTCTTAACGGAGGCCGATCAGAACGAAACTCGGTGGGCATGTTCGATTCGTGGCCCTAGAGGTCTGTAAGAATTTTGAAAAATCAGCCACTAGTTGACGCTAACAGGTTTTACGGCTATGTAATCACGTGATGCATATCATTTGATAGATCTCCTCATACTGAACAACTTTGCCTCAAGAACTACTACTGTCAATCAATTTGTTCATTAAATACTTGCGATTATGTTAAAAACCTACTTTTGCAAACTAGTCCTAGGTTTTCGCCCGATCGGAAATATACCAGTGCAGTACAATTCTCTGGAAGCTCTAGATTATTAATTATATAAAAAACTTTAACTTTACCCATTGGGTAGCCATAACAGGATCATTTAGAAAATGGGTATGGCAAAAAACACTCAAAAGCCTGTAAATCCTAAACAAAAACTCAGACAACTCACTAAACTGCCTTATGTGCTTAAAGACCCTAAATGCTTGAACCCCGCTAAATGCTGCTTGCAGCTTTAATTAGGGGTTCAAGCACGAAGTGCTGAACACCTATTGTAATTGTACTGATTTTTATTATTAGGGGTTCAAGCACGAAGTGCTGAAACCCTATTGTAATTGTACTGATTTTTATTATTAGGGGTTCAAGCACGAAGTGCTGAAACCCTATTGTAATTGTGCTGATTTTTATTATTTTTCTTCTGCCGTAAAACGCATCGTGCAGCCTAAACCGTAAGTGCTGGAGACTTGAAACTTTGCCAAATGGTAGTACAAAAATCGAGGAGAGGTTCAGAGAGTATGACTCCGATTGGCCCATAGGTGGCGCTATAGCGACCAAAAGCGTGAAACTGCTCATAACTCCTAGACCATATGTCGTAGACTCAAGTGTCTTATATCATTGGAAAGCTGGAACCCTGAAGAACAAAAAGTATATCTCCGATTTCATTTCCGGTATGCACATTTTTCCGCCATTTTGAATTTTGTCAAAAACCTACTTTTGCGAACTAGTCCTAGGTTTTTCGTCCGATCGGAACCAAACCAGTGCAGAAATGTTCTCTGGAGTCTGAATATCAATAATTATCGAAAAAAAGTTGAAATTTCGATTCACAGTCGCTAAGGGGCGCAAAACTAATGTTGTGGGAGGAGCCTATTTTACTAAAAGGGCTATAACTCAAGATGTAAATGAGGTATCTTCACCAAAATCGGTCCACATGTGTAGGAGTTCAATCTTGGGTCACAGTAAAAAAATCGCGACGATTAAACTCTAGGTGGCGCTATAACATGAAAAAAACATGAAAAGGGCTATGACGACCTGACCGTTAGTCCGATTGACTTGAAAATTGGTATGCAGTGTCTTGGTCCAAGGTGCCTTGTATGTCTATGAGGACATTGGCGTATCTCAAAAAACATGGCCGCCATCGGCCAATGAAATTTGAGCACCTATTAGACAAGGTTAACGGAGGCTGATCGGAACAAAACTCGGTAGGCATGTTCGACTCATGGCCCTAGAGGTCTGTAAGAATTTTGAAAGAAATCGGCCACTAGTTGGCGCTAACGAGTTTTACAGCTCCGTAATCACGTGGTGTTACAAATATCCACACAATATGCATATCATTTGATAGACCTTCTCATGGAGAACAACTTTGCCTCAAGAACCATTGCTGTCAATCAAACCGTTAATTAAATATTCGTAATTATGTTAAAAACCTACTTTTGCGAACTAGTCCCTGGTTTTTCGCCCGATCGGAACCAAACGAGTCTAAGACAATTCTATGGACTCTCTAGATAAATAATTATCAAAAAAAAGTCGAACTTTTGCATTTTTCGCATGGGTATATTGGGTCATAAAGAAAATGGGCGTGGCAAAATGCACTCAAAAGCCTATAAATCCTAAACGAAAACACAGAACTTCACAAAAATTGATGCGCATATTTGTCATAACATGCTAAAGAAGCCTGGAAATTTGTATGGAGATCGGACCAAAGGTGGCGCTATAACTGTTAAAACGCTTTAAAACCATATATTTCCTATGGTAAATTGCCTGTATTGGCTGTGAATGGTCTTTTGCTAGGAAAAATTCCTATTCCTATCTATGTTCATATAATTCTCATATAATAATGTTCATGACTCTTAATAAGCATGAAAAATTTCAGACAGATCAGACAAAATTTGCCTCTATAACAGTTAAAAAGGTAAAAATTATATAACATGTCATTAAGCCAATAAGTGGTATTTTGCTGCCCCCTGCTGCCATTTCATCATACTGCTCCCTAATATTGTCATATAATTCATATTTAGACTTTATAAAATCATTATTTTAACATTTTAAATCATATTTTGTATCTATTCTCTATTGGAGTATTACTTGACAATTGTGTCACACTGAGATATGGAAATGGACTAAAGTAAATTAATGAAATGAAACGAAAGTAAAACGGGCATTTAAGCCACGCCCCCAATACAAATTCACTCATAACTCGAAAACGGGAAGTCGTTTCGCGCTCAAATTTTGATGGTAAGGTCTTCTCCAGGCTCTTGATCGAAACGTGTCGTCGCGGGCCTCGGGAGCGCGCCCCCCGCGCGGATCTAGTCCGCGGGACCCCCGATTTTGAACGGCCGTAACTCCCGATCCAGACCACCCCGAACCTTGTGTGAGAGCTCGTTGGAAAGGGCCCATCCTTGGCTAGCTTCGATTCAAATGTGGTGTAATTTGTCCTGCGCATTCCAGAGATAAAAGCCCCCAAATATTTGCATTTGAACAGTCATAACTTCCAGCATCAATCGCCCAAAAACACATTGATGGTCTCATTTAACAGGCCTCCTCAAGCACTATATATGCTTTTTCGCCTTCTGGTTCCCGAGATATAAATTCCCATTCATTAATTCATTAAATCACTTCAATTGTAAAATGCAAGCTTTAATACCACTTTTGTCCACTCGAGGGAGCAGCAGGATTGCACATTACCTTTTCATTAGCTTTCAGTATTGGGAAACAAACAAATGCTTTAAAAAGCAATCTTTTTTATTATGATAGGGCTGTAGCTATCGATTATTTTAGTATTTTAGTATTTAGTATTTCAGTATTCTATTCAAGTAATCGGATAAAAAAAATTGTGGTAAAAAATAGATTCAAGTTAACAACAGCCTTTAAAATGACTTAAAATAGAAATATATAATAACAAGCAACAATAATTGGTTCAAGTAAAGTATCAAAGTAAGTAATTATATTGGTTTTATTGAAGAACACTGTTAAAATATACCCATGTAAAATAAATTATATAAACTAATATAAACATAACTTATGTACATAAATAACAAATGCCTGCAGAGGGCGCCAGCTGCCTGGTTGTTACACTAAGCCTGGCATTATCAAATCCTTGTTTAATATTGTCCAAACAACTAATTCAAATGTCAACTTAAACTTTAATATTTGACCACTTCTGTACGATAGAAATGCTACAGTCACTGTAATTTCTTGAACGAGAACATGTGCACATCAAAACATGCAAATTCAGAGCAAGAGTTTAAACTTTTATTTTGAAATCGCGATGGACAGCAGTTTGAGAAACCCAGATGTGCTCCACAAATGATAACAGTGCAACTATGAAACACAAATTGCGTCCGACTTGCGTTCCCATATTTGCACGTTATTGGAAACCTAAACAAACAGCACTGCAGAGACTGAGTTTGCTTGGAGCAGCGTTTACTGTGGATGGAGCTGAGGTAATTTTAACATGTAGGCTAATCTGCACCCATGTGTCTTCTGTGTGAAAAAAAAAAACAAACAAGCAAAAAACAGAAGATATATTTATTTAACTGAATCACAGACTTTGTGATTTCACAATGGCACTATGCTATACTATGACTGTAAATGGTTTTAAATATCGCGTTGTCCTAGAAAACTGTAATTCTGCGGTTGTTTGATTCTCGTCTGTGGAATGCACCACTTTTGGTATTTTGCCAATTACTCTAGGGGTAAATTGCAATCAAGGATTTTTTTAAATCGAGTACTTGACTATAATTGAGGAATCGTTACAGCCCTATACTGGTAACATAGTTTTATATTATTAGATCACAAAGAAATGCCTATAGACAAATAAATATATTTTCTCAATAGCATATCCAAAAAACGTGTGTGTGTGCGTGTGTGTGTGTGTGCGTGTGTGTGTGTGTGTGTGTGTGTGTGTGTGTGTGTGTGTGAGCATGCATTATTGAGTTGACATGGAAAAACTGGTTTGATTTAGTGCAGAAAACTGGTGCAAATCATGAAGTTTAAAGTGAAAGTGAGCCAATAAGTGGTCTTCTTCTGCTGGCTATTCTACTTATTAATGAAGTCTTTTCACATGTGCTTTTGGATTAATTCATATTTAGGGTAGACACTAAAAAAATCACTTGTATAACAATAACTATTATAACACAATCATATTTTGTCAGTGTTTATCCCTTTATTTGCATTGACACTTCACATAATTGCTAGTAATGTGGTAAATCATGGTAAATCACGCTAGAAACATGGTAAGTCATAGTAAAAAATAGTAGAATGTGGTGTATTAAGGTAAATCAGTAAGAATCCTGTTAAATCTTTCTAGAACGTGGTTTATCATGCTAGAACATGGTAAATCATGGTAAACTATGCTAGAACAGGGTAAATCATGGTAAACCATGATAAATCATGATGAACTATGGTAAATAATTTTAGAATGTGGTATATCATGGTAAATCATGCTAGAACAAGATCTTTTCCATCTATGATGTCAGTGGTTAAATGCTTGCTAAATAAAACTTAATAACTTTTTATGCTTTTGTGCTTTGAGGCCTTAAAGGCCTTAATTGCTTGAACCCCGATAAATGCTGCTTGCAGCTTTAATTATTATTATTATTCTTCTGCCGTAAAACGCATCGTGCAGCCCAAACCGTAAGGGCTAGAGCATTGAAACTTTGCCAGATGGTAGTACAAAAATCGAGGAGAGGTTCAGAGATTATGACCCCGATTGGCCCATAGGTGGCGCTATAGCAACCAAAAGCGCGAAACTGCTCATAACTCCTAGACCGTATGTCGCAGACTCAAGTGTCTTATATCATTGGAAAGCTGGACGCCTGACGAACAAAACGTATATCTCCGATTTCATTTCCGTCATGATAGATTTTCCGCCATTTTGAATTTTGTCGAAAATCTACTTTTGCGAACTAGTCCCTGGTTTTTTGCCCGATCGGAGCCAAACCAGTGCAGAAATGTTCTCTGGAGTCTGAAGATCAATAATTATCGAAAAAATGTTGAAATTTCGATTCATGGACGCTAGGGGGCGCAAAATAATCGTTGTGGGAGGAGCCTATTTTACTAAAATGGCTATAACTTAAAAAGTAAATAAGATAGCTTCACCAAACTCGGTACACATGTGTATGGGTTCATTCTGGGGTCACAGTAAAAAAATCGCGACGATTGAACACTAGGTGGCGCTATAACATGAAAAAAACATGAAAAGGGCTATAACCACCTGACCGTTAGTCCGATTGACTTGAAAATTGGTATGCAGTGTCTTGGTCCAAGGTGCCATGTATGTCTATGAGGACATTGGCGTATCTCAAAAAACATGGCCGCCATTGGCCAATGAAGTTGAGCACCTATTAGACAAGGTTAACGGAGGCCGATCGGAACGAAACTTGATGGGCATGTTCGACTCATGGCCCTAGAGGTCTGTAAGAATTTTGAAAGAAATCGGCCACTAGTTGGCGCTAACGAGTTTTTTGGCTCTGTAATCACGTGGTGTTACACTTATCGTCACAAAAAGCATATCATTTGATATATCTGCTCATGCTGAACAACTTTGCCTCAAGAACCATTTCTGTCAATCAAACCGTTCATTAAATATTCATGAATATGTCTAAAACCTACTTTTGCGAACTAGTCCTAGGTTTTTTGCCCGATCGGAACCAGACCAGTCTAGGACAATTCTCTGGACTCTCTAGATCAATAATTATCAAAAAAAAGTTGAACTTTTGCATTTGGATGGCTGTAATAGGATCATTTATAAAATGGGCATGGAAAAATACATTAAAAAGCCTATAAATCCTAAATAAAAACCCAGAACTTCACAAAAATTGGTGAACTTATGTGACATAACATCATTAACAAGCATGCAAAATTTCATGGAGATCGGACGATAGGTGGCGCTATAACTGTTAAAAATCTTTAAAACCATATATTTCCTATGGTAAACTGCCTGTATTGACTGTAAATGGTCTTTTCCATCTCTGAATATATAATTTTCATATCATAATGTTAAAAACTAGTGCAATACAATTCTCTGGACTCACTAGAACAATAATTGTCAGAAAAAGTTGAACTACTTCATTTGGATAGCTATAATAGGTTCACTTCAAAATGTGGCCTTTACCAAGTGTCCCCGAAAGCCTATATCTCTTTAATGAATGTTCAAACCTTCTTAAAAACAAGTCAGAACATGTGAAATATCACTCTGAACATGCATGAAAATTTTCAGACAGATCTGACAAAATTTGCCTCTATAACAGTTAAAAAGGTGAAAATGATATGAATATAATGACATATTAAGCCAAGAAGTGGTATTTTACTGCCCCCTGCTGTTTAAAATAGTCATGTTGTCATATTGTTCTATAATTTATATTTAGACTTTAAAAAATCACTATTTTAACATTTACAATTACATTTAGTCAAAAATCCATCTGTTAAATTATTAGTATTGACAGTTTGATCACATCATATATTTCAAATGTCTGTATCTACAATATAATGTGTGTGTGTAGTCTTAGGTTTCTGAATAAATTCTGAATGATCTGATTAATAGCTTACAAAGACTTTGTGAAATGTTTATAGACCATTCAAATATATTTTCATAATGACATATCCCAATAGCATTGAAAAAACAACATTTGTCTTGTGTGTGTGTGTGTGTGTGTGTGTGTGTGTGTGTGTGTTAACATGCATTATGGATTTAAAATGGAAAAACTGGTTTGCTTTAGTGCAGAAAAATGGTGAAAATCAAGAAGTTTAAAGTGAAAGTGAGCCAATGTGTGGTCTTCTACTGCCCTCTGCTGGCCATTCTACTTATTAATGTCTACCCACATATGCTTTTGCATTCATTAGACACTAAAAATCACTTATATAACAATAAAACACTAAAAAATCACTTATATAACAATTACTATTGTAGCACAATCATATTTTGTCAGAGTTTATCACTTCATTTTTACTGATACTTCACATAATTGCTAGCAATGTGGTAAATCATGGTTAAATCACACTAAAAACATGGTAAATCAATAAATGATACTAGAATGTGGTGTATCAAGGTAAATCATACTACAATCCTGGTACATCATTCTAGAACATAGTATATCATGGTACATCATGCTAGAACATGGTAAATCATGGTAAACTATGCTAGAACAGGGTAAATCATGGTAAGCCATGATAAATCATAATAAACTATGGTAAATCATGTTAGAATGTGGTATATCATGGTAAATCATGCTAGAACATGGTAAATCATGGTAAACTATGCTAGAACAGGGTAAATCATGGTAAACTATGATAAATCATGATAAACTATGGTAATCCATGCTAGAATCACAGTAAACAATGGTAAATCATACTAGAATGTAGTATATCATGGTAAATTATGCTAGAATATGGCAAATCATGCTAGAATCATAGTAAATAATACTAGAATGTGCTAAATTGTTGTGGGAGGAGCCTATTTTACTAAAATGGCTATAACTCAAGAAGTAAATGAGATATCTTCACCAAACTCAGTACACATGTGTATGGGTTCAATTTGAGGTCACAGTAAACAATTCTATGGAGATCGGACCATAGGTGGCGCTATAACTGTTAAAAAGCTTTAAAACCATATATATCCCATGGTAAACTGCCTGTATTGGCTGTAAATGGTCTTTTCCATCTATTATGTCCGTGGTTACATGCTTGCTAAATAAATCTTAACTTTTGATGCTTTTGTGCTTAAATGCTTAAAAGGCTTTAACTGCTTGAACCCCGATAAATGCTGCTTGCAGCTTTAATTATTATTATTATTATTCTTCTCCGCTAAAACGCATCGTGCAGCCCAAACCGTAAGTGCTGGAGACTTGAAACTTTGTCAGATGGTAGTACAAAAATCGAGGAAAGGTTCAGAGAGTATGACCCCGATTGGCCTATAGGTGGCGCTATAGCAACCAAAAGCGCGAAACTGCTCATAACTCCTAGACCGTATGTCGTAGACTCAAGTGTCTTATATCATTGGAAAGCTGGACGCCTGACGAACAAAACGTATATCTCCGATTTCATTTCCGTCATGATAGATTTTCCGCCATTTTGAATTTTGTCAAAAATCTACTTTTGCAAACTAGTCCGTGGTTTTTCGTCCGATCGGAACCAAACCAGTGCAGAAATGTTCTCTGGAGTCTGAAGATCAATAATTATCGAAATAACGTCGATATTTCGATTCAAATTCGCTAGGGGGCTCAAAATGAACGTTGTGGGAGGAGCCTATTTTACTAAAATGGCTATAACTCAAAAAGTAAATGAGATATCTTCACCAAACTGGGTACATATATGTAGGATTTCAATCTGGGGTCACAGTAACAAAATAGCGACGATTGAACACTAGGTGGCGCTATAACATGAAAAAAACATGAAAAGGGCTATAACCACCTGACCGTTAGTCTGATTGACTTGAAAATTGGTATGCAGTGTCTTGGTCCAAGGTGCCATGTATGTCTATGAGGACATTGACGTATCTCAAAAAACATGGCCGCCATTGGCCAATGAAGTCGAGCACCTATTAGACAAGGTTAACGGAGGCCGATCGGAACGAAACTCGATGGGCATGTTCGACTCATGGCCCTAGAGGTCTGTAAAAATTTTGAAAGAAATCGGCCACTAGTTGGCGCTAACGAGTTTTATGGCTCTGTAATCACATGGTGTTACACTTATTGTCACAAAATGCATATCATTTGATAGATCTGCTCATGCTGAACAACTTTGCCTCTATAACCATTGCTGTCAATCAAACCGTTCATTAAATATTCGCAAACATGTTAAAAACCTACTTTTGCGAACTAGTCCTAGGTTTTTCGCCCGATCTGAACCAGACCAGTCTAGGACAATTCTCTGGGCTCTCTAGATCAATAATTATCAAAAAAAAGTTGAACTTTTGCATTTGAGTGGCTGTAATAGGGTCATTTATAAAATGGGCGTTGCAAAATACACTCAAAAGCCTATAAATCCTAAATGAAAACTCAGAACTTCACAAAAATTGGTGAGCATATGTGACATATCATCATTAACAAGCATGCAAAAATTTTTGGAGATCGGACCAAATGTGGCGCTATAACAGTTAAAAGGCTTTAAAACCATATGTTTCCTATGGTAAACTGCCTGTATTGGCTGTAAATGGTCTGATCTGTAAAATGGTCTGTAAATCTCTGATCATATAATTTTCATATCATAATGTTCAAAACTAGTGCAATACAATTCTCTGTACTCACTAGATCAATAATTGTCAGAAAAAGTTGAACTACTTCATTTGGTTAGCTATAATAGGTTCACTTCAAAATGTGGCCTTTACCAAGTGTCCCCGAAAGCCTATATCTCTTTAATAAAAACAAGTCAGAACTTAAGAAGTTCTGCTCTTAAGAAGCATGAAAAATTTCAGACAGATCGGACAAAATTTGCCTCTATAACAGTTAAAAAGGTAAAAATGATATAACATGGCATATTAAGTCAATAAGTGGTATTGTACTGCCCCCTGCTGTCATTTCATCATACTACTCCCTAATATTGTTATATAATTCATATTTAGACTTTATAAAATCATTATTTTAACATTTACAATCACATTTTGTCAAAACTCATCTATTGAAGTATTACTATTGACAATTCTGTCAAATTAAGGAATGGAATCCTGAAACGAAAGTAAAAACGGAGGCCGCCATTTAGGCCACGCCCCCCCAGTACAAATTCACTCATAACTCGAAAACGGAAAGACGCTGCACGCTCAAATTTTGATGGTAAGGACCTCTCTTGATCGAAACGTATCGTCGCGGGCCTCGGGCCTTCCAGAGATAAAAGCCCTGAAATATATGCCTTTGAACGATCAGAACTCCCGGTCCCAATCGCCCCAAAAACACCGCGATGGTCTCATTCAACAAGACTCCTCAAGCACTATCTATGCTCTGAGTTTCAGAATTTTTCGCCTTTTGGTTCCGGAGATATAAGTGATAAACCAAATTCCCATTCATTCATTCATTAATTCAATCAATCACTTCAACTGTTGCACCACTAGAAACACACCACTGTTGTCCACTGGAGGGAGCAGCAGGATTACACATGATCTTTTTATTCGCTTTCAGTATTGGGAAACAAACAAATGCTTTAAAAAGCAATCTTTTTTATTATGATGTTTTTTATTTTATTATGATATTTGTATATATTTTATTTTTAAATTTTTTATTATGATTATTATGAAGTTTTATATTATTAGATAAAGAAATGCCTATAGACAATTAAATATTATTATTATTATTATTATTACGGACTGGTAATACAGATCACAAAGAAATATGTGAAATGGTTAGACCATTAAAAGATATTTTCACAATATCACATCCTAAAAACATGGAAAACATATTTATCTTTGTGTGTGTGTGTGTGTGTGTGTGTGTGTGTGTGTGTGTGTGTGTGTGTGTGTGTGTGTGTGTGTGTGTGGATGTGTGTGTGGATGTGTTTGTGTTTGTGTGTGTCTGTGTGTGTAAGCATGCTTAATGGAAAGAACATGGAGAAACTGCTTTGTTTTACTGGTGGATAAAAAAGTCTTTCAAATGAAAGTGAGTCAATTAGTGGTCTTCTACTGCCCTCTGCAGGACATTCTACTTAATAAAATATTTTCACCTGTGCTTTTGCATTAATTTTTGTATAAAGTATATAATTACTTGCATGAAAATCACCTATTATAACACAATCATGTTTTGTCAAAGTTTATCACTTCATTTGTACTGAGCTCTCAGTTTGAACAATTCTGCCCCTCAATCTGAAAATGGTGTTATACAGAGGAGATTTGCAATTATCATTTTGTTACCTATCTTTTATTTTAAATATCTACATCTACAACAAAATGTGTGTGCATGTGTGTGTTCAAGCATGGTTAGTGTATTAAGTATTATTGTTTAAGTATTATTGTTTTCATTTACATTTTAACCACCAGATGAAGACCACTCATTGGTTCATTCTGCTCACTAAAATATTATTTTTCATTTTTTTTCCATTTGAAATATTGTTTAAACTTAATAAAATCATTAAAATAACATTTCAAATCATATTTTGTCTGTTTATAAATCCCACAGACTCACATTGGCTGCAATACTAATGTTTTTGTAAGACACAGACCTGATAGTCTAATCTGTGTGTATTGTGCATATATTATTGATATTATTACTATTGCAAATCATGTTATTGTAACTCATATCTTAATAGAATATTATTTGTAATTTTAATTCTTTATTTCTTAATTGATTTTTTTATGATTACTACAGATATTATCACCAAAGATATCAACTACACCTTCACTTTTAGTATTGATAATGCATTCAAATAAATGTAATCTTAATGTGCTACTTTATTTGTACATGATTAGAGTGAACAGAAATCTAAGACTATTTTTCTTCTTTTGTTAAAGCCATTTCAGACTACAAGTAAGCATTATATTACTAATCATCTATTTTAAAGGTGCCATACAATTGAAAACTGTATTTATCTTGGCATAGTTGAATGATAAGAGTTCTGGACATGGAACTGACATACCGTGAGCCTCAAACACCATTGTTTCCTCCTTCATGTGTAAATCTCCTGTTTGCAAAAGACCGCTGAAAAATGAGTGAATCCCAGCATAACACTGACTGTGACGTTGGAGTCAGGATCATTAATATTTATACCCCCCAAATTTGCATATACCAGCCCATGTTCTAGGCCAGGCAGTGTTAACGTGGACCTGCACAGCTGAATCATCAGAAGATCTGCAGGTATTGTGAAGAAGCAAGCAAGGACAATAGTGAAAATGGCAGATCATGGATATAAATGTTATGTTCGAGGCTGTGCTGCAGATTTGAGAACTTTTCATTCCCTTCCCACAAAACTGTCAACAGGCATGGTTGATGTTTACAACAGGATACCTCACCATTTTAATTCAAAGCTGTTAGTTTGCTCTGCCCATTTTACCACAGACAGTTTTTCTAACCTGGGAGTGGGACAATATCAAGCAGGTTTCGCTCATTGTTTGATACTGAAGAAGGGGGCAGTTCCAACTAATGTTATATTTCCATTACAACCCCTACCGCAAGCAGAAAGTAACATTAGTGATTTTATCCACTACTTGACTGTTGAAGACATTTCTGTTTCAGAGATATCAGAGAACAATTTAAAATATATCAATGCATTCTACAGCACCTTTAAAATAATTATTTAAAATGGAGATCAGGCCATATAATCACAAAAACAGGAAAAGGGCTATAACCACCTGACCATTAGTTCGATTGACTTTAAAATTGGCATGCAGTGTCTTGGTCCAAGGTGCCATGTATGTCTATGCCGCCATCGGTTTTTAGCCCGATCGGAAATATACCAGTGCAGTACAATTTTCTGGAAGCTCTAGATCAATAATTATATAAAAAACTTAAACTTTACCCATTGGGTAGCCATAACAGGATCATTTAGAAAATGGTTATGGCAAAAAACACTCAAAAGCCTGTAAATCCTAAACAAAAACTCAGACAACTCACTAAACTGCCTTATGTGCTTAAAGACCCTAAATGCTTGAACCCCGCTAAATGCTGCTTGCAGCTTTAATTAGGGGTTCAAGCACGAAGTGCTGAAACCCTATTGTAATTGTGCTGATTTTTATTATTATTATTATTATTATTATTCTGCCGTAAAACGCATCGTGCAGCCCAAACCGTAAGGGCTAGAGCTTTGAAACTTTGCCATATGGTAGTACAAAAATCGAGGAGAGGTTATCAAATTATGACCCCGATTGGCCCATAGGTGGCGCTATAGCAACCAAAAGCGCGAAACTGCTCATAACTCCTAGACCGTAAGTCATAGACTCAAGTGTCTTATATCATTGGAAAGCTGGACGCCTGACGAACAAAACGTATATCTCCGATTTTATTTCCGCCATGATAGATTTTCCGCCATTTTGAATTTTGTCGAAAATCTACTTTTGCGAACTAGTCCCTGGTTTTTTGCCCGATCGGAACCAAACCAGTGCAGAATTGTTCTCTGGAGTCTGAATATCAATAATTATCAAAAAAAAGTTGAAATTTCGATTCACGGTCGCTAGGGGGTGCAAAATTAACGTTGTGGGAGGAGCCTATTTTACTAAAATGGCTATAACTCCAGAAGTAAAAGAGGTATTTTAACCAAACCTGGTACACATGTGTAAGACGTCAATATGAGGTCACGGTAAAAAAATCGCGGCGATTGGTCACATGGTGGCGCTATAACATGAAAAAAACATAAAACAGGCTATAACCACCTGACCGTTAGTCCGATTGACTTGAAAATTGGTATGCAGTGTCTTGGTCCAAGGTGCCATGTATGTCTATGAGGACATTGGTGTATCTCAAAAAACATGGCCGCCATCGGCCAATGAAGTTTGAGCACCTATTAGACAAGGTTAACGGAGGCCTATCGGAACGAAACTCGGTGGGCATGTTCGACTCATGGCCCTAGAGGTCTGTAAGAATTTTAAAAGAAATCGGCCACTAGTTGGCGCTAACGAGTTTTATGGCTCTGTAATCACGTGGTGTTACACTTATTGTCACAAAATGCATACCATTTGATAGATCTCCTCTTGTTGAACAACTTTGCCTCAAGAACCATTGCTGTCAATCAAACCGTTCATTAAATATTTGTAATTATGTTAAAAACCTACTTTTGCGAACTAGTCCTAGGTTTTTCGCCCGATCAGAACCAAACGAGTCTAGGACAATTCTATGGACTCTCAAGATCAATAATTATCAAAAAAAGTTGAACTTTTGCATTTTTCGCATGGGTATATTGGGTCATAAAGAAAATGGGCGTGGCAAAATGCACTCAAAAGCCTATAAATCCTAAACAAAAACTCAGAACTTCACGAAAATTGGTGAGCTTATGTGCCATAACATCATTAACAAGCATGCAAAATTTCATGGAGATCGGACTATAGATGGTGCTATAACTGTTAAAAAGCTTTAAAAAACACATATTTCCTATGGTAAATTGCCTGTATTGGCTGTAAATGGACTTTTCCATCTATTATTTCAGTGGTTAAAAGCTTTCTAAATAAATCTTAATGTCTTAAATGCTTATGTGCCTAAAGGCCTTAAATGCTTGAACCCCGATAAATGCTGCTTGCAGCTTTAATTATTATTATTATTATTATTATTCCGCCGTAAAACGCATCGTGCAGCCCAAACCGTAAGGGCTAGAGCTTTGAAACTTTGCCAGATGGTAGTACAAAAATCGAGGAGAGGTTATCAAATTATGACCTCGATTGGCCCATAGGTGGCGCTATAACAACCAAAAGCGCGAAAGTGGTCATAACTCCTGGACCGTATGTCGTAGACACAAGTGTCTTATATCATTGGAAAGCTGGTCGTCTGACGAACAAAACGTTTATCTCCGATTTCATTTCCGTCATGATAGATTTTCCGCCATTTTGAATTTTGTCGAAAACCTACTTTTGCGAACTAGTCCCTGGTTTTTTGCTCGATCGGAACCAAACCAGTGCAGAATTGTTCTCTGGAGACTGAAGATCAATAATTATCGAAAAAAAGTTGAAATTTCGATTCAGGGTCGCTAGGGGGCGCAAAATTAACGTTGTGGGCGGAGCCTATTTTACTAAAATGGCTATAACTCCAGAAGTAAATGAGGTATTTTCACCAAACTTGGTACACATATGTAAGAGGTCAATCTGAGGACACGGTAAAAAAATCGCGGCGATTGGCCACATGGTGGCGCTATAACATGAAAAAAACATAAAACAGGCTATAACCACCTGACCGTTAGTCCGATTGACTTGAAAATTGGTATGCAGTGTCTTGGTCCAAGGTGCCATGTATGTCTATGAGGACATTGGTGTATCTCAAAAAACATGGCCGCCATTGGCCAATGAAGTTGAGCACCTATTAGACAAGGTTAACGGAGGCCGATCGGAACGAAACTCGGTGGGCATGTTCGACTCATGGCCCTAGAGGTCTGTAAGAATTTTGAAAGAAATCGGCCACTAGTTGGCGCTAACGAGTTTTATGGCTCTGTAATCACGTGGTGTTAGATATATTGTCACAAAATGCATATCATTTGATAGATCTGCTCATGCTGAACAACTTTGCCTCTAGAACCATTGCTGTCAATCAAACCGTTCATTAAATATTCATGAATATGTTAAAAACCTACTTTTGCGAACTAGTCCCTGGTTTTTTGCCCGATCGGAACCAGACCAGTCTAGGACAATTCTATGGACTCTCTAGATCAATAATTATCAAAAAAAAGTTGAACTTTTGTATTTGTATGGCTGTAATAGGGTCATTTATAAAATGGGTGTGGCAAAATACACTCAAAAGCCTATAAATCCTAAATGAAAACTCAGAACTTCACAAAAATTGGTGAGCATATGTGTCATAACATCACAAACAAGCTTGCAAAATTTTATGGAGATTGGACAATAGTTGGCGCTATAACTGTTAAAAAGCTTTAAAACCATATATTTCCTATGGTAAACTGCCTGTATTGGCTGTAAATGGTCTTTTCCATGTCTGATCATATAATTTTCATATCATAATGTTCAAAACTAGTGCAATACAATTCTCTGGACTCACTAGATCAATAATTGTCAGAAAAAGTTGAACTACTTCATTTGGATAGCTATAATAGGTTCACTTCAAAATCTGGCCTTTACCAAGTGTCCCCGAAAGCCTATATCTCTTTAATCAATGCTCAGACCTTCTTAAAAACAAGTCAGAACGTGTGAAATATCACCCTGAACAAGCATGAAAATTTTCAGACAGATCGGACAAAATTTGCCTCTATAACAGTTAAAAAGGTGAAAATGATATGATTTAATGGCATGTTAAGCCAATAAGTGGTATTTTACTGCCCCCTGCTGTTTAAAATAGTCATTTTCTCATATTGGTATTGGTATCAGCCATGGTAAATCATGATAAATGATGGTGTGTGTGTGTGTGTGTGTGTGTGTGTGTGTGTGTGTGTGTGTGTGTGTGTGTGTGTGTGTGTGTGTGTGTGTGTGTGTGTGTGTGTGTGTGTGGTACAAATATAACAAAGGTTTTATTTTCCAACATGAAAACAAACATAACAGAGTGCTAGTGCACAAACAATAACCGACAATGATAATGGATGAGAGGGGAACTTAAATACACAGATCAAGACAAGGACAACAGGTGACGGTTATGATGATGAGGAGCAGGTGATGATGAGGAGGGTGATGAGGAGCAGGTGCAGGTGATGACGACAGATGGTGAATGTGATGAAGACAGAAGGTGAATGTGATGAAGGTGAATGTGACACCAATATCACTGAAACATTTGTGTGTGTGTGTGTGTGTGTGTGTGTGTGTGTGTGTGTGTGTGTGTGTGTGTGTGTGTGTGTGTGTAGCATTATTGTGTGTAGCATATGTAGCAATTATGCATTATTGAGTTAACATGGAAACACTGGTTTGCTTTAGTGCAGAAAACTGGTCAAAATCATGAGGTTTAAAGTGAAAGTGAGCCAATAAGTGGTCTTTCTACTGCCCTCTGCTGGCCATTCTACTTATTAATTAAATTTTTCCACATGTGCTTGCATTTATACTTGAATACACACTAAAATCACTTATATAGCAATAACTATTATAACACAATCATATTTTGTCAGTGTTAATCACTTTATTTGCACTGACACTTCAAATAATTGCTAGTAATGTGGTAAATCATGGTAAATCATGGTTAACTATGCTCTGTGTGTGTGTGTGTGTGTGTGTGTGTGTGTGTGTGTGTGTGTGTGTGTGTGTGTGTGTGTGTGTGTGTGTGTAAGCATGCATTGAGTTAACATGGATAAACTGGTTTGCTTTAGTGCAGAAAACTGGTTTAAAGTGAAAGTGAGCCAATAAGTGGTCTTCTACTGCCCTCTGCTGGCCATTCTACTTATTAATGAAATATTTCAACATGTGCTTGCATTCATACTTGAATACACACAAAAAAAATCACTTATATAGCAATAACTATTATAACACAATCATATTTTGTCAGTGTTAATCACTTTATTTGCACTGACACTTCAAATAATTGCTAGTAATGTGATAAATCAGGCTAGAAACATGGTAAATCAAAGTAAATAATACTAGATTGTCGTTTATCTCCTGGTAAATAATACTAGAACGTGGTATATCATGGTAAATCATGGTTAACTATGCTGTGTGTGTATGTGTGTGTGTGTGTGTGTGTATGTGTGTGTGTGTGTGTGTGTGTGTGTGTGTGTGTGTGTGTTTGTGTGTGTGTGTGTGTGTGTGTGTGTGTGTGTGTGTGTAAGCATGCATTGAGTTAACATGGAAAAACTGGTTTGCTTTAGTGCAGAAAACTGGTTTAAAGTGAAAGTGAGCCAATAAGTGGTCTTCTACTGCCCTCTGCTGGCCATTCTACTTAATAATGAAATATTTTACATGTGCTTTTGCATTCATACTTGGACACACACTAAAAATCACGTATATAACTAACTATTATAACACAATAATATTTTGTCAGTGTTCATCACCTCATTTGCACTGACACTTCACATATTTGCTAGTAATGTGGTTAATCATGCTAGAAACATTGTAAATCATAGTAAATAATACTGAAATGAGGTGTATCAAGGTAAATCATGCTAGAATCCTAATAAATCATTCTGGAACATGGTATATGATAGTAAATCATGCTAGAATCATATTAAATAATTCTAGAATGTGGCAAATCGTTGTGGGAGGAGCCTATTTTACTCAAATGGCTATAACTCAAGAAGTAAATGAGATATCTTCACCAAACTCAGTACACATGTGTATGGGTTCAATTTGAGGTCACAGTAAACAATTCTATGGAGATCGGAGCATAGGTGGCGCTATAACTGTTAAAAAGCTTTAAAACCATATATATCCCATGGCAAATTGCCTGTATTGGCTGTAAATGGTCTTTTCCATCTATTATGTCAGTGGTTACATGCTTGCTAAATAAATCTTAATAACTTTTAATGCTTTTGTGCTTAATGCCTTAAAGGCCTTAACTGCTTGAACCCCGATAAATGCTGCTTGCAGCTTTAATTATTATTATTATTATTATTATTATTATTCTGCCGTAAAACGCATCGTGCAGCCCAAACCGTAAGGGCTAGAGCTTTGAAACTTTGCCATATGGTAGTACAAAAATCGAGGAGAGGTTATCAAATTATGACCCCGATTGGCCCATAGGTGGCGCTATAGCAACCAAAAGCGCGAAACTGCTCATAACTCCTAGACCGTAAGTCATAGACTCAAGTGTCTTATATCATTGGAAAGCTGGACGCCTGACGAACAAAACGTATATCTCCGATTTTATTTCCGCCATGATAGATTTTCCGCCATTTTGAATTTTGTCGAAAATCTACTTTTGCGAACTAGTCCCTGGTTTTTTGCCCGATCGGAACCAAACCAGTGCAGAATTGTTCTCTGGAGTCTGAATATCAATAATTATCAAAAAAAAGTTGAAATTTCGATTCACGGTCGCTAGGGGGTGCAAAATTAACGTTGTGGGAGGAGCCTATTTTACTAAAATGGCTATAACTCCAGAAGTAAAAGAGGTATTTTAACCAAACCTGGTACACATGTGTAAGACGTCAATATGAGGTCACGGTAAAAAAATCGCTGCGATTGGCCACATGGTGGCGCTATAACATGAAAAAAACATAAAACAGGCTATAACCACCTGACCGTTAGTCCGATTGACTTGAAAATTGGTATGCAGTGTCTTGGTCCAAGGTGCCATGTATGTCTATGAGGACATTGGTGTATCTCAAAAAACATGGCCGCCATCGGCCAATGAAGTTTGAGCACCTATTAGACAAGGTTAACGGAGGCCTATCGGAACGAAACTCGGTGGGCATGTTCGACTCATGGCCCTAGAGGTCTGTAAGAATTTTAAAAGAAATCGGCCACTAGTTGGCGCTAACGAGTTTTATGGCTCTGTAATCACGTGGTGTTACACTTATTGTCACAAAATGCATACCATTTGATAGATCTCCTCTTGTTGAACAACTTTGCCTCAAGAACCATTGCTGTCAATCAAACCGTTCATTAAATATTCGTAATTATGTTATAAACCTACTTTTGCGAACTAGTCCTAGGTTTTTCGCCCGATCAGAACCAAACGAGTCTAGGACAATTCTATGGACTCTCAAGATCAATAATTATCAAAAAAAAGTTGAACTTTTGCATTTTTCGCATGGGTATATTGGGTCATAAAGAAAATGGGCGTGGCAAAATGCACTCAAAAGCCTATAAATCCTAAACGAAAACTCAGAACTTCACGAAAATTGGTGAGCTTATGTGCCATAACATCATTAACAAGCATGCAAAATTTCATGGAGATCGGACTATAGATGGTGCTATAACTGTTAAAAAGCTTTAAAAAACACATATTTCCTATGGTAAATTGCCTGTATTGGCTGTAAATGGACTTTTTCATCTATTATTTCAGTGGTTAAAAGCTTTCTAAATAAATCTTAATGTCTTAAATGCTTATGTGCTTAAAGGCCTTAAATGCTTGAACCCCGATAAATGCTGCTTGCAGCTTTAATTATTATTATTATTCTGCCGTAAAACGCATCGTGCAGCCCAAACCGTAAGAGCTGGAACTTTGAAACTTTGCCAGATGGTAGTACAAAAATCGAGGAAAGGTTCAGAGATTATGACCCCGATTGGCCCATAGGTGGCGCTATAACAACCAAAAGCGCGAAACTGCTCATAACTCCTAGACCGTATGTCATAGACTCAAGTGTCTTATATCATTGGAAAGCTGGACGCCTGACGAACAAAACGTATATCTCCGATTTCATTTCCGCCATGATAGATTTTCTGCCATTTTGAATTTTGTCAAAAACCTACTTTTGCGAACTAGTCCCTGGTTTTTTACCCGATTGGTACCAAACCAGTGCAGAAATGTTCTCTGGAGACTGAATATCAATAATTATCGAAAAAAAGTTGAAATTTCGATTCACGGTCGCTAAGGGGCGCCAAAACGTACGTTGTGGGAGGGGCCTATTTTATTAAAATGGCTATAACTCCCGAAGTAAATGAGGTATCTTCACCAAACTTGGTACACATGTGTAATAGTTCAATCTGGGGTCACAGTAAAAAAATCGCGACGATTGGCCTCATGGTGGCGCTATAACATGAAAAAAACATAAATCAGGCTATAACCACCTGACCGTTAGTCCGATTGACTTGAAAATTGGTATGCAGTGTCTTGGTCCAAGGTGCCATGTATGTGTATGAGGACATTGGCGTATCTCAAAAAACATGGCCGCCATTGGCCAATGAAGTTTGAGCACCTATTAGACAAGGTTAACGGAGGCCGATCGAAACGAAACTCAATGGGCATGTTCGGCTCATGGCCCTAGAGGTCTGTAAGAATTTTAAAAGAAATCGGCCACTAGTTGGCGCTAACGAGTTTTACGGCTCTGTAATCACGTGGTGTTACAAATATCCACACAATATGCATATCATTTGATAGATCTCCTCATCCTGAACAACTTTGCCTCAAGAACCATTGCTGTCAATCAAACTGTTCATTAATTATTCATGAATATGTTAAAAACCTACTTTTGCGAACTAGTCCTAGGTTTTTTGCCCGATCGCAACCAGACCAGTCTAGGACAATTCTCTGGACTCTCTAGATCAATAATTATCAAAAAAAAGTTGAACTTTTGCATTTGGATGGCTGTAATAGGGTCATTTATAAAATGGGCGTGGCAAAATACACTAAAAACCCTATAAATCCTAAATGAAAACTCATAACTTCACAAAAGTTGGTGAGCATATGTGACATAATATCATTAACAAGCATGCAACATTTTATGGAGATCGGACCAAAGGTGGCGCTATAACAGTTAAAAGGCTTTTAAACCATATATTTCCTATGGCAAACTGCCTGTATTGGCTGTAAATGGTCTTTTCCATGTCTGATCATATAATTTTCATATCATAATGTTAAAAACTATCGCATAACCATTCTCTGGACTCACTAGAACAAGCATTGAAAAAACAACAACATTTGTCTGTGTGTGTGTGTGTGTGTGTGTGTGTGTGTGTGTGTGTGTAAACATGCATTATGGAGTTAAAATGGAAAAACTGGTTTGCTTTAGTACAGAAAAATGGTGAAAATCATGAAGTTTAAAGTGAAAGTGAGCCAATAAGTGGTCTTCTAGTGCCCTCTGCTGGCCATTCTACTTATTAATTAAATATTTCCACATGTGCTTGCATTTATACTTGAATACACACTAAAAATCACTTATATAGCAATAACTATTATAACACAATCATATTTTGTCAGTGTTAATCACTTTATTTGCACTGACACTTCAAATAATTGCTAGTAATGTGATAAATCAGGCTAGAAACATGGTAAATCAAAGTAAATAATACTAGATTGTCGTTTATCTCCTGGTAAATAATACTAGAACGTGGTATATCATGGTAAATCATGGTTAACTATGCTGTGTGTGTATGTGTGTGTGTGTGTGTGTGTGTGTGTGTGTGTGTGTGTGTGTGTGTGTGTGTGTGTGTGTGTGTGTGTGTGTGTGTGTGTGTGTGTAAGCATGCATTGAGTTAACATGGAAAAACTGGTTTGCTTTAGTGCAGAAAACTGGTTTAAAGTGAAAGTGAGCCAATAAGTGGTCTTCTAGTGCCCTCTGCTGGCCATTCTACTTAATAATGAAATATTTTACATGTGCTTTTGCATTCATACTTGGACACACACTAAAAATCACGTATATAACTAACTATTATAACACAATAATATTTTGTCAGTGTTCATCACCTCATTTGCACTGACACTTCACATATTTGCTAGTAATGTGGTTAATCATGCTAGAAACATTGTAAATCATAGTAAATAATACTGAAATGAGGTGTATCAAGGTAAATCATGCTAGAATCCTAATAAATCATTCTGGAACATGGTATATGATAGTAAATCATGCTAGAATCATATTAAATAATTCTTGAATGTGGCAAATCGTTGTGGGAGGAGCCTATTTTACTCAAATGGCTATAACTCAAGAAGTAAATGAGATATCTTCACCAAAATCAGTACACATGTGTATGGGTTCAATTTGAGATCACAATAAACAATTTTATGGAGATCGGACCATAGGTGGCGCTATAACTGTTAAAAAGCTTTAAAACCATATATATCCCATGGCAATTTGCCTGTATTGGCTGTAAATGGTCTTTTCCATCTATTATGTCAGTGTTTACATGCTTGCTAAATAAATCTTAATGACTTTTGATGCTTTTGTGCTTAAATGCCTTAAAGGCCTTAACTGCTTGAACCCCGATAAATGCTGCTTGCAGCTTTAATTATTAGGGGTTCAAGCATGAAATGCTGAAACCCTATTGTAATTGTGCTGATTTTTATTATTAGGGGTTCAAGCACGAAGTGCTGAAACCCTATTGTAATTGTGCTGATTTTTATTATTATTTTTCTTCTGCCGTAAAACGCATCGTGCAGCCCAAACCGTAAGAACTGGAACCTTGAAACTTTGCCAGATGATAGTACAAAAATCGAGGAGAGGTTATCAAATTATGACCCCGATTGGCCCATAGGTGGCGCTATAGCAACCAAAAGCGCGAAACTGCTCAGAACTCCTAGACCGTATGTCGTAGACTCAAGTGTCTTATATCATTGGAAAGCTGGACGTCTGACGAACAAAACGTATATCTCCGATTTCATTTCCGCCATGATAGATTTTCCGCCATTTTGAATTTTGTCAAAAACCTACTTTTGCGAACTAGTCCCTGGTTTTTCGCCCGATCGGAACCAAACCAGTGCAGAAATGTTCTCTAGAGACTGAAGATCAATAATTATCGAAAAAAAGTCGAAATTTCGATTCACGGACGCTAAGGGGCGCCAAAACGTACGTTGTGGGAGTGGCCTATTTTACTAAAATGGCTATAACTCCAGAAGTAAATGAGGTGTCTTCACCAAACTCGGTACACATGTATGAGCTCAATATGAGGTAACAGTAAAAAAATCGCGGCGATTGGCCACATGGTGGCGCTATAATATGAAAAAAACATAAAACAGGCTTTAACCACCTGACCGTTAGTCCGATTGACTTGAAAATTGGTATGCAGTGTCTTGGTCCAAGGTGTCATGTATGTGTATGAGGACATTGGCGTATCTCAAAAAACATGGCCGCCATCGGCCAATGAAGTTTGAGCACCTATTAGACAAGGTTAATGGAGGCCGATCGGAACGAAACTCGGTGGGCATGTTCTACTCATGGCCCTAGAGGTCTGTAAGAATTTTAAAAGAAATCGGCCACTAGTTGGCGCTAACGAGTTTTATGGCTCTGTAATCACGTGGTGTTACACTTATTGTCACAAAATGCATACCATTTGATAGATCTCCTCTTGTTGAACAACTTTGCCTCAAGAACCATTGCTGTCAATTAAACCGTTCATTAAATATTCGTAATTATGTTAAAAACCTACTTTTGCGAACTAGTCCCTGGTTTTTCGCCCGATCGGAACCAAACAAGTCTAGGACAATTCTATGGACTCTCTAAGTCAATAATTATCAAAAAAAAGTTGAACTTTTGCATTTTTCGTATGGCTATAACAGGGTCATTTAGAAAATGGGCGTGGTAAAATGCACTCAAAAGCCTATAAATCCTAAACGAAAACTCAGAACTTCACAAAAATTGATGAGCATATGTGTCATAACCTGCTAAAGAAGCATGGAAAATTTTATGGAGATCGGACCATAGTTGGCGCTATAACTGTTAAAACGCTTTAAAACCATATATTTCCTATGGTAAATTGCCTGTATTTGCTGTAAATGGTGTCTTCTATCTATTATCGTATAATGTTCATATCATAATGTTCAAAACCAGTGCAGCACAATTCTCTGAACTCTCTAGATCAATAATTATCAGAAAAAAAGTTTAACTTTTTCAAAAGGTGATTTTATATGAATATAATTACATATTAAGCCAATAAGTGGTATTTTACTGCCACCTGCTGTCATTTCATCATACTACTCCCTAATATTGTTATAAAATTCATATTTAGACTTTATAAAATCATTATTTTAACAATCACATTTTGTCAAAACTCATCTATTGAGTATTACTATTGACAATTGTGTTACACTGAGATATGGAAATGGACGAAAGTAAGTGAATGAAATGAAACGAAAGTATAACGTCATTTAAGCCACGCCCCCGAATACAAATTCATTCATAACTCGAAAACGGAAAGTCGTTGCGCGCTCAAATTTTGATGGTGAGGACCTCTCCGGGCTCTTGATCGAAACGTGTCGTCGCGGGCCTCGGGAGCGCGCCCCCCGCGCATCGCCAGCCCGCGGGACCCCCGATTTTGAACGGCCATTACTCCCGACCCAGACCACCCCGAACATTGTGTGAGAGCTCGTTGGAAAGGGCACGTCCTTGGCTAGCTTCGATTCAAATGTGGTGTTATCTGCCCTGGGCATTCCAGAGATAATGGCCCGAACAGATATGCCTTATAACAGTCATAACTCCCAGCCCCAATCGCCCAAAAACACCTTGATGGTCTCATTCAACAGGGCTCCTCAAGCACTATCTATGCTCTGAGTTTCAGAATTTTTCGCCTTTTGGTTCCTGAGATATAAGTAAAAAAACAAATTCCCATTCATTCATTCAAACACTTCAACTGTAAAATGTAAGCTATAATACCACTGTTGTCCACTAGAGGGAGCAGCAGGATTACGCATGATCTTTTAATTCGCTTTCAGTATTGGGAAATAAACAAATGCTTTAAGAAGCAATCTTTTTTATTATGATGTTTTTTTATTTATTATGATATTTGTATATATATATATATATATATTTTTTTTTACTATGATTATGAACGGTTTGACTGACATTAGTGATTCTTGAGGCAAAGTTGTTCAAGATGAGGAGATGAAGATATTTTCACAATATCACATCCTAAAAACATTGAAAACATATTTGTCTTTGTGTGTGTGTGTGTGTGTGTGGATGTGTTTGTGTTTGTGTGTGTGTCTGTGTGTGTAAGCATGCTTAATGGAAAGAACATGGAGAAACTGCTTTGTTTTACTGGTGGATAAAAAAGTCTTTCAAATGAAAGTGAGTCAATTAGTGGTCTTCTACTGCCCTCTGCAGGACATTCTACTTAATAAAATATTTTCATCTGTACTTTTGCATTAGTTTTTGGACTATATGAAATTACTTGCATGAAAATCACCTATTATAACACAGTCATGTTTTGTCAAAGTTTATCACTTCATTTTTACTGAGCTCTCAGTTTGAACAATTCTGCCTCAGTGATTAATTTGAAATCTGAAAATGGTGTTATACAGAGGAGATTTGCAATTATCATTTTGTTACCTATCTTTTATTTTAAATATCTACATCTACAACAAAATGTGTGTGCATGTGTGTGTTCAAGCATGGTTAGTGTATTAAGTATTATTGTTTAAGTATTATTGTTTTCATTTACATTTTAACCACCAGAAGAAGAACACTCATTGGTTCATTCTGCTCACTAAAATATTATTTTTCATTTTTTTTCCCATTTGAAATATTGTTTAAACTTAATAAAATCATTAAAATAACATTTCAAATCATATTTTGTCTGTTTATAAATCCCACAGACTCACATTGGCTGCAATACTAATGTTTTTGTAAAACACAGACCTGATAGTCTAATCTGTGTGTATTGTGCATATATTATTGATATTATTACTATTGCAAATCATGTTATTGTAACTCATATCTTAATAGAATATTATTTGTAATTTTAATTCTTTATTTCTTAATTGTTTTTTTATGATTACTACAGATATTATCACCAAAGATATCAACTACACCTTCACTTTTAGTATTGACACGCTGCACACGCAGCACAATCACACACTCACTAATGCATTCAAATAAATGTAATCTTACTGTGCTACTTTATTTGTACATGATTAGAATGAACAGAAATCTAAGAATATTTTTCTTCTTTTGTTAAAGCCATTTCAGACTCCAAGTAAGCATTATATTACTAATCATCTATTTTAAAGGTGCCATACAATTGAAAACTGTATTTATCGTGGCATAGTTGAATGATAAGAGTTCTGGACATGGAACTGATATACCGTGAGCCTCAAACACCATTGTTTCCTCCTCCATGTGTAAATCTCCTGTTTGCAAAAGACCGCTGAAAAATGAGTGAATCCCACCATAACACCGACTGTGACGTTGGAGTCAGGATCATTAATATTTATACCCCCCAAATTTGCATTTTCCAGTCCATGTTCTAGGCCAGGCAGTGTTAATGTGGACCTGCACAGCCGAATCATCAGAAGATCTGCAGGTATTGTGAAGAAGCAAGCAAGGACAATAGTGAAAATGGCAGATCATGGATATAAATGTTATGTCTGAGGCTGTGCTGCGGATTTGAGAACTTTTCATTCCCTTCCCACAAAAGAGAACTGTCAACAGGCATGGTTGATGTTTACAACAGGATACCTCACCATTTTAATTCAGAGCTGTTAGTTTGCTCTTAACGGATGCCGATCAGAACGAAACTCGGTGGGCATGTTCGACTCGTGGCCCTAGAGGTCTGTAAGAATTTTGAAAAATCAGCCACTAGTTGGCACTAACAGGTTTTACGGCTATGTAATCACGTGATGCATATCATTTGATAGATCTCCTCATACTGAACAACTTTGCCTCAAGAACAGGGACGTGCACAGGAATTTTGAGGGGCAGTTGCTCTGACCTGAAAAAAGCCCCCCCATCCCCCCCCCCATATGGGCTATATGAAGGACTGAGAATAACAGGGTCTTTATTAAAATATATATACACAAAGAAGTAAAACACTGAAATACAGCACTCAATCACCTTAACTACTACTAATAATAACACAGATTTTATCAATAATAATGCCACTGACGATTCTGATTATCGATCCGATTCTTTAACGGTTCTTCTTGATAGCACTGTGTGGAAAAAATGTAGTCATATGCTTTTCAAAAAAACAAGTGGTTTTATTTATTTTAACCCTTTGATGCACAACATGGGTCTAAAAAGACCCGACTGAGTTTTCATTTTCTATATCTTTGCAAAAAATTCATTTCATCATTCAGTATTCCAGCTATTCCTCAATTAACTTGTTTTAGATTATTGAAAATCCTAATTGAAATTTTTCATTTCTTTCTTTTCGAATAAAAATCGTTTTTGTATCACAACCCTTCTAATGCGCAACATGGGTCTAAAAAGACCCGTATTCATTTCCTATGTTATTTCAGTGATGGCTGAGTGTTTCTTTGCTGAATCTTTAAAATATTTGTATTTTATCATTTGTTATTCCATGTATTCATTAAATATCTTGTTTTTGATTTCCACAAATCATTATGTTTATGTTTCCTTTCTTACTTTATAAACAAACACAGTTTTTGTATCTCTAAATTTTTTTTACATACATTGGTCTAAAAAGACCCATATATAAACCTTTGATATTTGCACATTTTTGCAAGTAGGAAGATTTACTGCAGAATACTATTCACCTGCCACACATTTCACAACTCAACACAGCTGCTTTTGTATATTTGATGCAAGTCTTATTTTATTTTAACCACAGAAAATATTTTATATTTTGTAAAAGATGGACATAATATTTGAATATTAGGCTATGGTTACCTTGACCTTGTAATCCTACTGAGAAATTACTTGTGAGAAGGAGAAACATGTCCAATACTATTAACTAGCTAGCTGGGAACATATTCTAGCTAGCTAATGTTAGCTACACTAAAAAAAAAGATTATATTTTAAAGCTTATTTACATGTAGAAGGCCTAACAGTTCATAATCCTTCATATGCTGAAATGATTCAATGTTTTAAGAGTTTAGGTGTCATTTGTCATTTGTGAGGCATGTAAGCACCAAGATGGCAATTTGAGATGCCGCTGTACCAGTGTGATTTTATTTTGTTTGTTGTATTTTCTTTTATTTGATCACATTCACCACAATTCAATACAGTTACACAGTTCAATTTCAGTGTTATCAGTTATCTATGATATGTGAATGCCAGAGGTGTATAGTCCAGGGGTCAGAAAGTCCTGCCATATTATTCCACCCATGACCTCAGACAGCTGATTTCACTAATTAGTTCTACCTACTGGCTGAAAAACTGCTAATTAGGTGGTGTAATTAGGCTAATTCAGGTGATTGGAACAAAATACTGAGGCGGACCTTTACTTTCTGAACCTGGACTTTACACCTTTGGTGATTGCTATGTTAGAGAAAGTGGCAAATAAACATTTCAAGTGTTAAATGTGTTGTCTAAATGACTGCTAAAATGATTAATTTGACAAAATGTTGTCTTTATTCTTTTGTTTTATCATGCTTGATAAGTAAATTTGATAGAGTAACACAAAACCTAGAAAAAATTCAAATAATAATTTTTGGTAATTGAAAACAAGACATTTTTAATATTTATAAATCATGGAATTTATAGATCATGGAATATTAAATGCTTAAATAAATTGATCTCAAAAGATAAAAAAAAAAAAAAAAAAAAGTCCAGCCATGCATGAAATAACATAGGAAATGAATACGGGTCTTTTTAGACCCATGTTGTGCATTAGAAGGGGTTTCCATAGCTTGCGCATCAAAGGGTTAAAGCTTAAGCTTGAGTAAGCAAACTGTACTTTTTATGTAATTTATGTAATAAATAGAACCTTATTGTAAAGTGTTACTGATTAGTTATACACCGATTCAGACGTCTCCTGAGTTCACTGTTGGAAAGATCAGTTGTTTTAGCCATTCATTAAAATGAATCGGTTCAAATGAGTCATTGGTTCGCGAATTGGACGTGTCATGCGCGTTGTGTGATTATCCCAGCAGTTAGGACATGGACATTCAAGATTTCTGTCAACACAGAAAACATTTCATCACTGGATAGTTTTTTTCGTTTAATTAAAGTGTTGTTTTATGTCAGCTGAATGTCCAGAACACTTTTCAGAGAAGATAAGGAAACTTATTTAGCACAATTTACACCCAGCGGTAATTCAGGAAAACAAATCTCCGAATGCTCCACATGAAACTTTTGGTCTTCCGACCTTTTACCACCGTATCGATTAATTTTGATTAATATGTGTGAGGGAGAGAGAGCAAGACAGCGCTTAGTTTGGAGACGGTGAAGTCTTGTTTACACTTTCGCCTGGCTCCGAAGAGAGAGAGTGCGCGCGCGCAATCGGGTCTCTCTCTCTGCTTGTTCTTTCAGTTAAACATGCGCCGTCACAGGCGCAGCAGTTCATCTACATTACTCACCGATCAAATAAGACTTTGGCGGGACAAAAATTCACTTTGGCGGGCGCTAAAACAAGTTCAATGCAGGAAAATTCATGCGTGAATTTAACTGAGTAGTACATGACCATGCACTCGCACAAATGTGACCACATAAAACTCGCACATTCTCAAAAAATGGTCGCAGTCTGGAACCCTGATGATGATCGTTCGTTTGTTATACATCACAAACTCACCTTTTCCGACAACAATCTCCTTCTAGGGCCGCTCATGCAGGCTCAGCTCAGGTGCCGGTCGCGTGCAGCGCTGCAGCCACGTAAACAGAGTTTGCCCTTCCCCTAGTGACTTTCACTTTCGGTGCCCGAATGGAATTGAATGAGGCTTTGCGATTTTTTTTAATCTAGGCCTACGTGAAATTCTGCATCCATTGTACTTTTTATTTATTGATTTTTTTCCCCCTCGGAAGGGCAACGTGAGTCGAGAAGGGCATATGGGCAGTTGCCCAGGCAACCTGAGCAACCCCCCTGTGCACGTCCCTGCTCAAGAACTACTGCTGTCAATCAATTTGTTCATTAAATACTTGCGATTATGTTAAAAACCTACTTTTGCGAACTAGTCCTAGGTTTTTCGCCCGATCGGAAATATACCAGTGCAGTACAATTCTCTGGAAGCTCTAGATTATTAATTATATAAAAAACTTTAACTTTACCCATTGGGTAGCCATAACAGGATCATTTAGAAAATGGGTATGGCAAAAAACACTCAAAAGCCTGTAAATCCTAAACAAAAACTCAGACAACTCACTAAACTGCCTTATGTGCTTAAAGACCCTAAATGCTTGAACCCCGCTAAATGCTGCTTGCAGCTTTAATTAGGGGTTCAAGCACGAAGTGCTGAAACCCTATTGTAATTGTACTGATTTTTAGGGGTTCAAGCATGAAATGCTGAAACCCTATTGTAATTGTGCTGATTTTTATTATTAGGGGTTCAAGCACGAAGTGCTGAAACCCTATTGTAATTGTGCTGATTTTTATTATTAGGGGTTCAAGCACGAAGTGCTGAAACCCTATTGTAATTGTGCTGATTTTTAGGGGTTCAAGCACGAAGTGCTGAAACCCTATTGTAATTGTACTGATTTTTATTATTATTATTATTTTTCTTCTCCGCTAAAACGCATCGTGCAGCCCAAACCGTAAGAGCTGGAGCTTTGAAACTTTGCCAGATGGTAGTACAAAAATCGAGGAGAGGTTATCAAATTATGAGCCCGATTGGCCCATAGGTGGCGCTATAGCAACCAAAAGCGCGAAACTGCTCATAACTCCTAGACCGTAAGTCATAGACTCAAGTGTCTTATATCAGTGGAAAGCAGGACGCCTGACGAACAAAACGTATATCTCCGATTTTATTTCCGCCATGATAGATTTTCCGCCATTTTGAATTTTGTCGAAAACCTACTTTTGCGAACTAGTCCCTGGTTTTTTGCCCGATCGGAACCAAACCAGTGCAGAATTGTTCTGTGGAGTCTGAAGATCAATAATTATCGAAAAAAAGTTGAAATTTCGATTCACGGTCGCTAGGGGGTGCAAAATTAACGTTGTGGGAGGAGCCTATTTTACTAAAATGGCTATAACTCAAGAAGTAATTCAGTAAACTTCACCAAACTTGCTAAACGTGTGTAAGAGGTCAATTTGAGGTCACAGTAAAAAAATTGCGTCGATTGGCCACATGGTGGCGCTATAAAACAAAAAAAACGTATAGACACCTGCCCGTTAGTCCGATTGACTTGAAATTTGGTATGCAGTGTCTTGGCCCAAGGGGCCATGTATGTCTAAAAGGATATTGGCGTATCTCGAAAAACATGGCCGCCATTGGCCAATGAGTTTTGAGCACCTATTAAAAGAAGGTTAACGAAGTGCGATCGGAACGAAACTCGGTGGGCATGTTCGGCTCAAGCCCCTAGAGGTCTGTAAGAATTTTGAAAGAAATCGGCCACTAGTTGGCGCTAACGAGTTTTAAGGCTCGGTAATCACGTGGTGTAACAAATTTCGTCACAAAATGCATATCATTTGATAGACCTCCTCATGTTGAACAACTTTGCCTCAAGAACCATTAATGTCAATCAAACCGTTCAATAAATATTTACGAATATGTTAAAAACCTACTTTTGCGAACTAGTCCTAGGTTTTTTGCCCGATCGGAACCAGACCAGTCTAGGACAATTCTCTGGACACTCTAGATCAATAATTATCCAAAAAAAAGTTAAACTTTTGCATTAGGATGGCTGTAATAGGGTTATTTATAAAAGGGGCGTGGCAAAATGCACTAAAAAGCCTATAAACCCTAAATGAAAACTCAGAACTTCACAAAAATTGGTGAGCATATGTGACATAACATCATTAACAAGCATGCAAAATTTTATGGAGATCGGACCAAAGATAGCACTATAACAGTCAAAAGGCTTTAAAAACATATATTTCCTATGGTAAATTGCCTGTATTGGCTGTAAATGGACTTTTCCATCTATTATTTCAGTGGTTAAAAGCTTTCTAAATAAAACTTAATGTCTTAAATGCTTATGTGCTTAAAGGCCTTAAATGCTTGAACCCCGATAAATGCTGCTTGCAGCTTTAATTATTATTATTATTATTATTATTCCGCCGTAAAACGCATCGTGCAGCCCAAACCGTAAGAGCTGGAACTTTGAAACTTTGACAGATGGTAGTACAAAAATCGAGGAAAGGTTCAGAGATTATGACCCCGATTGGCCCATAGGTGGCGCTATAACAACCAAACGCGCGAAACTGCTCATAACTCCTAGACCGTATGTCGTAGACTCAAGTGTCTTATATCATTGGAAAGCTGGACGCCTGACGAACAAAACGTATATCTCCGATTTCATTTCCGCCATGATAAATTTTCCGCCATTTTGAATTTTGTCAAAAATCTACTTTTGCAAACTA